>OY292394.1:38744899-39030212 GCA_958496205.1 Idaea biselata | reverse complement strand
GAACAACGTACTTGCTTTCAGAAATTACCTGATTGAAGCGTTAGCAGGCATGCCACCGTTAGAGACTGAAGAGGACAAAAAGTAAGTAAAAAACTTATATTTTAACTACAGGTGCTTCCATATCTAGTTGCTTTTCATTGAGCCACGTATTCTGGCAATTAGAAAGTGACTGCGGCGTCATTTCAGCGCCCGTATTATCTATGTAGTGAATAACTCAGTTTAATAGGCACTATGCAGTAGATCAGTGTCGGGCAAAATTTAATTGCAACGTACAATTAACAATTTATTAAATTTAAATTAAAAAGTCACAATTAACAATTAATCCATTCAATTGTTAATTGATATTTTAGAATTAACAATGAATCAATTAGAAAATTTATTTTAAAGGAAAAATAGCATTCAAAAATTTTCACTTTCGGCGAGGCATGAACTCGCGTCTTTGGGTCAGTACCCCAACGTTTGTTCCAACTAGACTACGCAAGTCCACGCTGCGTGCCGTGAAAACTTTCAATGCTATATTCTCCTCTGATTGTTTACGATTAAGGCTCGTTAAAGCGCCATCTATCTAACGCTGCAGGAACAACTTTCCAGTTGTTTACATCTGCGTCGTAATAAATTTTCTAAATAAAATAGCCTTGAGCAACATACAAAAATTAAAAAGAAATTTATAATTAATCAATTGTTATTTTTAATTGTACCTTGCATTTAAATTTTGGCCATCACTGACAGGCAGATACTTCCCGAATTAAATAACTAGGATTCATGTCCAAAGAGTATGGTTAAATAAGTAGCAACAAGAAAGAACTGCGGAGAAACATGATTATTAATTGTTTCTAAAATAAAATTAAAAATATTAGTTGCATTTTTTAAATTGTATCTTGCAATTAACATGTGTTAATTTAAATACATTAATTGCAATATGCAACTAAAAGATTATTTTGCAATTATTTTTCAACCAATTACTACAATGATTAAAATATTATTGATTATTGCCCAACACTGCAGTAGGTACATTGTTGGTTTGATGTAATGTGAGTGGTCACCAGTGATTACCGCAAAGCAGCAATGTACTGCATAGTGCCTATGAAGCTGAGTTATCAACTAGATAGATGATACGGGTGCAGGTTATTGTGGTAGGTTTGATGATAATACAAATATTTTCTTTCTTTTTAGGCGTATTGACAAAATAGTGAACGACATCAAAAAGCGTATGGAATTACAAATACTAAGCCTCAATTGCAACATGGAAATTATTTAAGTAATATCATTTATTTATTTAAATAAAATTATAATCAAAAGACCAGAAAAACAAGTATTAATATTTAGATAGGCTTTTAATATTTATTGTTGTAAACAAAGTTTTCAATTAATATCAATATTTATATTAAATGTATAACAATAATAATTATTAATAAATTATTATCAAAATTAAATGTATTATTCGCTATATAACCTACTTATAATATAATAAATATCTGTAAGTTAATATGTTTCGTTGGTACATATATGTATAAGTATATATAAATGTAGCTCATTCTTAATGCATATAGGCTACTTGTATTCTGACCTATATTCGGAATCGAGTAAAACCGCTTTTTAAATATCTATTTCATTTTCCATTATTTTTATCATAACTCTGAAAAGAAATAATAAAAATAAATCCCCTTACTTCAAGGTATTAAGACAGCACTTATTTGTTTTGCTACCAACATAACGGGATAGCAATTTAAAGATGAAACGCACTATAATTGTCCTGTTTGACGTGTATTTGACACATTTCGTAGTAAAATGTGTCAAATGTTCACGTCACACGACACTTTACTCAGACACGATTGTGAGAACAGCTTTGGGACCCAGGATAGCTATTATAACGTGTATATAAATCCGCTTACCGCTATAAAATAGTTTTTTTATTGAAATTACCAAGGCATCGGGCCTTACGCTGGTGACTCCGCGGGACAGTTCTAAAGATAATTTGTCATTGTTACCTCTTTGGCAAGAGCATGCAAAGCGGCTGCCATCGATGGCCCTGTCTCGGCCACCATTTTCCAAAAGTAGCTCTTTTTGTTCCGCAGTAAAACGTAAGGATGGTCGTATTCCATCAATTTTCCTGCGTCCAACACCAATATCTGTAACATTGCAGTTAAATTTATGCTATTTGTTGCTTATTTTGAGTATTTTATCAATGCCTTAAGTTATGGAGTCTTTCCAGACCTCTTTCTCAGGGAACTACCACGGTTTATGAGATATAGTGCGCTTCATCTTTAAATTCCTATGCCATTATGTTGGTAGCAAAACAAATAATTCTTGCCTTTAATACCTTGAATGTGCTACCTTGAATTCAGGGAGATTTGTACATGAATAGAAGCCGTATGAATCTCCCTGAATTCAAGGTATAAGGTATAGCACATTCAAGATATTAACGCAACACGTATTTGTAGGAATTTAAATATGAAACGCACTATACAGCCTGGTGACAGACGGCAGACAGCAAAGTCTCAGTAATAAGGTCCCGTTTTTACCCTTGGGGTACGGAATCTTAAAAACAAAAGCAAACACAATACTTACCTTATCAGAATCGATAACAGTATTCAACCTGTGCGCTATAGTGAGCACAGTACAATCGTTAAAGTGTTGTCTAATAGCTGTCTGTATGAGAGAGTCTGTCTGTGCGTCTACATTGGCCGTGGCTTCGTCCAACACCAGTATACGGTTGTGGTGGACTATGGCTCGCGCTAAGCAGACTAACTGACGTTCACCGACGCTGAAGTTGCATCCTCCTTCTGATACCACTTTGTTTAATGCACCTTTAAAAAAAAACACAAAGTAACCGTAGAAACGCCTTATTCTCTTTTTTTGGGATTTATATGGCCTTGCGTGATCACAAATTCTGCCTATGAGGTGAAGAAATTACAAGCTCAAGATTTTGCTTTCTTTTTGAGGTGATTGATAGACAAGGTGTCGAAACTAACCTTCTCCCACATCTTTTAACTCTACATTTTCAAGAGCCCTTAACAACACTTCATCCGGATAATTGTTAAAGGGGTCTAAGTTCTTTCTCATGTTGCCACTGAAAAGGACTGGTTCCTGTAACAAACCATACAAAGATATTTCATTTATCCGTTAACGTATTAGCTTTTTAAGTGGTCATAGGTGTAGATTAAGGAGGAGTAGATATTTGGGGAGAACGGAAACTTCACTCACTGATGGACAACGCATAGCCTAAGCGGCAAGAAGTAGAGACTTGAAATTTGGAACATAGGTTCCTCAGAGGTTGAAAGTGATATATCCGACTCAAATGCCAACCTCGGCTGAACTTCGGTGGCGATATCCAAACGGGTACCGGTTGCTCTCTGTAAGATAACGGTCAAGGCTCTGGCGACCAAGCAATGGCGGTTATAACTCCTGACTGGGCAACCGGTCGGCAGAGGCTACATCGAGTCTGGGGGTCTAAATAACGTCTAAAATGTCTGGCGCAACCCCTGATACAACTGATCTACATATATATATATATATATGTTATAGCAACGTTTAGGAATTAATAGATGGGTCCTCTGTACCGTCAGGCCAATGTCTGGTACAGAAGGCAACGGGCAAGAAAATCACCATGAAAAAAGAGTGCTGGTCGCGATCTTCAAACATGAAGGACGTCAGACCATGGATCAACCAGAAAGAAAGAGAGTGAGATGTAGATTACCTGTGGGATTATCGATAACTTTTCTCTGAGGTCATGGAGTCCTATCTCAGTAGTGTCTACTCCGTCGATAATGATCTTCCCCTCCAAATAACCAAGTCTAAATAGGGCTTGAATTATTGAAGATTTCCCAGCTCCTGTTCTTCCTACGATCCCAACCTATGAACAACATTTCAAAAGTTTGATATTTAATATTACTGATGTTGTCTTCTACTTCTTCGTCAGCGTTCAGCCAATTAGGTATAACCTATCTGCCCAAAACTGTGCTACAGCGATGGCAGTCTGATAATGAGTCAAAGATTCTTAAAAACCATTATTATAAAATTCAGTAAGTAAATTTTCAATAATATTCTTATTTACTTTTTTAAGACATCATCGCCTTGAAGTGGTCATATTTACTTACCTTTTCTCGCGGTAGAATTTCCAATTGAAGTTTATGCAACACAAAATTTCCTTTCGGGACATACTTCAGACACAGATTTTCGAACACTATTGCACCTCTCTGTGGCCAGTCCGCTGGTGGTTTCTTCGCTGGGTCCTAAATCATCAAACAAGTTAATGAGGAGCTAATTGGCCTAAATGCGGCTGCCGATCTTCTATAGTGGTGCGGGTTAAGCAAAGCCTGGCGCTGTCATTCCTTGGATGGGTGATCATTAATGTGTGTGGCAAACGGTAGTTGGTTCCGATTGTTATCACTGATAGCAGTCGTTAGGTCAAGTTAGAGGCCTTAGGGCGACCTGAAAACTCTAGGCGAGCCACATCATTACACTAAAAGAAGATACTTATCAAGTAAATTCAAATATAATTTATTATTAATTTACTCATTAAATAACGAGTTGTAGTTAATTGTATTATACTTACGCATCTCAAAGCAGATTCCAATGGTAGCTTCGTGTACTCTATAACTCTTTCGACGCTCGTCATTTGGTTCTCCATTTCAGCGGATTGTCGCATACCCCATTGGAAAATACCGGTTAGGGATATTGATTGAGTGATAACAAGCCCTACGTTACTGCCGTCCATATCTTGAAAAAATAATTACTAGTTAAAGTCTATATCAGGGGTCTTCAACATTTTTCAGCTGGAGCTGGAGGGCCAAAAATTTAGGGCAGGTCTGCTGAAGGACCACATTGCACCACGACTTAATCCGCTGAGTCGAGGAAAAAATCGAGTCAGCGGATTAAGTGGATGGATACGCAAATTGAATATTTCCTCTAGCCTCCGAGGACTACAAAAAAAGTCCTGGTGGGCCGGTAAACTTTTGTCCTGACTGACTGATAGAGCAATGTACGTACAGCTTAACTAAACCGTTGTTAGTATGGAGCTGATGATAAGTGTGTTCTTTATGTGATATAGGCATCCGATAAGATAAGGATTAGTGGTTTAGGCTGTTCGTTGATCCCATCAGTCAGTTAGTCAGGCCACAGCATTCTATAGATAAAGAATAAAGCAAAAATATGAGGTAGCACCTCATATTTTTGCTTTAAAAGAAACTGATGTTTTTTAACACTAACCATTCTTCATAAGGCAGCTAAAGGTCACACAGATGATGAAAAGTAGGCAGATAAGATCGAGGAAGTATCCGAACGCTCGGCTGCAAGAGATGAAGAGGTACCAGGCTGCGCTATGCAGATCCTGATGCCTATCGAACTCGTTGGCTAGCAGGTGCTCCGCGCCGAACGACCGCACGGTGGCCAGCCCGAGCACTGTCGCCGTCAGGTGGCTGAATACTGGACTGCGAGCTGGTAAGTGCGAAGTCATACATGAACAATTACATCTTTAAGACCTACTATGATACCTTGTACGTATGGATTGAAGAGCCACTTCAGATTTTACAGGGAAACCCACCCTGTTAATTAGTAGCTATGGAAATATTATTGTAGCCGAAATCCTGAAATTTGTAGCATAATATATCCCGAGTTTAATCGATTTGAAAGTGGCTCTCAATCTAAACAGCTGGATTAAGGAGCCACCTTAGAACTCGGAAAGTATCTAATGGATCTTTCCTAGCAGCGGCCCGCGGTTTCACCCGCGTAAGTCCCGATCCCACAGGAATATCGGGATAAAAAGAAGCCTATGTGAGTTCAAATCTCAGACCATCAGATGTATTTCTATTGCCGCTATAACAACAAATACTAGAACCAAATACGATCAATATTTAAGTGGGGCTCCTATGCAACCAACGTGATTTTTTGTGATAATTGTACGAAACCCTACGTGTTAGACTGGCACTTGGCCGATTTTTTCCCATCAGCAAGTATTACCAGACGCGTATTCCCCTTACAGCAAAATTTGCCAACAACCAGTTTCTTCATCGTAATAAAAATAAAAGTCAAGTAACAGCGACATAACATTAACCAAAATTTACTTTAAGACATGCACTTTATCTGTTACTCGTTCTTTTCTATGAAAAATCTGATTCTCACTTACTTATCCCTTCAAGGCGTTTAACAGCACCAGTCGTTCGAATATAAATAACTCGCAAAATGTAGAAAATTATGATAGCAGCTGCTATAGGTATCAATAGAGTTACATCCGTCATTAGAATTACTACAATCACACCTGTAAGGGTCAGCATTATCTGCGAAAAGAATATTCAAGTGTTTCTCAATACGTAGGCTACCTAGCCTACGTAGGGAAAAGTATGTAGGTACCTACCTACCTACATACTTTTCCCCTATAATATAAAGAAGAAATATTTATTTGTTTGTAACAATTAGGCTGTACTGGACCGATTTTTATTTTAAAGTGTTTCCTACACTTGGATGGAGTTTTTTTTTTTTAAACACGTTGGAGAGCATTTTTTCAAAAAACTACTGGACTGATTTCAAAAATCTTTGACCAATATACAGCTACATCATTGAGGAGTAACATAGACCATACTTTTAATTCCGATATTCTCACGGAATCGGGACTTACGCGGGTGAAACCGCAGGATGCAGTGATGAGGTATGAAATAAATATTGGAGGCCATAGCACACGCACAGTGCCATTTAGCAAAATAAGCAAGAAGGTTTGTATTATGGTGATCGGATAACGGATAAAATACATGTAATACATAATTAATTACATGTTACACTACAGAAACACCCAGAGCCAAACAATCAAAGGAATACGAACTTGTTCCTGGTCGGAATCGAACCCACAAACTCCTGCGAATGTTTGATGTTTTGTTTCTACAGCGCCGAGGCGCACAACTACTAGATAAACTGTGGTATTACTAACTTGAAAACAGTCTATCATAGCTTGAGGTAACAACTCATCTACTGCTCCCATGTCTTTGCTGAATCGATTCAAAACTCGGCCAGAAGGATTAGCATGGAAGAAACTCATTGGAGATCTTGATATGTATTCAAACATCCTATCATGTAACCTAAGAATTAATAAATGAGTATGAATTTTACATAACAATAATTGGCGATAGAACTTATTAATTATACAGAGTGTTCCGAGGGGGTATTAAGCCGAGCCGGGTTGTTCTAGGCCCCTTGTGGGCGCTGCAGACCTAAAAGGGGGCGGTAAGAGAACCAAAAAAAAGTGGGCGTTGTGTAGAGGCTTAGGGGGTGATTTGTAATTTCATCTAGCTAGGTGTAGTTCTCATATTTTTTGTCCTGTTTTATCCAAAAAACAAGATAAAAGTCTCGACAATAGCACAGAATAAATAATAGTACTACGTACAGAAGCTGCACCGCTTTGATCTTGAAGAAAGCCGCCATTTTAATAGCCTACAAAATTTCCGACGCACCTGGTTCATTCGAAATCGCGCCTTACTACTTAGCTCATAAGAGCGCAATTCCTTTGTGTTCAGAATTTACCTACGCCACAGTTTAAGCGTTAGGGTTGTACCATAGAGTGTAGGTATCTTCTTCTTCTTCTTCTAATATATAAAATTTCCATGTCACAGTGTTAGTTACCGTACTCTTCCGAAACGGACGAACCGATCTCCACCAAACTCCACATACGCATTCAGTAGGTCTGATAATCGGCTACTATCTATTATTTATAAGGCAAAACAACGTTTGCCGGGTCAGCTATAGTAATATAATAGTTGAGTTGTACATTAAGTAAAGTAAAATAAATAACAACACCATTTTAAGAAAATCATTTATTGTATTTACAATTGTTTAACTTTAATATAGTGTTGTATGTATTTCTTACCATCTCTAAAGTACCCATTATTAAACTTTAATGTTGCAAAAATTCGAAATCGAACAAACAATTTTACGTAACGTACAACGTGCGCGCGCTTCGCTTGCGACAACCGCACTGAACTTGGATCGCCGGCGGTCCGAGAGGCGGTAGGTAATTATAGCGCGCAAGTACATGGAGTGATGGAGGCCTGACAATAGGTCGCTCCGTTTCGAAATGCAAGTAGTTTAATCTCCGCTGTTAGGTATAGCTGACAATAATGAATTCGAAGTTATAATTTTTTAAGTATGTCAAAGAAGAGGGGCACTTAAAAATAATTTATTCCTAAAGTGGGCGGTAGACAAAATAAGTTTGGGAACCACTGTTCTAGGCGAACAGCTTTCGTTTTACAACTTTTGGAAATTCGAGATAGTTTTCGAAAATGTTGAGTTTATACGTGTGGGGTATCTATCTATGGATAGGTCTTCAAAAATAATATTGATGTTTCTAATATCATTTTTTCTAAACTGAATAGTTTGCCCGAGAGACTTCCAAAGTAGTAAAATGTGGGTCAGAAAACTTCTAAAATAAGCGAATGATAAATTTATAAACAAATATATAATATACAGTACTATGTAAACTTCCAACGAAAATTGGTTTGAAGATCTAGCAAGTGGTTTTTTTTAATACGTCATAAACCGTAAACCGCAATTTACATTTCATTCAACTGAAAAATGTACGGAACTCTTCGTGCGCGAGTCCCACCCTCACTTGGCCGGTTTTTTCAAAAGAAGAATAAGAATCGGTTATTGTTCTAAATGTGTAGGCAGGCCTCCGTCACTCTATGTACTTGTGCGCTATAATTACCTACCGCCCGGCCGATCGGTCTCGGACCGCCGGCGATCCAAGTTCAGTGCGGTTGTCGCAAGCGAAGCGCGCGTACGTTGTTAAATTTCTCATTAAAGAATACCTAAAATTTTAATTCCATTCGTTCGTACGCGTACCTACAATACAATACGTACGTAATACGTACCTACCTACAAACATTAAAGTTTAAAATAGGTACTTTAGAGATGGTAAGAAATACATACAACACTATATTAAAGTTAAACAATTGTAAATACAATAAATGATTTTCTTAAAATTGTGTTGTTATTTATTTTACTTTGCTTATGTACAACTCAACTATTATATAATTATAGCTGACCCGGCAAACGTCGTTTTGCCTTATAATAAATTATAGATGGTAGCCGATTCTCAGACCTACTGAATAGGCATATAAAATTTGGTAAAAATCCGTCAAGCCGTTTCGGAGGAGTACGGTAACTAACATTGTGACATGGAAATTTTATATATTAAAAAAAAGATACCTACACTCTATGGTACAACCCTGACGCTTGAACTGAGGCGTAGGTAAATTCTGAACACAAAGGAATTGCGCTCTTATGAGCTTTGTAGTAACACAGTACTAAGGCGCGATTTCGAATGCACCAGGTGCGTCGGAAATTTTGTAGGCTATTAAAATGGCGGCTTTCTTCAAGATCAAAGCCGTGCAGCTTCTGTACGTAGTACTATTATTTATTCTGTGGTGTAGGTTCATTGGTTTTAATGTTCTATATTAGTGCACAGTCTGTCAGATTCAGTGTATCAACATCGCTTAGACGTCTAGAATAACCCCCTTCGGCTTAATATCCCCTCCTCGGAGCACATTATATACTAAACTTGATAGACGACTTCATGCACAAAGAGAAGAACGAATACGCTCTTATCAACGCAAAGACCACAGTCGCAATTGTTAGCAATCCGAAAACCATAACAAACGTGTTCCTAGTTAATCCTTGTTCTGACCATAATATGTTGTCTACTGTAGGATCTCCAGTCATGGTATCTTCAGTGCGACTCCTGAAAATTACAAATTAAATGAAGGAACCTAAAAAGAAGAAGAAAAGACACAAAGAATGGTAAAACACCCTTCTTTGCGTCGCGCAGTCGGGTAATAAGCGTTTTTCATACTTGAGTTTGAATTCAGAAACGCGACTTACAACGGGAGGGCTACCTCAACAATAAAGCAGCTCTTAAACTCAAAAATTCCTCTCAATTTTATAGTCGCGTCTCCGTTAGGCTCATAATTGGGTCTTTGGAAGTGACTTTGAACTGTGGGTTTCCTCACGATATTTTCCTTCGCCATAAGAGCTATGCTAAGGTTGGCCAGGATTAGAAGCCACAACCTGCGTAATATAGCAAGCTAATGTCCGGATTTTCCATTATTCCAGTGTATCTATGGAGTCACTACCACTACCCAGTGGATCCAAAGTCCAGTGCAGTAAATAAATTGCCAGTCAACTTTTGAATCGAGCGCCACCATTTCGGTGTTACTAGAATAATGGACGCGACCAATTCTAGTGCTGGCAGAAGATTTACAAGGTAAACAATAAACTTATCGGTTCTTTTTGCGGATTTTTAACTGTACAGCTTTTATATAATCGAATTTATAAGACGTTATAGCCAGCTAGCCCATTTCAGAACTGAAGTGGTAGCATACGAGCACGAAAAACATTTTGTCGATCGAAAAAATATTCCGTCTCTTGTTCTCAAACGACAAAAAAAAGAGACGGAACATGCTAGTGCAGGGGCCTTATAAATACAATTGATTCATCTTCGGTATGCCTCAGCTTTGTTCGATTATTACTGAAAACGAACCAACACTTGTTGGTAATTTTGCAAGAAAATGTCTAATAATAAAAAAACTTTAGCAAAATTTTGGGAAATCATAAACAATTGTATAATCGTTTCCGAAAAAACAAAACAAACCTGATGCATGTCTGAGACGTACTATATGTATGATTATAAGGACCAAAGACCCATTGCTACTGAGTTACTGAACAACTGGACAAAATACTGAAATTCTCTCATAATTTTTAAGGGCCTCACCATAAAGAGATCCAATAATCGGTAGCGCTAGCACAACATTGAGATAAAACGAACAAGAAAAACACAAAGCAAACAAAAACACAAGAAGCTCCAGTCCGAAAGTATTCTTTGTACACCGATCCATCTACTCGTCCCATCGTTTGAGCTTCTTCTTCTAGTTTTTGGTCCTGAAAAAATAATCTTACACAAATAATAATAATAAATAAATTCTGTAAACAACATACAGCGCCATCTAGCCCCGTGGCAAGCCACTAAGCTTGTGTTACGGTGACTAAACAACGGATATAATATTTATATTTATTTTTCTTTTGTAAATAAATACATACCTACATATTATACATAGAAAGACACGCAGACCAGAAACAAGTATTTATTTTATCATAAACTAGCAGCTCCCCGCGGTTTCACCCGCATACGTCCCGATCCCGTGGGAATATCGGAATCAAAAAGCCTATAGCCTTCCTCAATAAATGGACTATCCAACACCGAAAGAATTTTTCAAATCGGACCAGTGGTTCCTGAGATTAGCGCGTTCAAACAAACAAACTCTTCCGCTTTATAATATTAGTATAGATACTTGTGCCCGACGGGAATCGAACGGGACTTACGCGGGTGAAACCGGGGGTCGCAGCTAGTTAAATTACAAAGCACTTACTATTACACTTGTATCGAAAAGGAGGGAAAAATGTCGTCTCTGTGAGCTAACTTTGCTTAGAAGCTGCTGCGCTGTTTGTGACTCGTTTTCATCCTCATTTACCTTTCGAACATTTTCTTTCATTAATTGTATTATTTTCAGTTGTGTTTCCTTTAAAAATAACAACAATTTCTTTAGTAAGTTTTTCAATTTCGTGAAACAATATACCTGGGTCATCTATATCTATAATATGCTTTGTCCTGAATGACTGACTGATCAACTGACACCCTAAACTACTGATAGTAGAGAGCTGAAAGAACAATGGCAAATCCCCATACATCATTTTACTTTACTAAAAATAAGATTGTTACATACTTACATAAAAAAAAACGAAAATTGTTTGTTACGAACTTGTAAACACAGAAAAAATATTTAAAAAAAAACTCCGTGAAAAAAAAGATAGGTATGGGGATTTCAATTTTACGTTTTGTTGTAAGAATTTTTTTTCCACCATTTACCTTTTTTAGGGTTCCGTACCTTAAGGTAAAAACGGGACCCTATTACTGAGACTTCGCTGTCTGTCTGTCTGTCTGTCCGTCCGTCCGTCCGTCCGTCTGTCCGTCTGTCCGTCTGTCACCAGGCTGTATCTCATGAACCGTAATAGCTAGAAGGTTGAAATTTTCACAGAAGATGTATTTCGGTTGCCGCTACAACAACAAATACTAAAAACAAAATAAAACAATTATTTAAAAGGGGCTCCCATACAACAAACGTGTTTCAAAAATAACAAGGAGTTTAGTTCAATGTGAGGTCGCTTCTGATTGGTCAGGACAAATCGAGTTGGTCATGGAATTCAAAATGGCTGCCCTATCTGTCAAATATACCAGTCTGCCTTACTTACCAAAGAGTTTCTTATAAGTTTCAGATTTTCTTTGTGCCAAGGTTTTTTTTTTTATTGAGTGATTCGGTCGTTTGATGGGAGTAGAATCGAAGATAAATATTTCATATTTTCCTATAAAATTTAAAAATTGGTTGTTGTAAACCATTTTAGGGTTCCGTATCCAATTGTGATAGTGGTACGGAACCCTTTGTGCGCGAGTGTCGCACTTGCCCCGTTTTTTATTTAGTTGACATAAATATGTCATGTCATTGAAACTTTTAACCACCGCGTTTTTTAAATATATCCTACTATCCTATCCTACTTCCTACTAATATTATAAATGTGAAAGTTTGTATGGATGTTTGGATGTTTGTTACTCTTTCACGCAAAAACTACTAAACCGATTGCGATAAAACTTGGAATATAGATAGCTGGACACCTAGAATAACACATAGGCTACTTTTTATCCCGTAATTCCCGCGGGATCGGGACTTACGCGGGTGAAACTGCGGGGCGCAGCTAGTTTTCTATAATGCAATTAGGAGTTAGTAATGAACATTTTATAATATTTTTTAGGTATGTAACAAGGTTTTTATTGCAAGTAAGTTTTGGCCATTTTTCTTTGGAGATTGTATTCTTGATATGATGTAGGCATCCGATAAGAAAGTATTTTTGACATTCCCACGGGATCGGGACTTACATAGGTGAAACCGCAGGAAACAACCAGTAATCTATTAATAATAAATATTATGAAGAGGAAAGCTTTTTTTGTTTGTTTGTAACGAACAGGCTCCGAAACTACTGGACCGATTCCAAAAATTCGTATACTAATATAAAACTCCATTATCGAGGAGTAACATGGGCTACTTTTGATCCCGATATTCTCATGGGATTGGGACTTAACACGGGTAAATCCGCGGGGCGCAGTTAGTATAATAATATTGTTTTTATTTACATCCAAATCGTCAAAAGCTCCTTTAGCAAGAATTCTTCCCTTGTCCATTATAACAATATTATCGACAAACTTTATAAACTGTATTTGATGGGTGACCAAAATAACTGTTTTGTCACCTAAGTACCTGGTCAGATCAGAAAAAACACGTTAAAAAATATGAAAAATTGCATCAAGGGGTAAAAGGATACCTACTCTTTGTTCCATACAAACGTAGTCGACTGTTTCCTCCCTGGGTAAAGTCATTAGAGAAAATATGTTTATGCCATAAAACCTATATCAGCCATGCTATACCCCTATATACGTTTAGATTTTTTTGTATATTTTTTTTTTTAACATTTATTTTCTAATCTAATTATAAAATGAAAAAAAAAACTAAACGTAAGGGCATGGTCATGGCATTGGGTGTGTATGAAGCCCTGGGTGTGTATGGGGCCCACTAAGATCGTTGGGCCCAAGCCAACCTCACCTGCTAGTTTGGCGCACCTGCCGATAAACGGACGAGGCTCTGGCGCGGACTTTCCCTTCCGGAAAGGAAGTAATTCGCCAAATCTTTTAATGGAAAGTTCTAATCAACCGGGAATCGCTCGGATGATGATGGTCATGGCATATATGTATAGGTTTTATTTATGGTATAATCATATTTGCTTTATCGTTATCCAGTCAACTACGTTATTATGCAGAACGAGTAGGTATCCTTTCCTCTTAAATTTGAGATTAAACTGCAGTATATTACTTTTTGATGCACTTTTCGAATATATGTTTTGCTACTTGCGTATCCACTGCAGATAAGGGATCGTCCAATAGGTAGATATCTGCCTGAAAGTAATTTCATTTATGTAGGTACACACAAACTTTGACTTCTATGATATCAGTAGGATTGTTGGCTAATTTTCACTGAATCAAACAAAAGTTATAATAATTGTTACTTACGCGGGTGAAAGTGCGAGATTCTGCTGTCTATACATAAATCTATACTAAAATAGAATAAAGAGGAAATACTTATTTGTTTGGTTATAACGAATAGACTCCAAAAGTACTAGACCGATTTCAAAAATTCTTTCACCAGAAAGAAAGCTACATTATCGAGGAGTAACATAGGCTAGTTTTGATCCCAATATGCCCACGGGATCGGGACTTACGCGAAAGTAAAAAAAGTAAAACCACGAAGCTAGTACTATATACAAATAGTAGATACTTCTTTATAAACAGCCCTGGCTAGATTGATTCTAGCGCGTTGTCCTCCACTGAGTGAGACACCACGCTCTCCGACGATGGTCTTGTCGCCTCGAGGGAACAAAGAGATGTCTCTCTCCAAAGCGCACACTTTGCACACTGTCATGTACCTGGACTTTACGAATGGCTGCCCGAATAATATGTTTTGGCGGACTGAACCTATAACAACAATTTACACTTGACAACGATGTCAGGAGGTCTTGAACTGGAAATAGTAGGTACATATTTTTATCCCGATATTCCCACAGGATCGGGACTAACGCGAGCGATTAAGAAATATGTTCTCACCAACAAAAAGCCAAGGGTCCTGGCAAGCGTAACTAACTTCCCCATTAACCTTCAGATTTCCACTAGAACAGGGTAGCTCGTGTAGCACCATATGTAGTAAAGTCGACTTTCCGGACCCGACTGAACCGATTACAGTAGTCAAAGTCCCAGTTCTTACCTAAACACAAAAAAATCGGTCAAGTGCGAGACGAACTCGCGCGCTGAGGGTTCGGAACGCCCACTATGCCGCCATAAATAGCTTGTTGCATGGGAGCCCCACTAAAATATTTATTATATTTGTTGTTATAGCGGCATCAGAAATGCATCATCTGTGAAAATTTGGACTGTGTGTGTAGCCACTGTGTAGCTATCACGGTTCATGAGATACAGTCTGGTAACGACAGACAGACAGTGGAGTCTTGGTTAAATGGTCCCGTATGTACATTGGGTATGGAACCCTAAAAAAAAAGTAGGTAACCTAATTTTATCCCCCCGGCGGGCGCGGGGAGAAGGTCGCAGTATTGTATTCCCACTTGGGACAAGTATTTAGGTGATTTATGTATGTTTCTGTTTCGGGGTGTTTTCTATTATGCATCATACACATGTATTTACAAATAAGAGTATTATGTGTAGTATATCCGTTGTCTAGTAGGTACCCATAGTACAAGCCTAGTTGCTTAGTTTGGGTGCAAAGTTCCTCAATATTCATTATTTTATATATTTACTAGCTGACCCGGCAAACGTTGTTTTCTTTTTTTTTTTTAAATATAATATAGTAGCCTATTCTCAGACCTACTGAATATGCATATAAAATTTCATAAAAATTGGTCAAGTCGTTTCGGAGGAGTACGGTAATTTTATATATTAGAAGATTGTTTAATTGTGGCTCAATATAAATTCTTACAGTCAAATCCAGATTTTTAACGTCGTCTTTATCTGCAGATTTAATCCATTTGCTTGAAGCGTCCTCAAATTTAATTGCTTCTTCGCGATTTGTCTTTTCTGAAAAAATGCGTAATGATCTATTTACCTAATATTTAATTACTCAGCAAGCGGACTCGTCCGTATTCCGATACGTATGAAGACCGGTGCAACCACTAAAAAAGTTTTTGTTAACACGTTTAAGTAGATTTTTTGACATTATGCGCTTTTGACAATTTGTTCATTAGTCATATTCCTCTTTTGACCTCATGCTCCTAAACCTACTATTCAGACCAGTATCTCGATTTGGGTTAGGTTAGGAACGATAAATCGGGTTAGGTTACAAAGAGGGTTAGGTTAGAAATTTAAATAATATCTTATTCGAGTTTCTAAGCCGCATTCGGGTTAGGATTTCGGGTTAGGTTAGGAATATACCGACTCGCCAACTCACAAACTGGGCCGCCCTAATCAGCTGAGCAAATTACAGCAAGGGAGCAACTGGGACGTGAGAGGCTGAAGGATTGAGAGACCTCACTGGATATTATGTCATCACTGGTATGCCAGAGGGCCAACTCATCACTAACGTGAGGTGTCCATCCTCCAAGCATTTCTAAATTTTAATCAGATAAATTTTAAAGTAATCGTTAACCATTTTGATTGTCTTTTGGTTTATCTTTCGATGTGCTGGGTGCTGGAGTTCCTGATTGTGAATTTGTGTTTGGGTCTGAAACAAATACTGCTTTTTCATTAAATCGTAAACTTTGGTAGATTACAGTAGCAAAGAAAATTAAAAAGTCAACGATAATAAATCACTATATAGCTCTGATTAATTGCGACAATTTGAACCATATGATCACATCAAACAAAAACCTATAAGTTTATTATGTTTTCTTCTCATTTGAGTTCGCGTTTCCACTTTAAGGTGATCGCACATTTATCAGCAACGCACGCGCTGCACTTGCCGCAATTCGTTAAGTCCTGTGCGGGTGAAACGTGCGAGGTTTCACATCATTACATACAATGAATTCGAAAATATGTCGGAGTGCGGCGGCGCGGCGCGTGCGTTGCTGATAAATGTGCGATCACCTTTAGGGTTATTGTTTAAAAAAATGCTTCTAAAATATTTGTTTAGTCAAGCTAATATGACCCGCAAGTAAAGTTTCCTCTACCTAATATAATAACACGTTTTTTGGGCGGACGATTCAACAACTCAGTTACGTCGGCCTTATGCCGCGATGGAAGCTGGGATTCTTCGCTCAGTAGATAATCACGGATCCTGTGTACAGCCACTTTTGTTTCTGCTATCTGAAATACATTATTGGCCTTGAGTTTGTAGTATGAAATAACAGATTATTTCTATAAGAAACTGTTAATTTATAAAGCTGATTATTTTCCATTTCCACACATTCTCCGCCCTTACCTATCACCTGAGGTGATAGATATACCTACCTGATAACTCTAACACCTCAGCTCCAGGTGATAAGGGAACAGAATGTGTTAATATGGAATTAATAATGGACTTCAGTTAATTTCAAAATCTGCAGTGCATAAAAAATCTTGTTCTGCAGCTTGAATCAGACCCTCTACCTTTTATATCCCAAACGAGTGATTTCTCATTGCGTTGCCTTTTAGTTAGCCTACATCGTCCCATTGGTGGGCAAAGGCATCCCTAACAAGTTTTCAAGCATGGTCAGTAATTTATTTATATTTTCAGCTAGAGTTTTGAATTGATCTGACTTGATTTCGACTTCCGTCTTCTGGCACCCAATGCGTGAGGATCTTACGGCTAAAATACTGAAACGCTACTAAAATTTTGAGGGCTACTAAAATTATTGAGCAGTTTCTAAATTGAAAATGAGTATGCGAATTTTTGTATTTAGAAGCTGTTTATTTCTTTAAATACCTTCAAATTTTGAGTAAAGTTTCAGTATTTGGCCGTTAGAGCTGCTTAAGTGTTTAAGTAGCCCTCAAACTTTGAGTAGCATTACAGTATTCGCCAGTTAAAGATCGATCGTAACTATTGTGTTATCCTAACTCATGATAGCCCTAACTTAAGTTATCCTGAATTAATTCTTACTTGTCCAACGGCTTGCGGAAAGTACAGGGTCATAGTTTGTTTAGTAATATTGTAATAGCACGTCAATATGAACACGTTTTCGACGCTAATCTGGCCTGTAAGCGTGATGTATACGAGCACGGTTATGAAGATTCCGAACCGAGACGTAAACATTATGAAAGACATGATCACACCGCGAATGTTCGACGTCATCTCGATAAAATGGATCTCGTGACTGAAAACATTGAATATTGACACGTACTACGTCTATAAATAATAATCTAAACTCTAGTCCAACTACGTGGTGAACCTATAAATACATTATGCTAGAAAACTTTAGGCAAAAAACACAAGTGTACCTGCCAAAGATGTTCAGCCATGAGATTTAACGATATAAGTAAAGTTACTAGAAATATAATGAAAGAAAAACACATCTCCAATAGTTCACTTTTACGAATTTAGGATTTAGGATTTTACGCATTTTAGGAGCTGTGTCAGTATTAGCTTTGCAAAGTGCTTCTGTAGGTACCTAAAGATGGAACCAGACATCGTGAGGCGTGCGTCACGAATGGTTCGTCACGCATGCCTTAATACATATATGCATTCGTCCCCCACGACACATGCTCAAGCTGAGCATCCAAACAACACGCACAGGGTTGGTCAGTAGAACAATAGAAAAATGCCCGTCAGTCCACACGGAGCGCACGGCTCGCACTGAGGCGGCGTTCGCAACGATCGTATGTTGCAAATGCTCACTGTGACCACACACGTCCACAGAGCCCGAGGCATGCGAGGCGAACCATTCGCAACGCACGCCTCGCGATGTCTGGTTCCGCTTCAATGGTATTGACTATTCATTGTCTAAGTAACCACTAACCGCCGCACTGTGTCAATAATAAGTCTGAAAGGTTTCTCCCATGTGTACATTTTAATGACCTCCATGCCCATTATTATTTCTTTCATAAGCTTTACTCTTTCGTCTGAACTTAATGCTGTCTCTTTTCTGTAGTAAGCCGTACGCGTTCCCAAAAATACTACAAAGGTAAAATAGTTTTTGATTAAAGTGGGAATCATTAGAAAATCACGATAGTTAATATGAGAACCTCACTAATTTCATTCTGTTATTAGTATTTGTCGTTATAGCGGCAATAGAAATAGATCTTCTGTGAAAATTTTAACTGTCTAGCTATCACGGCTTATCAGATACAGCATGGCGACAGACAGGTATGTCTGTCTGTCGCATGACACGGACGGTGGAGTGTTAGTTAAAGGATCTCTTTAGGTACGGAACCCTAGAAACTAACCTTGGAATGGTACAACAGCCATGATGACTATACATCCAGTTACTGCAGCTAGACCCATCTCACTGTATAGGTATATGGTCATCAGCTGTAACATATAACAGCATCTAGTCTAATTTACTCCATATTATTATGCACGCGAAAATAGTCGACTACGTTTGTATGACGACCGAGTACGTACCCTTTCCTCTGAATAATGATGGTAATGATTTTAAACTCACTCTCTCATCCGAGCGATGTTCCCGGTTGCATCTCTCTCGGGAGCCCGGCTAAACCCCAAATATTTCGGGTTGGCGCAGTAGGTAAGTCATCATTTCATCAATGACCATATCTTCTGCTAATAGATTTGGCAATATTTTTACGGCCGGCCGCCTGCCAGACACCAACCCTTCTAGGGACCAAGCAGTTTATCCGCCACCGCGCGTGGCAGAACTTAAATTTTGCTAGTCTTTTCGACACCCACGGGAAGAGATGGGGTAACCCTATTTTATGCCGGGGATACACAGTACACAGCAATGATTTTAAACTCACAATGGTTTCCAAAGGACCAATCCAGAGATAATGAGCGAAAAGGGGTCCTGTGTCGAATCGATTAACGTCATTTGCCATAAGATTAACTACCAGCCCAGCGCTGCTTTCAGACAAATCTTGAAGACTTACTTTCAAGGCCTGAAAATAAATACTTTATAGTCTCGCCTCGCATCGGGACTTACGTGAGTGAAGCCGCGGGACACAGCTAGTGTAATTATATAATTAAAGCAAAGATGTCTTTGACCGCGGCTAGCTACCACCCACCGGCCTAAATCGCAGCGCCAAGCGGAAACGCCGTGTTCCGATACGTAGACCGGTGCAACCACTGAACAAAACGGGTTGGGTCTTGTTCCACTGCCGTCTTACTGTATTCTAGACAACCGTGCTTTATCCTAGACCATATCATCATTTACCACCAGGTGAGATAGTAGTCAAACGCTCATCTAAAGAAATGTTGCTATCTATCTAGCTAGATTAAAGGCAAAGGCTCTTTTGGAGTGCCACAGAGGCGCATTCTGGGCCCGACACTCTTAATAGTGTACAACAACGACATTACTGACTTCCTTTCTATAAATTCTAATACAAAGCTAATCCGTTAAATTGTATCTTGTATTTTTAATTGTTACGGGCTCGTTTTTCGCAAATAGACCCCCTCAAATTGGGTCCTTTTTGCGTGATTGTACATCTTGTTAGTGGGAGAATCAGCTCAGCTCATCCATAAATTTTGCCATTAAATGTGGTTTATTAAAAAAATGTGCAAGGCTTTCTACAACTATATTGTACCTTTCTGTAAATTAAACTGCACATCCCGACTCTCATCTTCATTCCCAAATGCATGATTGCCATCATAAAGGGATGCTGCACCATGACGTTAACTGCGCTACAGAATATTATTCCAAACGCGAAGAACACGGTTTCGCCCCAAGACACAGTACTTTTTGACGAGTTATAGAATAATGCTCTGCTTAAATAAGTGTAATGTGTCCTGGAATTTCAGTGGTTAGCTTTATTATGTTTGTTGAGAAAAATAAAAGTCCATCAGATTATGTGACCGGCAAACTAGTTGAAAAATTTTGACGTGGAAGGGGAAAGCATATGTATGTATAGATTTATCTATGGGGGAAAGTTCGCGCAGTACATTTTACATGCGACTTCTATGAAATATCGACTGCGCGCGCATCCGCCATTTTTTTTTCTAGAAGTTTGCCAGGAGTTAGGCGTAGGTATAATCGTGACGGCCTCTGAGACCCGGCTGTGACATAGAAGGTTGCGGGTTCGATTCCCGCCGGGGACAAGTATTTATGCTAACCATAAATGTTTCTTTCTGGTTCTTGGTGTTTTGTATTTGTATCATTATTTGTATATTTATAAAAAAAGTATTTGTATATTTATAAAAAACGTTCGCATTTATAATATTAGTGGGTTAGTGAGACGTCTTGTAATAACTTACTCAGTGCCATTGTGAACTTGGATCGGGCTATAGTATCGTAGCATCAGACCCAAGAAAATAGGCTGCTGTAACCTAAAATACAATTAGCATTCGGCTGCGCTTCCATCAGAGATGTGTGGGCGTGTGGGGATGCGTGGCTATGGATGTGTTTGTCACAACCAAAGTTCGTTTCATTTAAGTACCTGGCTATAATTCTCGCTTAGCGTAACTCCAGTCGGTTAGCGGAGCAAAGGCCAAGGCTACGTAAATGGTACGATTCTAATAGTTTTTAACAAACACATCCATCGTTGTGCATCTCTGGTGGAAACGCAACCTTATACTGTAGGTACATATTTTGTAGGTAATAGATATTGCAACTGTATCTGTCTATATCTATATCTACATCTACACTAATATTATAAAGAGGAAAGATTTGTATTTTTGTGTGTGTGTATGTGTTTCGTATGTTTGTAATGAATAAATTTAATAATAATGGACCCATTTCAAAAATTATTTCACCAAAAGAAAGCTACATTATCGAGGTGTAACATAGGCTACTTTTGATCTTGATATTCCCACGGAATCGGGACTTACGCGGGTGAAACCGCGGGACATAGCTAATTATTAATAAAACTTGTGTTACCGTATCAAAAATTCCATAGCCGCAATAATGAGGCCTAACATAATGAACTCCGTACCAAATACTTTGTACAGCACCCTCCATAAACTAGGCTTTCTATGATGATTTGCAGCATTCACAACTTCGTTATCCCATGCATTTTGAACTGCATCTCCTTTAAAAGTATTACAGAATACAAATAGATATTATTAAATGAGCCTATTGGATGTAAAGTATAGTATAGTTGCAGTTTACTGGGTCTTAATCGCGTATTTTTCTCGTTTCGCGACCAAGTCCATTGTAATATGGTTGAAACGTCGAGGTAAGAAAATAAATAATCATTAATAATACGCGATTATAATAACTTATGATAACAATTCTCTTCTACAAATCGTATATTTCAACCGATCTTCACAAAACTTAATCTTCTAATATATAAAATTTCCATGTCACAGTGTTAGTTACCTACCGTACTCCTCCGAAACGGCTTGACCGATTTTTATGAGATTTTGTATACGTATTCAGTAGGTCTGAGAATCGGCTACCATCTATAATTTATAAGGCAAAACAACGTTTGCCGGGTCAGCTAGTAAAATATAATACTTAGGTACTTTGAATTTATAGATTTTTACTTTTTCAGACGTTTAGATATTTTTTATCGATGTGGATTTTTGATTAGTGGGGTAGTTGCCAACTGAGGGGCCTAAATGCATGCGAGTTTGCGAGTTCTAGTATTCGCAGAATTACAAGTTATTAACTCTAAATTTCCATGTCACAGTGTTAGTTACCGTAGGTACTCCTCCGAAACGGCTTGACCGATTTTTATGAAATTTTGTACACGCACCTATTCAGTAGGTCTGAGAATCGGCTACTATCTATAATTTATACGGCAAAACAACGTTTGCCGGGTCAGCTAGTAAAATATAATACTAAGGTACTTACTTTGAATTTATAGATTTTTACTTTTTCAGACGGTTAGATATTTTTTATCGATGTGGATTTTTGATTAGTGGGGTAGTTGCCAACTGAGGGGCCTAAATGCTGGCGAGTTTGCGAGGTCTAGTATTCGCAGAATTACAAGTTATTAACTCTATGTTCTTACCTACAACATCCGAGCGGTGTTCAGGCAAGGGCGCATACAAGTCGTTATCTTTAATGTCCCGGGTATACCCTAACTTGAAAGTCTCTAGCGTCCACCTATAATACGATATGCATTAGACAACATGTTCTGGATTTCGGTAGAAAATTATAATTGGACTTTACCCAAAAGTGAGAACAGATAGAATGTTGGCTTTAAATCTAGGATTCATTTCCCTCCGTTGTTTAGGACCTGTATCCATCTGCGATAATTATAAAATTCCTATACAAAAAACCAATGTCTATTCAATAGCTAGGTACGTATAATAATAAGTGGAAACGTAGATAAAACTAGATGGCTTTGTTTTAGGCTAAAAGTTGCTATTATGTCCTATTAGTTTCAATATTGATCAATTTTATTTTTCAAATTATTTTCTGGTGCTAAAACCTATTATATTTTTTGCCAATTGCGTTTGAGATGGCTCAGCAATATAATTTCCAAGAAACTGTATCAATATTGAACTAAGTTAGGAACGCTACGTGACTACTGACCCATATTTAAATAATGATAACACCTACCTTAGTATGCGTTAGATTTACGAAATAGGTTTCATGAATACGCACATAGGTTTTTTAGGTAGAAGGCACATAATGCAGGATAACAAGTGTTGCAATAAAAAAATCTATATAAAGGTTGCAGGTTATTGCAGTAATTTAATTAATTAACATGGCTGTGATACATAGTGCCTGGATTCTAATGATTTTGTCCCTATTTGGGGTAAGTTCGTTAGAGTGAAATAAATGATTCTAGATAGATTTTCTGAAAATATTTCAGTCCCAAAATTGACTATAAAGTATATTGTAACTACAGATAAACTATTTTACTTTCTTACGTCAGTAATATTTGGATATATATTTGTACTTACTACTTAACAAGGTACTTATGCATCTAATCCAGTGGTTCCCTAAGTGGGGGGGCGCCCCCCAGGGGGGGGGGGGGGCAAGGACCTTTACGGGGGGGCGCGAGCTACCTGCGGTCGCTGAGACAATGCAATTCAGAATGTTTAATACGACCAATGAAATTATTTGAAATTGACGCCTATGTCAAGAACATAATATTGATTCTTCAGTGGGCGAATTTCTGAACAATAACAACCATAACAGCCTTTGGATTCTCCCCGCGCCAACCTCACGGGAGCTATTAAACGGATTTGGTACTACTTATCAAATAAATTTATTTTGTAATCGAATCCTTTTTAGGGTTCCGTACCCAAAAGATAAAAACGGGATCCTATTCCTGATATTTATTCCGACCTGATAATCTGGACTGGAGGAAAGGGGGGCGCGGATTTTTTTTATGGTCGAAAGGGGGCGCGGCCTAAATAAGTTAGGGAACCCCTGATCTAATCAAACGCTAACATTAAAACAAATTACAAGAAATTATGTGGTCTAAGTTAATGTTTTTCTTACCCTTTCAGATGGCGCAAGCATTTTATCCCATACGGCCACCGTGCCTTCCTGCTTTTTCACCACCACCACGTCACGAACCAAGTTGTCGTGATACCATCGAAGATCTAAAGGCTTTGTTAGAAATCACACAGGCAATGCAACCGAACCAGGGTTACACTTGTCCATCTTGCAGTACCACATTCAGCGAAGAGATTATTTCGAAGCTTGTCAATGCCTTGATTTACACGGCAACACAAAACTGTGGAGTTAGTAACGTTGGTGGAGGAGGGGGGAACACTGGTGTTGTTTCGGGGGGTTCAGGAAACTCAGGGGGTCTCACAGGAGGACTAATCGGTGGCGGAAATCGAAGGAACAACGGCGAAGGTCTAATACAGCTAGGTCTTCTAGATGGACAAGACACAGCGCATCTGGATTTAGGTGGTCAAAAAGTGCTGGGTGTAGATTTAGGACAACAATCTGGCTCAGGAGGTGTTGGTGGTCTTCGTGGAGGAGGAGGTGGAAGACCTTCTAACGGAAACGGAAGTGGAAGACCGATTAGTGGCGGAAATACTGGCGTGATGCAATCACCAAATCGAGGTAGCAACGGTGAAGGCTTAATACAAGTTGGTCTTTTAGATGGACAAGACACAGCGCATGTAGATTTAGGTGGTCAAAAACTGCTAGGCGTAGATTTGGGACCACAATCTGGCTCTGGAGGAAGTGCTGGTGGTCTTCTTGGAGGAGGAGGAGGTTCCAACGATGGACTTATTAATTTGGGACTATTGAACGGTGGTAATGACTTGTTGGACTTAGGACTTGGTGGGAAGAAGTTGCTTGGTGTTGATCTTGGTCAAACAGTCGGCGGAGTAACAGGTGGTTTAACTGGTAACCCTTCCGGTTCTAGTAACCCTAGGCCGATCAGTCAACCTTCTCAGCCAAACATTATCAACAGAATGAATAATAGTCCAAACAGTGTCCCGATGAATAATAATGTTAATCAAGCGACAACTCCGGTAACAGTTGAAAATGTAATTTACAACAGTAACGGGGGTTCACAGGTTCCAGGAAACTCAGGATCTCTGACTGATGACTATAACGGTTTCGAAGGCATGCAGGCCATGCCGGTGATCGGAGATTAATTTATAGCAAATTATTTTTAAGTTACAATTATTGTCTGTAAATAAACTAATAAATTATTATTACCTATAATTTATTAACTATTTACCCCTTTTAAATAATAAGACTCACAGCTCAGGTAGGAATTGCCTTAAATTTTAAATGACGCGTCTTCCTTAGTAGCTGCTTCGACCTAAGGCTTCGGCCTACGAAACGAAACACGGAACAGTAGGTACTTGCCACTAACTATCACGGCAGAAACCTACCCAAATAAACAGCTAATGCTAGTTAGCTAGTTAGCTTCGCATAATGATGCGAAGTATATTCGTAGTCCGTAGCATATTTTATTATGCAATGAAAGACAGAGTCACAACTCATAATATACGCTCAACATGATAAATCCTAAAAAACTTATTATATAACTAGGCTTATAGGCTTTGGATTTTAAATGTTTAAAATATCCCGCCAAGAATCCGCCCGCCATTTATTTTTCTGGAGTGCTGCCATAATCTAATAAATGACAACAAAAAGAGGGTAATTTTACTCAAAGAATAAATAAAATAAAATGTGGGTGAGGTTATTTTATGCTTTTTTGGAGTTGATTTTCAAAAACTCACACTAGTTCACTAGCTCAGTTCTTATTTTAAACTTAGATCAGTCGAACATCGCCCTCTGCCGGGATAAAAAGTTAGTGCTCCTCCCCATTGAGTTTTTTTTTTGAAGTTGGTTAAAAAGAGCAAAATAACTCATGCAATGCTGCCTGCCAACCTGCCAAGCCAAGCAGCTGCTTGCTCCTGTCGTTTCTAAGCCCGCCAAGCCCAAGAGAAGGAAAAAAAATTAGACGTCAGTAATAATGGCTGTCAGTGTCAAAAAATCGGTCGTTGGCTTTTGACGTTTCTCTTCAAACTGAAAAATCATTTGAATTTTATTGTTGTTGGTTGTGTTTTGCGCATCGTATTTTTTGAAGTTTTTATCATATTATTTTGTTTATATTTCCAACTGTTCTATGTTGATAAAAAACAAAAATAGTTAAAGAAAATATACAGACTTTTGTGAGATATGTCAAAATGACTTCTGAAGTAAATACGGTGAAAACAAATGACTTTCTCCGCCGACGAAAATTGAGACTTCAACAGGTTTGAATAAATTGAAAATAAAAATCGTTTTCTATAAATTAGTAAAGTGAATTCGTA
Source organism: Idaea biselata (assembly GCA_958496205.1). Lineage (NCBI taxonomy): Eukaryota > Metazoa > Arthropoda > Insecta > Lepidoptera > Geometridae > Idaea > Idaea biselata. The sequence goes on along the minus strand of OY292394.1, from coordinate 39,003,798 downwards.
AAAATTATATGGATGAGTTTTTAGGTAAGAGAACAATCAAAAGATATTGCGAAAAAAATACGACAGCGCGCCAAAACAGAGGAGCTACGACAGGTCGTTCAACTTGATGTAAAGAAGCAGCAAGATTATTTCCAAAAGCAAGAGAAACTCGTGAAACGTTTAGAAGAGTTCTATGCCAGAGGCATTCGAAATGTTGGGGCTAGTCATAAAAATGCCAGTGAATTGAAATCGCAGGGTGAGTTTATTATGCTTTCTTTAACTTTTCCTCAAACATTTTAGATCTCGAACCGGCGATATTGCCGGTTGTCACGCAAGGTTTTTGTAAATTTAGATATTTTTATAGAAATAAAAATATCTCTAATGAATCCATTCAACTAGTGGCTTCATGTCACTGTTGATAATAATTTAGGTACTTAATCTTTCCCAGATGAACAAACAGACAAGGTAGATCTTTCTAAACAAAGAGGTAAAGAAGCTGCTACCGAACTAAGAAAAAAAAGACAAGAAACATTGGATAAACAAAAAAAGATATTGGATAGAAAATTACAGGCTAGGTATGTTCATACATAGCTTTATTCAAGGTTCCCTTATCTCTTATTTATAACCCTCATTAAATGTTCACTGAAGACAATTTGTGTCACTATGATTATATTTGTGTGGGTACTTAATACAATTTCTCTATAGATTTAGGTTGCTAAAAATGCTTAATTGTTCGACAGGGAAACAGCAAACGAACTAAGCAGAGATAAAGCAGTAAATGTTGCAAACAAAGTCTTATCTAAAACACCAAGCAGCACAGTAGTTGAAGATTCTCAAAATAAAAAACATACAAATTCAATTAATGATGGTAAAGAAAGTGATGATAACGTAACTCGTAACGATATGGCTACTCAGTGGGAAGTTGATGAGATGCCTAATGAATGGGAACCAATACCAGCTCTATCACTACCAAAAGACGACAATACAAGTGTTAAAGAATTCAATAATAATGACTGTAAATCGGACAAAAGTAAACGGATTGATTTATTTGCTTTGAGTGAAGAGATGCCTTCGAGTCTTCGAGGGACTTTGACCAACGAAGAACGTGTGACAGTTAGACCATCTGTCACTCTTGTATCAGAGTATTTACAGAGCAGAGGAATGAGGTTGAGAGAACCTGATTCAGTAACCTCTAAAAAGAGTGACGATCTCAGGAACTTGAAGCAGACCATTATGAAAACTAGAACATCGAGAGAAGGTAGTAAAGTTTGTCATGTGCATGATATTGACAAGGTGCCAGTCCCGTCATGGCAAGCGGGTGTTAACTGTGGCTATTGTCACCCAGTACTCCACAAACATTGTAATTCAAACATGATTCCTAGTAACAACCAGATTTTTAGAACAAAACCTGTACGAGAAAGAGATTTTTACTCTCCCACACCTGTATTAAGGGGATCTAGTCCTTTCAGGAGGAACAAAGGCTGCTTCAGAAGTTGTAAGCAGTGTATTGTGGTTTTGCTTTGGCTTCTCATTCCATTGTTATAAGAGTTATGAGAATAACATTCATAGTTATTGTTTGTTAAAAATATCCACAGTTTTGTGATACCATTGAACCTTTATCTTCATTAACATGTCTTAAATCATTAGATTCACTAGCAATATGTATAGCATGGGTACATTAATTTCATTCTATGACTAATGCAGATAAATAATAAATTATTTAAAGATATCACTAGCAGTAGGGTCATATTTCACTCACTGTATGTGGGCCCTGGCTGTTAAAGAATGTCCCTTATCAAAAAATTACACAATTTTATCAAATTTTATAACAGTTTCAGGACCCCGTCATCCGCCTTCAAAGACAAGTGAAGTTGATAGCATTTGTCCTGTCAAAAACAAAAACTCTGTCACAATGTATAATCATACCACAAGGGACACAAGAGATATCCCATATGAAGAAGGAAGGCATGTAACCCGAAACCCTCCTAATGACGAAGATGCATACTCTCAAGCTATGAAAGAAACCACCTCTGATGAAAAAACGGAAAAAGACTTGAAGAAACTGCAAGATATGAGAAGTAAAGTTGCAATGACGAAGCAGAGTGTTGAAAAAGAATATAGGGAGACTATGGCATTTTTAAATTCACTGCCTAAAGATACTGGGAATAAACCAATTGTAAGTTTTACCATAACTACCTTTATCCTCATCTGAACTATGTTCCCGGTTGCAGCCACAGTTGCTCAAAGTTACTCACAGTTAATAAATCTTATTGACTACTGTAAATAGTCTATGCTGGGGCTACACAGCCAACTATAAATACTTTGTATCATGTTCATCCTAATAATAATGTGCCTAGTAGGTAGCTCATAGTCAGTACAAATCAATTTTAATATGCAAGTTTTAAATTAACTTTTCAGAGAAATGCATACATGGATGAGCATCGCCAAGAAATGCAAAGAGAAAATCGTCAAAGAAAAATGCAGCAAGAGTACAAAAACATTGCAAAAGAGTGCAAGAAACATACATGTAGGGTAAGTTTAAATAAATTAAATAATACAAATCATAAGCTTAATCACTTTTTTATATTGTCATCTATTAATTACAGAATAAATCTCAGAACCAGTCAAAATCTCCAGTAAAAAACAATTTTGAAACAGATTTCCAGTACTCCTGGATGCCTGTACCCGAGAGTGATGGAAACCTTGCAATACATACCATACCAACTTCGGTCAAAGAAGGAAAATCCAATTCTGTTAAATTCAGTAAAGTTGACAGCTATCATGAATACAGATCGCGACACAAACACACGCCTCCTACAAAAGATACAACCAACAGGCCAAAACGTCAAAACACCAGCGAGAGTGACTCTATAGAATCTGACACTTCAAGCGAAATAACTCTTGAAGAAAAAATCCACAAACGCTTAGACCTCTCTGACGCGGAACGAATTGTTATTTACAAAATATTAGACTCTAAAAAAGATAAGAAGACAAAGAAGAAGTTGATAAAGGAAATTGCTCAATCACTCACAAGAATCGATAAATCAAATGTTGGCGAGAATAGTAGTGCGAAGAGGAGTAGGTCAGCTAACAGTGATGTTGAAAACAAGGTTACCTTTGAACAAGTCAATGAAGGTAATTCCTAATCAATTATGTACCTTTTTGTCCCCAATCATTAAAAAATCCAGGAAAACCTTTGAAAAATAAATCATGTTTTTTTTTCTAAACTCAAACTTAATTCCTCAAAAGGGGAATCAATCTTTTTCATTGATCTTTAATCCATAATATCAATATGATCACATTTTAAAATTGTAAGAACTGTTGTTCGGTCGTAACTAACTGAAAATCCTCTTTCAGTCACTAATCTATAATGTTGCATTTTCAGGTGTTTACAAAACTGTAAATCAAAATGGGTAAGTTCTGAATTTTGTTTTCTTTCCGGAGGTAGATTTGACTTTCTAAGAATGTTTCAAGCAGAATATTACTTAGACGCAATGCATGTTTCTATTAATGTATGTATTAAATAAACCACATTCCTAAATACTAATTTCCCGGTTTTCCTTTAATTTCCATCTTCTTTTGCTCAGACTGTCCTATAACATAATGAGTTGTTATAAAACCAACATAGAGCTGTGGCGGGGAACGTCCGACCGTAAACCTTGGTGGTATAAGTACACCTATTTTATTTTATGTAGCTTGTGGTATGTAGGTAATGTTAGTTTTGATAAACTAGTTATTAACCTCAGTTACATTGCACTAAGTTTATTGTACATAGCTCATTGTTTTAAAAAACTGGCCAAATGCAAGTCTGACTCGCGCACGAAGTGTTCCGTACAGCTATCACAATTGGGTACGGAACCCTAAAAGGAACACTAGACCAACCAATCCGTGTACGGAACGCGATCGTTAAGTCTATTATTCCGTCACTAGATGGCGCTAGTGGTTAAAATACATCGCGGTATCGTTGCGTTTTTCTGCGTGCAAATGGCCTCACCACACGGGATGCCGAAGATCGTGCGAAGTGGAGACGTAAAAGTAGGAAAGCGGACCCCGGGCTCTCGAGAGAGATGCAACCGGGAACAACGCTCGGATGATGATGATGATGATCGTTGCGTTTTTCTGTCAAGAATCACGTTTGTTGTATGAGAGCCCCCTTATACAGGGTGTTCCGTAATGAATGGTTAACCCGGCACGTGCGTATGTGGGGCCAAGGCGTGGATCCACCTCCTGAATTTCAGTTTTCTATTCCAAGCCGTTTGAGCTCTAAGCCATTTTTAGTGAAATTTTGAAAATTTCTACCTTTTCCCACATTTATGGGTATCACGTCCACAGTTTAAGTCATAGTACCATTTTTTTTCTTTTAATATCTTCCCTAATAATGGTGTTTGTAAATTGCATTTATATTATTTTGTTAGCTGGGCGTAATAAAGTACAAGACGTCCCTAAACATCAATTTTAGTTTAATGTTTTTTTATCTGCCAACTTTGAGCACCTGTGGTGTAAAAACAAAGTGGAGGACCTATGTGTACAACCATTTTAAAAACTAGCCCACATTATGAGGATTTTAAAAAAGTAGCGAAGTATGTACTTTACATCATGAAATTTTGGAGATATTGCCATTTGAGTATCGAAATAAGTAATTTTAGTTACAAAATCTCAATAAACAGTTTGTTAAAAAAAAGTTTCATTTTTGATTAAAACTATTTATCAGGGTTTGCGGGAGATTGAATTCATCAACAAACACTGAGAATCATCAAGATAACAAAGACGCCAACAACAGTAAAAACACCAACAACAACCAAATCTGGAACATTCGACGAAACAAAATCCGTGAACGTAACGTTACAATCCATTTTACCACTGGCGCAAGTACATCACTAGATGGCGCCAGTTGTAAAAATAAATTGCGCCTTTATTTTAATTGTTTTTGTTTACTGGGATTGCCTAAAAGAAAAGGTGTACAAAGATCCGATTAACTCGGTAGAGGAGCTCCGGGAGCGAGTACAATCAGCTGCGCAAAATATTACACAACAACGACATGCAAGTAGATTGAAAAGGTCGTTTGTTAAAAGATGCATTTAGGGTTCCGTATCCAAAGGGTAAAAACCCTCAAAATGGAACCCTATTACTGAGACTCCGCTGTCTGTCTGTCTGTTCCTCTGTGACCAGGCCGTATCTCATGAACCGTGATAGCTAGACAGTTGAAATTTTCACAGATGATGTATTTCTGTAGCCGCTATAACAACAAATACAGATAGAATAAAGGCGCGATTTATTTTTACAACTGGCGCTATCTAATGATGTACTTGCGCCAGTGGTAAAATGGATAGTAACGTTACGTTCACGGATTTCATCGAATGTTCCAGATTTGGTTGTTGTTGGTGTTTTTACTATTGTTGGCGTCGTTGTTACCTTGATGTTTCTCAGTGTTTGTTGATAAATTTTGCCGTAAACCCTGATAAAGAATTTTAATCAAAAATGAAACTTTTTTTTAACAAACTGTCTATTGAGATTTTGTAACTAAAATTACCTATTTCGATAGTCGAATGGCAATATCTCAGAAATTTTATGATCTAAAGTACATACTTGGCAACTATTTTAGAATCCTCATAATGTGGGCTAGTTTTTAAAATGGTTGAACACATAGGTCCTGCACTTTGTTTTTACACCACGGGCTCTCAAAGTTGGCAGATAAAAAAACATTAAACTACAATTTAGGTTTAGGAACGTCTTGACTTTATTACGCCCAGCTAACGAAATAATTTAAATGCAATTTACAAACACCATTATTAGGGAAGATATTAAAAGAAAAAAAATGGTGTTATGACTTAAACTGAGGACGTGATACCCATAAATGTGGGAAAAGGTAGAAATTTTCAAAAATTCACAAAAAATGGCCTAGAGCTCAAACGGCTTGGAATAGAAAACTGAAATTCAGGGTGTGGATCCACGCATTGGCCCCGCATACGCACGTGCCGGGTTAACCATTCATTACGGAACACCCTGTATATTTGTTTTATTTTCTTTTTAGTATACATCATCTGTGAAAATTTTAACCGTCTAGCTATTACGGTTCATGAGACAGCCTGGTGACAGACGGACAGACAGCAAAGTCTCAGTCATAGGGTCCCGTTTTTACCCTTTGGGTACGAAACCCTTAAAATGTATAATTTCATCATAATAGAGTTGTAGTCCTTTGCTTAGAATATGTAAGGTTACACTGTCATTAAAGTTGTCTAATTCATACTAGACTACCTATTTTTTCTAGTTTTAAAAGTGTGCAACTACGTGTAGTTTTTGTTTATTGTTGATTTTTTTATAAAACTATAACATGAGAATCAAAAGGATCAGCTTTGGAAATTCTTTTCCAGGCAGGATTCGAACCTGCGATCCCTTGATTACCGTTCCAGCGCGTATTTTTATTGTTACAAAAATGATTCTTTGTTATAGGGACAACATAGCATCTATGTACTTCCGTGATAAAGAAGGCACAGAAATAGAAATGCCGCAAGAAGAAATGCAGTATGCTCGAAAATGTCATTGTAGCAAACCTACAAACGAGGAACAACAAAAGGATCAAGATCAATTCAACATGAATCCACAGTGGGAAAGCGGTGACAATACTCCAATGAAGTAAGTTACCATAATTAAGCATAATTATCTTATTAATAACGTAAATTTTAAATAAACTAAGCTAAAATTAAAGACATTTTTCGGTTTGAATCGCGTGATTTTTATTACTCTTAGCATTGTAGTTTTTGCTCAGTCTATCCTGAAGAAGAGACCTGGAAAGTTCTCGAAACGTTGAGCGTTGTAACAATGCTAAAAGTAATAAAAACTTTAATTCTTTAATTTCAATACAACATCGCGAAAACAGAAGAAAAATGTAAACTAAGCTAATTTTTATCACTGTTAGATGGCAATTTACCCACAGCATAGCTATTAGTTAGTTATAAATTCTGTGACATAACGGGCTATTTTCCGTTTCCAGAAATCCTAATACAAGCGTCGAATGTCGTTGTGCAACACCGAAATGTAACTTGAAACCCGGAACTCCAAAATCTAGGCCCGTACTGCCTTCTGCTGCTACATCGACGACTTCATTCAAAACTGCGACTACGGATAAAGCGAACACCGCTGCCGATGGCGGCTACATCAAGCTGCTTGACGAAGGTAGCCAACAAGCTGGAAAATTCTTCATCGGCACCTCCGGTTTGTTAAAAGACGAAGCTTACGAAGTCGTCATACAACTCAGAAAGAAGGGAGATGAACGAAAAAATGATTCAGAAGCTAGCAACGACAATTTTTCGAAAGTGGGCAAGAATATAACACAAACAACAATACCAGAAGCTTCGGCAACTACTGCAAATACACAACCTAGTTTAGAGAAGGAGTCTCTAGAAAGGCGCGAGATTGGCATCCAAAATGACATCGCACCACAAGTTTCAATTGAAGAGACTCATAAAGCAACAGTTGAATTAAAGGAATGCTCATCTGAAATAACTGTAAATAAAAACTTAGATCCTGTCACAACAGCAGTAGCAACTGATGATATCGAAAACTTTATCACAAACTCCGATGAATTAAAAACAGTTGCAGAGAAAGGTGTGAGCACGTCTTTTCAAGATTCTTTCGCTGTAATGCAAAATGTTCTTCTAACGGATTCTGGTCCTAGGCCTGCAACATCAGCCTACACTCAGACGTCAATGAGTTCCCCGAGCCATCGCGATCGGCCAGTGTTCTACCATATGAGTTCCTCTACATCTACTGCCTATATGAGCCCTCCAGATATGATTCTCCCCAAGTTCTTGAGACAAGGCCACAGGTTGACAGATGAGGACATAAATGACCCAAGAAATTATCAAAGGGTTTTGTCCATGGATGACAAATTCGAACCTCCATATTGCAAATACGACTGCTCTTGTAAGAAATGTACTAAAGCGAGAGATGATTGTAGAAAACACAGAATTTCTAAAACAACTAGGCCACCTCCAAACACTGCTAGAGACGCAAAAGATAGCGATCGATCTGATAATGAAAGAGCGTCAACTACAAGTTTTAATAAAAAGAAGAGAAAATGCCGAAAATGTGAAACTCGCTGTAGTCACGATGGTGTCAAATCTAGTAGAAGCAGTAAGCGAAGTATTCCCGTCAGTAAACATTCATCGCGTAATCTTAACGTAGTATACAGCAATGCGCCGTCTAGAGCTAACAAATTAAAAACGGCTAAATCAAACATAAATCCAGTCGTCAAAAAATACGTCAACAAATTGTTGTCTTTAAATAAAGAGAGTCTCAAAGTTGTCGAGGTGATGGACCAAGATTGTAGTACCGTTCCTACACCGGGAAGTTCGATCATAAATGATAATAATAATATCGATAGCAACAAAAATATAGAACATAAAATATCACTAGAACAATTAAAAGATTTAATGAAGCAACAAATTTTAAAGGAATGTTTAGCCAGATTTGGTCAAAATCATGCGCCAACTAACAGAAACGATGCTTCGAGTAGTTGTAACTTCTATGATACTTGCCACCAAACAAATTCAAATAAAAGTGTTAAAAGCAAACAATCACGTAAAAAAGTTCATAAAGTCAAGTCCTTAAATATATCCAAAAATTTCTTAAAAACAAAAGGAAACGATTGGAACTCGAAACAACGAATGAAACCAACATCATCTTCGTCATCTCCTAAAGCAAATGAGAAAGAATCAATTCAAATTCCAAGCAAAACCAGGACACGCAGTAGCAGTTCACCTACTCCAAGAAGTAAAGAAGTGAACGCACGTAAAAGTGCAACTGAAGCGGATAAATTGAAAAGTGCAAGTTCTTTGACGAGACAGAATGTAGATAGTAAAGTAAGCTCTTCCAATGCTGAACCTAAAAGTAAACGTGATTCTTACGTGTCTTCGTCGATACCGAAACATCGAGCGGTTGCCACCTCAGATTCAGATTTCACACCACCTCAAGAACGCAAACAAGACAGTCTCACTAATATTTCAACTCAAACGAGTCGCCACGCCAGTAGTGAACTGCATTTCGTCAAACTGGCAGAGAGCAAAATTCAAAATATGGAAAAAATTGCCGATTTAACTGAGAAATGTACAAAACGCTTATCAAATCTCGCTAAAGTGTTAGACGAAGTGAGGAGAAATAAATCGCTGGCTTATGGCCATATGTCGTCATCGGGAACCTCCTCAGATTCCGAACAGAAAAGTGATAAGAAAACAAATAAATTGCAACAGTATTATGATATACAGAAACCTCCAGCTCATGAAACGACTGATTCGCAAAATGGTGATAGAAATAATGAAAACAAAGATACGTCGGATTCTACAAACTATGTACCTTACCTAAGTGATATCCCTAAACCAGCTGCTTTTAAAAATCTTAATACGTGTCAGTTGTCTGAATCGAGCTCAAGTTCGTCTAAGAAATCTGCTTCTCCACCACCGAATGGTGATCAACTTGGATACGTCGTTAAAAATAGACCCAAACCGCCACCCGCTCTGTCTCGCCATTTGAAAAACGGCCAAGGATATGTTATTCCACATGAACTGTCTACTGTCATAGAGGTTGACTCTCCATTGAGCATGAAATTAAGAAATCAAAGTTCTCGACATGATCTCGAGAAACCGACTGAAAAAAATGAGCGGAACGCATCTCAAAATCGTCAAGCAGATGTCACAGATGCCAATGTTAATTCGGTCGCAGACAACTGCAGTACGAATTTGTCAAACCACCAGAAGAGAGCGGCCACGGAATCTTCAGACGAATTAAAAATCCAAATGATAGAACTGCGACAATTTAATGAAATTATGCTAAAGCCATTTTTCAGTATACAAGAATATGCAAAACGATACAATATTGAAACGTTGGATGATGGCTCTAACCTTGACGATATCGCAAAAGACGATGTTATAAATGAAGAAATGAGCTCTTTACAGTCAGATGCTAGCTTACCCGACGTAATTTCTGAGTTACTAAAAAGAAATCTCATTACTGAACCCTTTAAATTTGATACGGCATCAAACGTAAATTCGACTACCGTGTCATCGGAATCTACTCTATCAGTTTTAGCATTATCTAGGGCAAAAAAAGACAAGAAAAAAGCGAATGTAATGTTCCAAAACAAGGAAAACATCGGTGAAACTTCAGAATCGTTAAGCATGTCTTCAAACCCAGATTTAGAAAACGCTTTTAAGAAACTCGGAATGGGGTGGGCTTCATCAACCCTGAAGAAGACAAAAGAACGACTAGCTTTGTCATCATCCTCAAACACGTCCAGTTCTAGCTTATCACAATTTAAAATGAAGAGTTTCAGTCAAGACATACCAGCCATTGTTACAGATACAGTTTCATCAGTTACAAGTGTATCCAAGCCGTTACAGAGACGTAATACTGTTGATACTCCTAGAGATACGGAGCAACAGACTTCGCTTACTAACACAATGACGGTCAAAGAATTCTTAACCAAAGAACTAGCAAAGAAAATTACCTTTGATAACAAATCAAAGCTAAATGAAGAATCGGAAGAGTTTGTTTCTCTGTTTGAGACGAAATTGCCCGAGGAGATGCAACAGTCGCAAGTAGGGCGCGAGGAGAATTCCATAGATAATAGTATGCGAAGCGGGAATAACAGAGCTCGCACTTCTACGCCTGTCCAGCTCTATAAATCTATGACTTACCATTCCAGTTCGAGTTCTAATTTATCAAATGGGTTGTTTAGTAACGCGGACGAATTGTCTTCTGTAAAAATAACTTCTAATTCCATGAAACATTCCACGTCTGATAAAGATGATTTGACCATTCCAAACTTTAGTTTGAAGATGAAGAGAGTTTCATCTGAATGCAGCAAGAGTGATTGACTGTGACTTTTATTGTTTTGTTATTATTGTTACTTAAATATTTATGTAGGTAGATATTTATATTACATCTTTTTTATTTATGGGGTATTAATTTTATTTTAAGATTCAGAGAATGTAATAAAATGGTGGAGGTCTATGATATGGTTCCTATGAAAATACAAATCCATTGTGAAAATTATACATTTTTAATTACTAGATAAACCTCAAGGTTCGAAAATCATCAGTTTTAATACAGGTGCTGAGAAACATCTAGAAAAAAATGGCGGATGCGCAGAAGTCCATTTTTCCTAGAAATCGCACGTAAATGTATTGCGCGAACTTACCTCCACGTCAGTATTTGTCAAGATGTTTGCCGGCACCTGTACCTACTTCTTTTGAAAGCAGCACCCACTATGGAAGACTGAATGGATGAATGAATATAATAAATATTGCACGCAGGGCAATCTAGCCCCAAACTAAGCACTAGGCTTATACTATAGGTACTGGTCAACGTATTTTTAACATATACTTACTTTTTTTTTGTGCAAAAAAAAAAGTCATGTATGTTGGTGGCGCGTGTCGGGTCGCGGCAGTTGAATGAATGAATAAAAGTTTATTTTGGGTACATAATCACTGCACATTGGATCTTGTTCCACAGCCGCCTTCCTTTCTTCTAGTTGAGCGTGCTACATCTTAGACCGTATCATCAGAGTGGGGTTGGCCTAGTGGTAGATATATAATATATAAATTCTGTGAACAACACACAGCGCCATCTAGCCCCGTGGTAAGCGACTAAGCTTGTGTTACGGTGACTAGATAACGGATATACTACATATATTTATTTTTCTTTTGTAAATACATACATATTATACATAGAGGGATACCCAGACCAGACACAAATATTTATTTTTTAAGCATAAATACTTGCACCCGTCGGGAATCGAACCCGCAACCTTCTGCATTGCAATTCATTTCGAAGGTCGTGGTTTCGAATCCCGCCCGACCTCGAGGCAGTCTTTTCTAAAAAAAAAATATGTGCGCTTTTAACATCGCTCTTACGGTGAAGGAATTTTGCTGAGCGATTCCCTGCGACACGGTGTTATTGTGACCGTGCCAAAAAGCAATTAAATATCCTAAAATTGTCTATTAAAACTATCGTTCGTTTTTTTACCGTGCGCATGGTGTGCACGACTCAAGTTGGTGCCGCTAGTATGATCTTAATGGAGTTTATTAAAATAGGTTTTGAACTTGATATTATAAGATAAATGAATAACACAAAATAACATAGGCTTGCCTAATTGAATTTTATTCAACTAAGGAAGCATTATACAACAATAAGACCACAATACAATTATAATTTATTTTTTTAAATCACATTTTACTATATCAAAACGGAACAAATAGGAATTTAAATTATGATGATTATTTGTGGTCTAATGTTTAATATTTAAACGTTTTTTTAACAATTTTATTTCACAAATTAAATGATTCTACAAAGTAAACAATTCACTATTTATACTTAACATTAGCAGTTAAATTAATATACACAAAGTATAATAAATAAATTACACCACAATTAAATAATACCTGCTAATGATCACAGAACACTTAAGTAACTATCTAACTAATAGGAAAGCTTGGCGGAAACCCTACAGATCAATCAATTTGATTCGAGATTGTGTTGTTGTATAAAAATTGTGACAATTTCTCTTATCTACGTCATAGTATAAAAATACTCTGATATTCAATTAACTTGATATTTTTTAATGGAAATACATTATATAACATGATATTTTTCTTAAGCATGTTTGAGATTACATGCTGCATTCATCCAAGTTTCCCCGATTAACTAATTTGTCAATTAAAACTAGTTTCCTAAGAGTTATTCTTTTTTATCTTTGAATAGGTGTTCCTTAGCTAGTGTGTAGGCTAGTCCGACGGTGAGAGCTGAGACGACGGTTCCTTGGGCCGCCACTCGTAGTTGCATGAGAAAGACACTGGTACTCATCTGGCCACGGTGTTTGTATTTGTAGGCACCAAATCCACACACTCCGGCCAGACCAAGGAGACCTGAATGAATTATAAATATTGTAGTGCTTTATTATACCAAAACTGAAATTACATATAAATATTAAACTTTGAATCTAGTATGACACTATGAGCAGTCTTATTGCCTAAGGGTCTCTTCCAGGCAAGGGGGGATGTGCAAGGTTGACCCAATGACTTTCCTTAAGTTGGTCCAGGCTTAGTTATTGTATTATGCTTAGATCAATGACAGTCCATCAAATATCATAGCCGTAATATAAGTACTTACTTTTGACGAATTTTAGTTATTTTTAAGTATTGGATAGTAACTTTCCAAATAGGTAAAACTTACCTAAAACCATAAAAGGTGAGTCCTTGGATTTTCTAGCCAATCTATCAGCCTGAGATTCATCGCTATAGTCGAATATCTTCTTAGGGTTAGACATTGTGGTTGTGTCCTGAAATTAGTTAGGAAGCACTATTATAGAGTCAATTTCTGAATTACACCAGTCATTCATTATTACTCTTAGACTAACAATAGATGAATTAGATAAATTATTATCATACAATATAGATACAAACAATGATAGGTTGTCAGGTAAAATAAAAATTTATTCGAACGTTATAGTACTTTTCCTAGAAAAATCATGACATGAGTATGTAACCCAAAGTAATAAAATCAACAGGGTTACGGAATTTTCCTCACTCTTACGTAGTCCATAAAATTAGATTACTGAGGAAATAACACTTATGTACTTACTATAACCGAATTGAAAGTAAAATTTTTAGGAAAAGTTGAATTATATAATTATTAATTTAAAATTACACCACATTTTTACATCACCCCACACCACACTCGCTCAAACACTAAAAAGTGATATTCTCGAACTGGATGAATAGTAGACGTACCTACTTACAACTACGTGAACACGCCAGCAGTACGAACTTTTAGCGTGATATTCTCGTTCGTAAAGTCAGCAGTAAAGTAAAAGTGAATCTCGTTCGAGTTGAAAACGTCGCGGAACATTGAAATCGTTTCGAAAATACAGAATAATCCTGTTTTGAAGGTTATTTTCCTCGCCTTCCAGCCAACTTTTTGACATTGACATTGACATCAAATCGAATTGGGGTCTACCGCGGTTTTTTTTTTTTTATTTTTTTTATTTTTATTTCGGTCTGAGACCGATATAGCCAATTTGGAATAGCCAGGGTCAAGTTTTAGAATATTTCAAGTTTCATCAATATAGTTTTGGCGTCGTACATCGAAAATAAAATTGGAGCACAACATGTTGTCTCCGCTTTCCCGCCGAAAGTCCTACCGCGGTTGTTCGATAATACCGCTGGCATTAAGTAAGAAAATGTCTTGTCTACACTATCAATCGCTTATACCCTTTTTTTGACTCATTGCTCTGTTTTCTCAGTGATCGACCAAACACTTGACACTAGCATTCACATAACGTTTTTTTGTAATACAACGGACTCAAAGTAATACAGTTACCCTTATTTTTACCACAATCGAGTGGGAGATTTATTAGTAGTACCTACATATTCTAAAATACATAGGTATTACGTACAAATGCAAATAATATTTATGTGGAACTGCGGATTCGATTTGCCAAATGTTCGACCACTGAATAAACAGAGCTTAGTAAATAACAGTAGTTAAAAAAATATAATAGTAGGTTAATTTGTAATTTAATTCAAACTCTTTATTCGAATGTTTTTTTTTGGAAAATTATATTTTTGGGCACAAAAGGAATATAAAATTAAAAACTTCGTTAATAACAAAAATTTATTATCGTGCAAAACGTTGTAAAAACTTTTGATAGAATAATATACGATTTAAAATTAACATGGTTGTTTTAACTAACAAATATTAACTAGATTCTTCTTCTGTTTTCGCGATGTTGTATTGAAATTAAAGACATTTTTCGGTTTGAATAGCGTGGTTTTTATTACTTTTAGCATTGTTACAACGCTCAACGTTTCGAGACCTTTCCATAGTCTATCCTGAAGAAGAGACCTGGAAAGGTCTCGAAACGTTGAGCGTTGTAACAATGCTAAAAGTAATAAAAACAACGCGATTCAAACCGAAAAATGTGTCTTTAATTTCAAATATTAACTATTTAAGAGTAAACATCAATAACGGGATATTTACCATGTTATTCGTGTTTACTAAATTTACCAAAAACGTGTACCGTAAGAAAAATCAAAACATGTTAAATATCCCGTTCCATAGTAAATTATATTTGTAACATAGTAAAACATTAATGATGGTAAAAAATTGAATAATGTGAATTATCTACCAATTTGGAATCTACATCAAATAAAAGACAATATTTTTAACATAATAAAACATTATTGATGGTGAAAAATGAAATCATCTGAATTATCTACCAATTCGCCAATGTCATACCATTCCACTGAGTAAGATGGTAAGTAAAGTTGCGTTCAAACTTGAATTCAGCATTACCTTGCCTTGTTTAAAAAATATTATGAACCTACTTTAAAATATTATGCTTAAAAACTAATGGTCCCTTATACACAAATGCACACTAAGCATTTCAAGCATACTACCTATTGTAAATTAAAATTCATGTGGGACAGTTTTTATTATAGTTTAATTTTTAAGAATAAAATCTACGAACCTCTGCTAAAATTGTCTCATAAGTAGATTCGTCAATAATAATAAACTGCTTAGCACGTCGACTGAAATAATAGATGTCTCCAGTGTAAATGTCAAACCAAAGAGCGTGAATATGAAGATCATGTTTTTCCAAACGCTTCTTTAGCATCCCATATGACGCAACGTTTTGTAACTGTTGCAAAGTGTTTACCTGAAAATATTTTTTAAGAATTATAAAAGGCCACAAAATCCAGAATCGACTCTAAAGATCACAGAGAAAAAACTTTGTAGGTACTTGTGATAATTTGTCTTCAATGCAGAATTTATTTTCCGGGTCGATATAGGCTACAAATTTTCTTTGTGGCGTTTCAGCAGTAAATAACATTGGTTTAGTGAAGTCATTGTGCATGTCTAAAAATTTGTTTAAACTCGTTTGACCGTGGGTACAGAGCCAGGATTTAAGAGGGGAAATTCTTCTTTGTTCCTAGAATAAAAAGAGAAACCATAAGTGCTTACAATGTATTTGGAAGCCTTACAAATTTAAAGTAAGATAGGACTTTAAGAGAAATATTAGTTTAACTTACAACACTTGATGCTTCTTTGTCTTTAAGTTGGTACAAGAGATTCATAGCTTTGCAATCGCTGTGTCCACATACAATAATGTGCCTTATGTCGTTAATAATGCATCCAAGTTCAAGAGCTGCAGGTTCACAGCTTGTCATTTCATCAACAAAATACTGCGAATGAGGTATGACATTTCCAGCGTTTCTTACTGCAAATTAGTCAAAAAGGTATGTATAATAAATATCATAATTGATCATTGCTTCTTTAAAAAAATGATTGTGTTATTATTATTTATTAAGTTATTAATTACTAGCAGCTCCCCGCGGTTTCACCCGCATAAGTCCCGATCCCGCGGGAATATCGGGATCAAAAGTAGTCTATAGCCTTCCTCAATAAATGGACTATCCAACCCCGAAAGAATTTTTCAAATCGGACCAGTAGTTCCTGAGATTAGCGCGTTCAAACAAACAAAAAAACAAACAAACTCTTCCGCTTTATAATAATAGTAATAGATGATCAATGTTCAAGAAGGTATTGGATATTTCACACTAACCTACAAACATGTCACCAACACTTGTTTCCGTAAATCTTGTGGGAATCATTCGACTGTCCATACATGTGTAAAAGACTGCTTTGGGCTGTAAATATTACTTATTATTTAATATTTTTTACAAATTAATAATAATTCCTACTGTACCTATATAAATAAAATGTGAAAAATATTAGTTTTTAAATTCACACGATTTGTTAACATAGTTACATTATCCCGGGTCTTTATCGCGTATTATTATTTATTTTCTTACCTCGACGTTTCAACCGTCGAAACTTATGACCCGTTAATACTTACGACCCGGGAAAATGTAACTAAAATATACTTTTATACTATTGTAATTATGTAAACAAATATTGTGCCAATTTATTTTTATAATTACCGTCTGTAATGGGGTTGAAAACTGCTCACTTCAGATAGCGCTACTAATCGGTGATCCCTACTATTTGTCAAACTTCATAGTTTTTTCGTAAACAAACTAAGTTATTTTGAGATAATTTTACAAAGTGACGGTTTGTAAACATGACAAGTTATGTATACCCCAAAGATGCTAAATGAAAAAAACATTGTACCTTTTGATCTAAGGTATTAATAGTGTACTATTTTAAACTGATAATCTGTGTAAGTATGTATATCTATTCGCTTAGGTTTAGTAGTTTACTAGTAGTTTTAAGAAGGGAAACGTCTTACCTGTTCTCTTTTCTCAATTTCTCTGATAGGTAATAATATTCAGGTTTAAAATGGGCAGGACATAACCTCGAATAGTTAGATAGGTCACCAAACTTGCCATTTTTTTCTCCTTACAGCTTTTATCCACTGTTTTTTTCTTTTAGCATCTTTCGGGAATACATAATTTGTTATGTTTTTGCATTCACAACTATACAAAGCGTCATTTTGTAAAATTATCTCAAATTTACTTAGTTTGTTTACGAAAAAACTATGAAGTTGACAGAATCTTGGGATCACTCCAAAGTGGAGCCAGCTGTCTCGACCTTTTAGTTTTTAACCCCATTAAATGATCATGAATTCATGATCAAAGAATCATCCATGATTGATCAATGATCTATGATCATAAATACAGATAATATGTTATTTATTATCGGGGACTACCCGGAATGGATGGACCAACTTGTGTCAGTCATTCATCAGCATATTATGATAGCTTGATCGTGTGAACAATACATTCGTTGAAGATGTCAATGTCATTTTGTCTGTGACGTCACTGTCCATGTCAAGTGCAAAACCGAATGAGAAAGAAAACGTAATTCAGCAATAATTAATTGTTTACGTAAAATTTTTGATATACGCTAGCAAAGGCAGTAAAATAAAATTGCTTACAGTGTTGTCTATAAACTACACGTTACACTTACACGATTTTATTCAATAAATAATAAGGTCATCAAGGTAAGAAACAATGCAGCTTACCGTTGGGTTATCTTTTACTTCTTGAAATTGTTTTACCATGCTCGCTCGATCCAACACTCGGTATCTCATTATCCCCCTTAATATTCGTTCCATTTTTTTAATGCTATAATTGACTCATCACTTATGAACTAATAATAGTACACCCCACGACCGCGGTTTCTGCTTTGGTTATGTTTGACGTATCTGACCTTGATAGATGTTCACTTTAGCTTATCGTACCCGCAATGTTCTCTTTTCATATATTATAAACTAACTGGGAGGTCAAATTACGCGGTACGCCGCCCGCCTAGAACACTACTGAAATGTTATCTCTAATAGAGTAATTAGATAAAATTTATCCATCAGGTATTTTGGGTATGTACCTACACAAGTCAGGCGTGTTTGTGACGTAGGAATATAGTCGTGATTTGTAATTATTTATGTGCTTTCTATTTATAATACTCAGCCACATATTTGATTATATATACCTTCCTACTAATTCATTCTTCTGTCTGCATTTCAGATGGATTCTGAAAGTGGTATTGGTGATATTGGTGTTGAAGATTTAACAATTCTACCTCGAAATCACAGATTTGTTGAACCCATAAAGGCTGTAAAGAATATCACAGACATGGCAGTATGGGAGAAATCCGAAGCATACATGGAATATACAGGGTTTATAGCCACTCTAAATGAAGCTATCAAGTCAAAACCACTGTCAGTTGACTGTAAAATATCACCCAATCTCACAAACATTCTGAGAATGCTAGAGAAGATAGAAGATTATATTGAAGAGTTTCCTCCTGTTGTACAGCCACAGAGATTTGGTAATATTGCATTTAAAGATTGGTTTTTAAAGGTAAAACAAACCTCAACTCCACTTCTTCAGGAGGCCATGCATCTCAAGTTTCATATGGCTATTCCGGAAATTAAATCATATCTGGAAGAGAGCTTCGGAAATGACACTAGAATTGATTATGGAACAGGACATGAAATGGCTTTTATCATGTTTCTATGCTGCCTATTTAAAATTGGGTTTTTGAAAGATGATGATAGTGTTCCTACTGTGTTTCTGGTATTCAAAAAGTATATTGAAATTGCAAGAAAGCTGCAGAAAACATACAGAATGGAACCTGCAGGGAGCCATGGAGTGTGGAGTTTAGATGACTATCAGTTTGTACCATTTATATTTGGCAGTTCACAGCTTGTTGACCAACCTAAGATATATCCACCAGCAAAGTTCTTAGAAGATGAAATTATAGATAAGTTTGCCAATGAATACATGTTTCTGGCATGCATAAAGTATATAAAAGAAGTAAAAACTGGTCCGTTTGCTGAGCATTCAAACCAGTTGTGGAGCATTAGTGCCGTAGGATCATGGACTAAGATCAACCAAGGTCTTTTAAAGATGTACAAAAAAGAAATCCTGGCCAAATTCCCTGTTATACAGCATGTTCTTTTTGGTTCTCTTTTGCCAATCAGAAGGTTCCCGATGGATCACTCTTAGCTTTATTATCATCAATTTACCATTGATTGATTAGGTAGTTTGTGTTCAGTGCAATGTTTAGTTAACACACCCTCAATGAATGTATGTGTGAAAAATGCCAGTATTAAAATCTAATTGAGTTTTATAACATGTTTTATGAATGTAAACATTGTGAGAATATTGATTATTGTAAATTTTAAGTACCTACGTAAATTGAATAATTTTTTATCTCAAATGATCTTTGAACTTATTTTCAGCAATTTACTAGAAAAAAGCAGAACTCCATAAAATTAATAAAATATTATGTTCTTAACTCTTTAATATCTGAGTACCTAGGTTTACTACGCCAAACTAATACCCATTACTACTGTAATTAAGTTTGTAATTTATTTTAATGTAGACAGTACCTTAGAATGTATAATAAACATTTTATTGATTTTTTTATGAATAAATGTCAGTCCCTTACTTCTACTTATCATTCCTATGTAACAAAGAAGACCGTTCAAAATGGACCAGCTATGTTCCACAGATATCATATTTGGCACTCAAACAATTTGTTACACGAACTTATTTCACCAGATGTCGTTACTTGTCTCGAATATCCATAAATCTGAATTTGTTAAACCAATAAATGGCTACAGAATTCCACGTATCGGTCCAGAATTTATGAAGAAAATAATTATTTTAACTAATAAGATTTATTGACCGCAAGATGACTTGACTAACTGCCATATTATTGGTAATATTGGTATACCAATTCAGATTTATGGATATTCAAGACAAGTAACGACATCTTGTGTTTTGTGTTAACACTTGACTCCCAAATGTGAAACTTCAACATCCAATATCTTTTAACTTATCAAGAGTAGGACGACAATACTAACAACATGGCTTTAGTTCGCTTAGATCAGGGGTTCCCAACCTTTTTTTGTCTACTGCCCACTTTAAGAATAAATTATTTTTTAACGCCCCCCTTTTTAAACATACTTAAAAACCGCTAAGTACTTATAACTGATTATTGAAACGCAACTTTATAGTATTCGGACAGAGTATCTTTTATTGAAAATAAAACAAACATAATCAATTCTTATATAAAAACTAATGTGAAGGTTGAATCTGATGCTTTTCAATAAGTTTGTTGTCAGGCGTTGCCACAGCACTAAATCCACGTTCACACAAATATGACGATGGGAATGCTATCAAGAATCGTTGAACAATTGACCACAATCCAGGGTACAATTGCGGGATCGGTTTTTGTAGCCAAAATTCTTGATATCCATTTCTGAACTTGATTTTTATTTCTTCGTTTGTTGTCAATTCTATAAGTTCTTCTTCCAGCTGAGGTGACATTGCTGTGTTGACATTTGAAAACGGATCCAACACCCAGTCTGGATTTCCAAGTTTAAAATGTCCTGGTATCGTTCGGTGAAGTCAATGTGGAGGTTTTCCAAATTTTGGCAGTAGGCAAACAAGTCGTCGTTACTGCAGGATACTGATAAATTCGGAAAATGTGAAACTCACGTCTGCCCATATTCTTTTTGTGCAGAAGCAGTTTGGCTGCGAAAGCAGCAACGACATTTTTTGTTTTAATTAAATTTAGTTCATCGCCTTGCAGTTGGAGGTTCATGTCGTTGAACAATTTATACAGGTCTGTCATGTAAGCTATATCATTCTTTGATGTTATGAGCTTGTTGCGCAGTTCTGTATCTTTAGTTTCCAAAAACTCTATCGCAGAGTCAAACAGGTTGTAAAATCGAATCAGACAATTGCCTCTTGACAGCCAACGAACTTCAGTATGAAGCAACAAACGGTTGAAATCTTCGTCATTAGTAACACAAAGCTGATGAAATAATCTATCATTCAAAGAGCTGCTACGGATTTTATTGACTGCTTTGATGACATATTGCAGTGATTGAAATAGTCGTTCACTTAAGTTTCTAGCAACCAAATGTTGTCTATGAATAACGCAATGTATAGCAAGGACATCTGGTATTTTATTCTATAAGTACGCTATGAAGCCTTTATGGCGCCCTGTCATAGCCGGAGCGCCATCCGTAGCAACTGATATAATATTTTTCAAAGGAATCTCTTTCTCTTCACAAAACTTTTCCAATGTATTGAATATGGTTTCGCCTTTTGTATCTGTCTCCAAATTTCTGGCAAACAATAGTTCTTCACGTATTTTCTCATCTTTAATAAACCTCACGTAAGATAGCAACAACGCTTCATTAGTTGGTAAAGTGGACTCATCGAGCTGAATTGAGAATTGACTAGTCCTCAGATGATTGCACAATGATTCTTCAATGTTTTCAGCCATTTCATCAATTCGTCTTTGCACAGAATTATTACTCAAAGGAATTTTTCGGATAATATCTGCGGCCGGTTTATGAAGCACAGTAGTTATTACTTCCTTTATTGCTGGCAAAATTAACTCTTCTCCGATGTTGTGTGGTTTGCCTTTTTGAGCAATTAACAAAGAGATATTGTACGAAGCTCGAAGTCCGTCGTCATCTTGCTTAGCAGCCGCCGAAAATAGTTTTGATACACTTGGCTGAATATTATGCTACTTCTCTAGGTCGTGAAAATATGCTACATTCTTGTCTTTCTTATCTGGATGCATTTTATTCAAATGATCTTGCAGTCTTGAAGGCTTCATTGCTTCGTTCGAAAATGTTTTTAGACATAGAAGACACAAAGGCGACGACGGGTTTGTGGGATTTTCAATAAATCCGAATTTAATATATTCCGCAGAGTATTGCCGTCTCTTCTTTTTTACTTCCGACATTGTTTTGTTTTGAGAAATACGTAAGTGTTGAAATCAAGTACTGCTTATCTATTATGCGCGAAACCGCAAATGAAAATAAAATAAATTTACGTCGTTTATATAGGATTGCATAAGCAGCACGCACCAACAGGAATAAGACAAACGTGCATTAACTCGTTTATCTCATTCGACGCCCAATCGTACTCGACAAGCAAGAACAAGTATTATAGAACCAGCCGATTGATACAGGAATGTACAAATCGGATTATTTAACAAAAACTTGTTAAAACATGATTGCCCGCGGTCTATTATATCGAACCGAGTTTGAGCTATATCTTAATTAATAATATAGTTGATGTTCACAAGATGTAGTCGAGAGTCGAGAGCTCAGTCGGTGTCTAAGAGTCTTCCTAGCTAGGTAGATGAAATTATAAATCGACCCCAAAGCCCTACACAACGCCCCCTTTTTTTTCTGGGTCTCTTACCGCCCCCATTTAGGCCTGCAGCGCCCACAAGGGGGCGTTATTGCCCACGTTGGGAAAGACTTAGATCAAATGAATAATCCATGTCTCGTCACGTCACGTCTCACAAAAAATAAAATTAAGGTACCTCTAACCCCCAGGTAAAATCCCTAAGGAAAAACGCCGATCTTCTTATATTTCATAAAATATAAATACCAACAAGTGCCAAACCTATAAAAAAATCAAAGAAACATTAAGATGAATTATTTAATTAACTTAGGAACTATACAATAAATAAATAACAAAATGTCACTTTCTCTCACACTTAACTGTAAACTTAATAACCCTTTCCTTGCAGCCGGGTAAAAACCAATATTAACCCATTATTAAAGATTTGAGATTGATATTTCGCAGGTTTTATTAGAACTACGGATCTAGATCGGCAACGGGTTGCACCGGCCGTGGTCATGGTGAGTCTTCTCGCGACCACGGCCGGTGTAACCCGTTTGCCGAAACGTTGAGGTAATATAAATCTAAAAATTACAAACGCGAACTAGACCCGTAGTTCTAATGGACAGAAAACTACACATAATATGCATGTAGTCACTATTGTAGGCACAGTCAAACATAGAGCTCACTACGTCAGGTCGTCAGGTGGACTATGTCCCAGAAGATTAGATAAAATGGTAATATTAATGTATCTTTTAGATACAAAATTATTTATGAAATTAAAACTCAGTGGTTGCCAGATATGTAACATCAAAAGCCAGTGATGTATTATGTGTACACAAAAGAAAAAGAAGATCTTTTTCTTTTTTGAGTATTGTTTAACACGAAAATGTTAGCGATACAAAGCGGAAAGTGTGTGGGTCTGTATGTATGTGTATGTTTGTTGCCCCTTTATGCAAAATCCGCTGAACCGATAACGATAAAACTCGGTATGTAGTGACCTGGAGACCGGGAATAACAAATCCCGATATTCCCACGCACGGGATTACAATTTACGCGGGTAAATAACGAAGAGCTGCTAGTACATCATAATTGTGGGGTATCAACACAGGACAGACAGACATTCTGAAAATAACTCTATCTCCTCTTTTATGAACTGACTTCCAAAAATGGAGGTATTTTTAGGGATGTTTATCAGAATGTTTGTCCTGTTTTGACACCTCGTAAATTATGATTTATACTCGTTGGATGTAAACGATTTTGGAAATCTGAATATGGTCTATAATATTATACTCTACAAAGAAGGCTTATGAAGCGACGCGTGATCTCTCATCCATAACATCACTGAAGCTTTTTTTTAACAAGGGATAGGCTAGCATTTGCCATCATCGTCGCTTTCCTTCGCTGAGATGAGGTCAACGGTGTAACATGTTTGCTACCCCCTTTTCCTAAGTTCTAAATGAGAGAATGCCCGGGACTCTTATCAATGCTCGTTCTTCGCTACAACAGGGATGACAGCAGCATCCTTCGAGGAGTCCTTCTTGTTAAAGTGGTTGTTATAGAGCGTGTACGCAATGCCGGCAGTGAGCGCGCCGACGACCGTGCCCTGCGCGATCACTCGGAACTGCATGAGGAAGACGCTGGTGCTCATGGTGCCGCGCCGCTTGAACGCGTATCCGCCGTAACCTACTGCTCCGAGGAGGCCTGCGATACCTGTTGCAATGTTACTAAATTTAATTACGTAAAACAACGCACTAGGCATTTTAGACATGTATTTATTAAAAACCGGTCAAGTGTGAGTGGAACTCGCGCACGAAGGGTTCCATACCATTATCTAAACAAATGTCACTCCTCGAAAATCGGTCTAGTAGTTTCTGAGCCTATTCATTACAAAGGAACAAACAAATCTCTCCTGTTTATTGAATTAGTGACACAACAATGCCGAAGATCCAACTCGCGTCTCCTGTTAGCTGTGTCTCCTTTAGTCCACACGATCGACGCACGGTGAAGTTCCGTAGAGTAGGTATATACATTTTGTTACAACTTCCATTTTTAGAGTTCCGTACCCAAAGGGTTAAAAACCCTATTACTGAGACTCTGCTGTCTATCTGTCCGTCTGTCACCAGGCTGTATCTCACTGAACTGTGATATGATAGCTAGATGGATGAAATTTACACAGATGATGTCTTTCTGTTGCCGCTATAACAACAAATACTAAAAATATAATAAAATAAATATTTAAGTGGGGCTTCCATCCAATGTGATTTTTTGTGATAATGGTATGGTACCTTGCGCGAGTCCGACTCGCACTTGGCTGGTTTTTTTTTATTATAGTAAGCCTTCGGAGGTTCAACTAATTCAGGTAAGTATAAGTACTCGGATTTATAGACTTACCTATTATCATAAACGGAGATTCTTTTGATTTGCGGGCCAGCTTTTCAGACTGAGACTCCTCATGGTAGTCAAATATTGGGTTCCTTTCCGTAGTCATCTGTAATATTAGTTGTTTAAGTGTCAACGTAAAATCAATATTAAAGTACCTACTTACATAACCAGTGACTCAACATTTACACTGGGAGCACCTATCTATAATATAGATGCATCGCATCTATTACCACATCGATGCTAATTTACTCAACAAACATCTATTTGCTATAGAAATGTATCGGATTGATATACCTAGCTACCTACCTTCCTATTTACGGAGCGGAGGTATTATATTTATTAAAAATAAAAAAAAACAATCAAAATCGGTTCAGCCATTAAGAAGCCATAGACATGGTATAATTGACTTCACAGATATCTAATATACTTTGACTTGTTAAAAGTAAAACAATCAAAATCGGAAGCCATAGACATGGTACCTAGCTATAATTTACTTATTAAAAGTGAACTAGTAAAAAAGTAAGATAAAAATGCACATCAAATAGCCCCCTTTGCGGTTTAAAAAGTATGAATTCTGCTTATTATTAATTTTTTTCTGAACAACGTAACGTTCCAGGTACTACTATGTATACTGTGTTTCTATTTCAATAAAATGTTATGGTGTTTATCCAAAATAACACTATGACGCAAATGATAAAGAACTCACCTTGCAGTGTCAAGGTTCTAGTATTCACGAAATTGATATCACTCGAGGTGTTAGCCGAACTATGCTTAAATAACGTAGATCCCGAGACACTATGTAGAATTTTTCACGCAGCACTGATGATATCACCAAGTTAATTGACAGTGTGCACTATATTTTTTCACAAGTTCGTGCGCAATCTTAACCAGAAACAATGTACTGGGAGGATAAATTGATGTATCTTCTTCAACCACGTTTCAACGATTGAATAACTGTTAAGATATGAGAATTCTGCTCTCTGTACAAATATAGGATAAGTATTCTTTGTACAGTTAGTAGAAACCCTTTATCATTTTATCAATCGCTATCAGATATTGAAAAATAGGTAGGTACTTGCTTAAGGTAGGTAGGTTACCTAAAATGATAATTTAGTCATAGTACGTACGAGTATAAAGCGCGTGTTTGAATTGCACGTACGTAGATTACTGAGTAAAATCCCGCAATTGCTTTAGTTTTGTAGAGTTAGGTACAGTTTTTTCCTGCAGTCGATATAAATATGGTTGTACAAAATGTACATATGTACCGACTTACGTCATTTTATTACATACAACAGATGTCTTGTGTAATATTTTTGCTAGACGATACTATTTATGGCACTGTTCTGTACTAATATTTGAAACTTCGACACGCTACGTATAGTACATATTATTCCATAATATATACCTATAGCATGGCGAGGCGTCGCCACGGCCTGTATCGCCACGCGAACTTTTAGGTTTACCCTAGCCTATAGATGTTTCACATCAAAAATACCAATACCGAACGAAAATCGAGATATTTAAATCACTTGAAGTAGCGCAAGGGATTCAAAAATAGAGCCCCTGGAGCGATTGCTATTAAACTTAGTAGGATACATAATGTATATTTACATTTTTAAACGGTAAGGAATTAGGCCTAACTCATACATAAGGCATCATAACTAGAGATGGGCCGACTAGGGGTTCTGCCGACTAGCAGACTAGCCGACTAGTCGGTTCCAAAATTGCCGACTAGTCGGCAATGCAGATCATTATAATTCCCAAGATATTTGGTTTAATCATGATCACTCTGCGATTGTTGGTATTTTTGGATAAGTTTGCACTTCGAAAGCTGTAGCGAAACTTCCAAAAAATGGTTGAAATAAAAAATTAGCTGAGGCGTAGTTAGATGATGTATGTAAGCTATGACGTGTTTTGTTTACTTTTTTCTGACTACCCACCTTCTAAACTGTACTAAGTACTAATTAAATAAATATTGGTTTTATTGTATAATTGTTAGTTGACGACTAGTCGGCCCATCTCTAATCATATCCATCCATACCTATACGTATTATATTGAAAAAGTTCAAATCACTATTCAGTTAAAAAGATAAGAATACCGGATTGCGGCGAACTCGAGCATTCGAATAGATAAGTCGATAAAGTATAGTGATATGGTATAGTAACAAGGTGAGCAAGTACAGGTCTATCCATTCAGAAGGAAAATGATGAAATATAATGAAACTCTTATGACATAGGTAACGAAGTAATGAATGAATCAGATCATTTGGACCTATCACATACTACTATCACAAGTATAAGGAAAATCTAACGGCGCCGTTGCTGGCGATTTGACGCTTACTTGTATACAGGGTGTCCCAGAAACGAGTGTCAAGCGAAAGTCCAGAGGTAGAGGACCTCAAGGGGTACCCGAATCACCCCCATGTATGTTCCGCGATTTTTTGTAGTTTAGGAGTTATGGCCTTTTTTCTCATTTTTCCACTAAAATGCGACCACTGAGACCTATTTACTCATACTAACTTCAATAATTGAGATAATTGGCTGATTTCTTCTCAAATGTGGAGCTGAATAATAGAATCATGTAACCTGTTACAAAAAAAAAGCGTAACACTAACCAAACTGTTACAAATAAAAAAAGTATTTCATAAAGAGAGCGTAGACAAAACGCTATAAACACTTTAAAGAGCAATTAAAAGAAAAACTCGCCTATTTTTTTTTTTCCAAACTAACTTCAAAACGTCCTTACTTCATTAGCTATCTACCCTATTATTTTTATTGGTCTATCATTAGAGGATCATAGCAAAAATTTTATTTATACCACTCACACTCTTAAAAGCTTATTTTATTCACGCAAAACAGTGAATAAAAAAGACTTTTACTCACGCTGTTTGAATTTTGAATTTAGAACACAATTTACTCGTCGTCCATCTAACTAAATGCATATACAACCTCCTTGCGTGAAAAAAAACTTGATACAAACTCCTTGCGCTAAGAATACTCGACATACAAATTCTTTTTAGGGTTCCGTACCCAAAGGATAAAAACGGAACACTTTTACTGATACTTTGCCGTCTGTCTGTCCGTCTGTCACCAGGCTTTATCTCATAAACTGTGATAGCTAGACAGTTGAAATTTTCACAGTAGATGTATTTCTTTAGCCGCTATAACAACAAATAGATAAAAAAACGTTTATGTGATTTTGACATAGCATCTAGCACTTTTTACTATTTCGTGATGCATTGAGACTGGCGCCAGTGGTAAAATAAATTTTAACGTTCGCGTTGCGTTCACGGATTAGTTGCCGCTCCAGTGTTCATTTCAGGGTTCCGAAATTTGTGATAGTGGTACGGAAACCTTCGTACGCGACGCGAGTCCGACTCGCACTTGACCTGTTTTTTTCCTCGTAGTCATTGTATAAAGTATAGTATGCAACTCTTGAATAAAGTACGGATTTCGATTGAGGGCCATGAACCACTGGCGTCGCTCAGGATTCTAACACTTGAATCACTCGCTACGCTCGTGATTCAATCATCATGAATCACTCCCTACGGTCGTGATTCAGTCGTTAGAATCCTTCACTTGCTCGTGATTCATCTACGGCCCTCGCACTAAATCCGTCTTTTATTTATTCACTAGTTGCATAATATACTATTAAAAATTCTTTGGTCGAAAATTCTCTCACTCATCCCTATTACTGACTTCGCTGTCTGACCGTCTCTCACCGGGCTGTATCTCATAAACCGTGATAGCTAGACAGTTGAAATTTTTACAGAGCATGTATTACTGTAGCCGCAAATATTTAAGAGCTCCCATACAACTAACGTGATTTTTGAAATAAAAACGCAACGATACCACGATGTATTTTACCACTAGTGCCATCTAGTAATGGTTTTTGTCTTCCGCAAAAAAAACTTCCGCACAAATCTTAATTAAGATCTGTACAAATAAATGTAAGTAGTGTAATAATGGTGACTTTAGCTCAATACACTCCTAGCTCATCACCAGTAACCATCAGGTCAGTTTTTTATTACCTGATGGCTTCTGAATGAACAGATCACTATAACTGTTTCAATACAATTTGATCTATTCAAACCGGTTAATATCTAAACTAGTCTAGGTACTGTTCACCTGATCATGACCGGATCCTCTAGATGAATAGTAAAAAGATCCATCAATATTCTACCTGATGACTTTGATAAATTATTCAATAACTGATAATCAAATGAGTGTATTACTCGTATAGCTTGATCAGGGTTTACTTTACTCTCGGAATGAAACAACTTAATTCAACAATTCACATATTTATTAGTACTTTACATAAATTAACATTACGCTACACCACACCACACTACACTATATAGTTTATAGGCTACATATCGCTAGATATAGTCTCACAAAATTATTTTCTAAACTTACGCCAAATGATGTAAAGCTTTAAAAGAAAAGGTAAGCTCACACATTTACAGTGACAGAAACCATATGCTCGACAAAAATGACAAGCGATCCCGTCGACACAATCACATCCAGTCATATCGATACATTTCTTTGAACAACAATAAAATCCCTCCATTGCTATGTAATTGCGGTTTCTGTTGACTGATCATCTAAGATTTCAGCATAAGACTGACACTTATGAGGTAGATGAAAGTAGATTTATACGATGAGTTTAAAAAAAAATAAAAACATAATTTGGTTATAAAACTTTATTATCAATACACCACTTTTTCAAACAAATTACATTTTTTACAGCACAAATATTCTTATGATAGATACATGTGTAGATATCGATACATTCACTGTAAAGATCAGATAAAGTATATAAATTAGGACAGCTTAAAGTTTCTATATTATCAACATTACAATTATTAAACATTTCTTTAAGCCACTTAGCTTTTTCTTCGCCTTTAACATAAATAAATTTATCATTTAGAAGAGGTGCGATACAATATTTATATTTTGAAAAAGAAATGTATCCTTCCTTCCAATAAATATTTCTATTTCTCTCAATCCAGTCAACCTGTTTCTTTTCTTTTGTAGTTAAATCATAAAACGGAAACGGTGGTCGTATTAAAAAGCTTTGTATCCCTTTGCCATCTAGAATAGCTATTTCTTTAGGTATAAACTGATTTAGTTCAGTTTTGAAACCTTGAACATCAACTATTAATTTCATGATATCTTGCGAACTGTGCTGCTGAGAGGTTTGTATTCTATAATTCGATCGTTGATTATGAGGCAATACGCGCTCGTTTTGTCAGGAAAATCTTTATCGCTTTCTATTTCAAGCCTGACATCAACTGGTCCACTTTTTAATGTTTCATTTTGTCTTGAACAGTCTATTATAAACAAAGGTGCTTTTTCTTTAAAGTCGATGATATTAAGCAACGGGTCAACTGGAGTGTTGTAGTAAGACTGACGGAATCTGATGTACATCTCGTATAATATGCGATATTTATCATTATCAAAATTGAGTTTAAGTGAATCATATGGATACGCTTGCGAATTTAATAATAATGTAACATTAGTTAAATTACAATGATCAAACAGTGAACAATTTTTATCTTTTAAATTTTTCTTAGTTGTTTGAAGGCCTAATATTACATATCTAGGCTTCTCAAGTTGGGAGGCAGTTTTAATGGACCATGAATGCTTTTTCGTTTTAGGTAAAAGTGGATATTCATATGTGTCCCAGTTTCGAAATGCTATTTGTATCGCCTTATCTTTTTCTAATTGTTTTAAAAGCAGCAATCTTTCACGATCGGACACTTTAATATGAGGTACACGCCATTGAATTCTTTCAATATTAACTGACACATGATCATTATTATCAAGTATGAGAGCATCAACATCGGATTTACATCTTGTTAATATTAATTCATGTTTGCAGTTTAATACAATCTTGTTATAGTCTTCGGCAAATCCTAACATTTTACTAAGCGGTAATATTACATTAAAAAAACCATTTACAGATTTTGTTCCATTCAAGTTCCAACCCCACAAAGCAGCTTGCTTACTTTCTCCCTCATTCATTGAAGCATAAGATTTGATTGTAGAAGAAATACCAGCATGTCTAATACGATCAATTTCAACTCCATTTATCTCATATCTTATATCATGAAAAAGAAACGGTATGGGGTTATTGTTTAATTGGCATTCCTTTCTGACTTGTTTTCCTGCAGCATCCTTCGTAAATACTTCTATACGCCCTTCAATTGAAATCGAACTGGCTGAAGGTAATACATAGATGTCTTGTTGATTAATCGGTATTCGTATTTCATCGTTTTCTTTGAAACTATTGGTGTACGGAGTATAAGAATGCACTTCATAACCTTCGATAGAGGTGTCGAAATGTGGTGCTTCATTAATTTGCAAGATACTCATAGTTGAAATCCCAAATTTCTTAAAAACTCTTTGTTAATCTCACTGAGAGCTGGTACACGTGTGTGTTTAATGGAGTCGTGATCTGAACTATTAGCTTTTGTTCGCTTACTGTCACTTTTCTTACTTTTTTTAATATTGAAATCGATCATATTTTGTTGCAATTTATATTTGCAGTAAAAAACAAATGCTGGCTACCTATTCAACGTATATACTAAAACTGATCTATGAAGCTTCAGTCATATAATTTATTTAAAATTAAACAATTTTCAAGAAAATTAAGACATAAATGACCACAGTTATATGGATGACTTCCCTGATAATTGATATAATTATACTGAATGTTGTCACCCACATAATCAATTAATTCTGTTGGTGGTTTTAGATCACCATAACTGTCAAAGTATTCAATATAGTCATTTTTCTTAACATAAGCTACCCAATGCGTACCTTGATTTTCAGAGCTATCCAAATTAATTATACCACATTCGATTTTGCGAGGATGTTTAGGTAATCGATCTCTCATAAACACTCCTCGAAAGTAGGGAATGCGGTTTTTTGAATATTTCATTATATCAATATTGGTAAGAGGACGTTTAGGTAGCTGCTTATTCAGTTTTTTGACCTAGCATAAATGCCCAGACCGTCTTTATACGGTTTTAGCTTTAGTCCTCTCCCTAAACATACTGGCTCGAAATTTTGTTTAAGTCTTTTCACCTCATTCCAAGTTTTTTGAGCAGTTTGGAATTTCTTTACCATTTTTGCGATTGCAGATGATTTATTTACAATAGCACCAGCTGCAGATAATCCACTAACTAAAGCTACCAAAGGCAAGAATCCTCCTGTTTTCGGAAGCGGTATCACACGAGGGATTTCTACCCCAGAATCAGATACAAGATCTTTAATAGCAGCGAAAGCTAAATCAATAGCCAACTTTTTACACTTTGGTTTTGCTTTACGAATATTTTTTTTCGCATAGGCAACAACATTTTTGAAACTTTTTTTAAGTCCAGATCCATTTGAAACTTTCATCAACATTGCATTTTTAACAATTTTTGCAGCCAATTTTTCTCCTTTACTTGCTCGGGATGATGATGCTCTTTTGTTTGCCATTTTCATTAAGATCTTATCTGCTTCGTGTCTGGCTTGTAAGTTCTCTGTTTTCATATATGAAATATCGTGTTGTTTACAATACTCATCAAGTTCATTCACGCCTTTATCACCTCTGCTAAGTCTCTCACGTAATCTTGTTCCTGGTCCACAGTAGTTATAGCCGGGGAGATGTAACTCAAACGGTAGATGATTTATAATACTATTGACAAGACCTTTCCCTTCCATAAGTAAATGAAGAATGAGAGCGACTTATGCTCACACTTTATAATATATTAGTGTTACTTATCCAACTATTTTCCTGAGATGGTAATCCAAGCCATTTAACAAAAACTTTATTCCCTTTCTTCTTAAGAACTTTTTCAACTAAATATACATCAGGATTTTTAGTTTTCTGAAGCTCTTGAGCATAAAATGATCCTAGAATTTTATTTTTTGTTGAGTCTTCTAATAAATAAGTTGGTGGATCAGTATTTTGAACAACAATTACTTTGAATAATTCAGTAGACCAATTTGGGGTGTATCCTTTCTCAAAATTTGCTTTATGCTTACTTATTCGTACTACATCACCAACAGCATAAGGACATTTTCTTTTAATTATTGGGTTGGTAAGGATATTGTATCTTTGCATTACAATGTGTTTTGTATGTTTATTCACTTTCGCTGGGCACATTTGAATAGTTCCATGTTTTGTGTTATTGTAATCACTCACAACTTTTTCTAAGGTTCCATCAACCCATTTGAAGTTACCTTTCAAACTAAACGTTTTATAAAGTTTACTTTTTATAGTACGTATTACTCGTTCAACTATTGAAGCCTTTTTTGTTGAATATGTTGAGTAATGATTTATTGAATGTGTCTGCATCACATTTTTAAAACTTTTATTGTAGAATTCCTTACCCCAGTCTGTTTGTAAATTTATAGGGACTCTAGCATTAAATAAAATAGATTGAAATGCTTTTGCTACAATATCTTTAGTTTTATTTTTTAATGGTCTGGTCCAAACATACTTTGAAAAACAGTCAATCACGATTAGTATAAAATTATAATTTGAATTAATATTCGATATTTTTTGTACATCGATCAGATCAGCTTGCCAAAGATCGTCAATGTCTCTGAGTGTAACACATCTGCGAGGAAAATTTACTCTTGCATTTTTATGTATTTCGTTCACCACATCTTCTTTACTCATCTTTTTAGCTTCTATAAACCTTAACAGTTATTCGTCAACTGAACTAATCTTTAAATAAACAGCGTTATTTATGATTTTATTATACCCGCCTCTTCTAGTTCTTCTATAATCGAAATAATTTCATTATCTTGATTAGTATTTCCAGCCTGTTTGGAGGCGATAAGAAGCTTCAATCTCTCAACTAGCTCATTAGGATCATCCCAATAGACAAAGTCAGTATTTTTTCTATATCTCTTTAAAACGTTTAAGTTACCGCCGTGTTTTTGAGCATTTTCAACTGCTGATGTAATGAACATAGGTTTAATAATTTGTTTATATTTGTCACCTTTATCTCCTTTTAACTGCCCATTATCATCATAATCACGCTTATGAGCATTCGTTTTTAACAAAATGTTTTTATAAACCCTTTTATCATTTTCAGTAACCAATTCTAGATTCGGTCTTCTATGTAATAATACTTCTTTCAATCCCGCAGTTAGCTGATATTCATCATTCTCAATCTTGATTCGACATGGTTCCTGGTCGCCATCGATAGAAGAAAGTATTTTAACCGGAAAATTACCCATCATCAACTGATCACCTACTTTCCGAAATCCGAAAGGAATATTTATATCATAAAGACTACTCAAATATTTTTTAGTTATCGATACATCTTTGTTATCGACATTATCGCCATCAGTATAATATTCTGAGTCCGAATCAAAATGCTCTGTTTCTGAATCCTCATTCGATGATTGTTTATGTACTCTTGACGGTGTAGAGGTACACGCATCATCTAACTTAACAGGCACTCTTATAGTACTCACATTTAAATCACATTTCACCTTATTCGGATTTGATTCCAGCATTTGTGTTAAAGGTTCGGTAACGGGTTTGAATATTTTACTGAGTTCATGGTTGTTTTGATCTTCTATATCTCTCAACTGTTTTAGCTTATTTTTTATGATATCTGATGATGTAATTATCTGTTCTTTAATATTAAGACTCATTTTTGGTCTATTCACTTTCAATTATCTATCGCAAATGACAAATTTTCTGTTAGGGCAAGCATATAAAGGTGTCTAGATTTTTTCTATATCTCCCTTTATTTAAATCAGAGTCTTTATTTATGGTTAAAAAACTATGTCTTTCGAGCCAAACATTATGACAAATATCTCTAAATGTTTTCCATGACATATCTGAATTAACGTGCTCATTGTATACATGCTTCAAGTTGATTTCATCTTGTTTGAAGAGCAATAATAAATTTACGTTATCTCGAATCAACTGTTTAGGCACCTTTGAGTATGTTTGTGATAGGTAAAAGCAATCAATTTGGTTATGTCTTCCCATAGCGAAATAGTTACGAATGTTGATCTGATTTTCACAAACCACATCATCAAAAATTATAACGGTGTTTGGTGACACATTATTTGGATGTATAACTTCACTATCATCACTCAATACATGATACTTGATTTCGGGAACTTTTAAGAGAATTTCTTTAAGAAAACAGTATTTACTTTGAAATGGGGTTTTTGTGTACAAATATAAATTCTTAAATTTTAGACCATGTTTATGTAATAATAAAGTGATCATTACATTAGTTTTACCACAATTAGATGGCCCACAAATCAAACAACGAATACTATTAGGTAACAATGCACTATGTTGTATGACCTGTGATTTTGGCTCAATAACAATAGGGTTAACATTCAAGCTTAGCGAGTGTTTTTTAAGCTTCATTATGGCCAAATGATGAAAATTGCTTCTTGATTGTCATTTTATAGGTATTGTACTCAGCTGTACACTGAATGCAAGTAGTATAATTAATCATGAGGTATAAAATAAAACACAGTATCAAATAAGCAAATTATAGATACATTTATTAAATTTAACTTTTAATTTTAAATGCTACTTAAACAATAAAATACATATTTAATTATAACTAAATATATGCATAGTGACCCCATGCTACAGTTTCAACTTGATTCGGTAGTATTTGACGTTTATCGTCATTTCGATTTAATACTAACTTATTTACTTCTTGTGAATACAAAGTATGTTTCAGAGACTTTATCGTATTCATTTTACATTTTAAATCGTTATTATATATTAAACAATCTGAATAATGTTTCATATTTAAAGATTTCGTTACAGACTTAGACACGCCTTTAGCTTTTTTGATCTCATTACTAGTACTTTTAATACAGTAAAGTTTAGCTCTCAATCCAACAAACTCGGTTATCAATTCACCACCCATTTCATCTTTGAACAATCCAGGTATTTTATTGTTTACTCTAGGCATTTCATATGGATTATTTTTATCAAAATTACTAGTATCGAACTCTTGAATGTCATGCTTAATATCTTCATACACATCATCTGTGTAAATTAAATATAAAAGACTATCTGTATCAGTGTAACAAAGTTTAGCATTTCCTCCATATTTACTTTTGATATAATTATAATGAAATTGATACAAATGTGTTTTTGCATACTCTAATACAGTGAATCCCACATAGATTGGTTTATCCAAAATGATTTTTTCGTGACTTAACTGAATTGCTAGGAAATTTTCAGAAAATATTGAAACTGATTTTAAATTTGGTTTAGCAATTAGTTTTCGAGCACCAACACGTTTATTAGTTACATTGTTATTGTCTTCCCATTCAGATACTAGTTTAACAGTCACTTGTTTTCTCTTATTCTCTATAGTTTTACCAAAGATTGAATTATTCATTAATTTGAAAAAGTCTTTTTCAAAGTCAGATTTCGAGGACTGACGCAAACATGTATTGAGATCTATATATTTCTTTAGAAAACCTTCTTGCCTAAAGGTTATAACACGATAAATTTTTTTTAATATGAGTCCTTGTTTTAGACATTCCTTTAAATGAGTATAATGAATTACATAACAGTTCTTATTATATAGATTTGCTACTAGTTTTGTTGTTTTACTACTCCCCACTTTAAGCTTCTCAACAGCTAGAGGTAGGTCACAATGCGTATCATGAAGATCATAAGGATATTCTAAATCTACTTCTAAAATGTATCCGTATTCACTGTCATCAGAA
Source organism: Idaea biselata (assembly GCA_958496205.1). Classification (NCBI taxonomy): domain Eukaryota; kingdom Metazoa; phylum Arthropoda; class Insecta; order Lepidoptera; family Geometridae; genus Idaea; species Idaea biselata. Next base: position 38,967,022 of record OY292394.1, on the reverse strand, counting down.
ATGGTTTCGATATTTAAATTGCTGATTTGTTCTGGTGATAAAAATTTAAAATCCGATATCGGCATTTTTTTCATCATAGCAAAACCATATAAATTATTACAATCTAAATATATTAAAAAACTGGATGGTTTTGAATGGTCAAAATTTGGTAAGTATTTATTATTAGCTTGGGCATGTCTCAGCGTACATTGCGCCAAACCACCTCGAACACCTTTTTCTATCATTTGATATATTTCAAGATTAGTAACTAATTCTAATCGAGCATCAGTATAAAGGAGCATCGCATCCCAGCTAAAGCCTGGAGCGGTAACATAATAAGCTGGATCTAACTTATAGTAATGCAAACTCATGTTTCTAAAGTTTTCGAATATATCAGTCAATAATAAAATATCACATTTCAAATATAAATCAGTATATTCACCCATGTCCTTTACATTAAAATGTTTCCAAACATTTTGGGCATGTGTGTATTCACTATCAGATATATGTTCTTTTAATAAACTGTTATAGAATAATCGTTTAGGTGGTAAGCAATCATCATCATATTTTAAAAAACTATTCATATAGTCATAAGGATAGATTCCCTTTCTTCTCATTAACGTAAATTGACTGGAAGTAGTGAAAAATTTTGAAGTATGGATAAAATTATTATCATTTAAACTTTTACTCAAGTTATCTAAGCTTGCGCTTAAAAATAGATAAGAATCAATAAATTTAACTTGTATGGAAGATTTGTTTTCATTCATATTAAATGACTTTGTGATTGTTATGTATTTTTCTTTTGTCTTTGGTATAACATTGATTGAACCATCATATTTAGTTAGCTCCATTATGAATAAATGTAAATCATAACCACATAAATTATGAAACACCACAGGTATAAATGGGCATACTTTGAATCTGAGATTGCAATATGAATGTGCAGGTCCTCTATACTCTCCAGTAACATGATCATGGTCGCGAACTTTATCACCGAACAATAAATGTTTACAAATATGACAATAAACACTCAAATCATAATCATTTTGCTGTTTTTCAGTTAATTGTTTCATTGGTTTGTTAGATGTAATAATATCGTTAATGTATTTTGTATCTTCTATTAAATATTTTATAAATACTTCAGTTGCATTTGAACCTCGATATGAAACAAATTTGTTCAAAGAGCTATCAAATGAACAACATACATAGTAAGCAAAACATGAAGGTTTATGAATCTTGAACTTGTTAGTATTTGTGTTCTGTGAATTATCTGAATGGTTCTCTAACAAACTCTCAAAGTCAGCGTATATTACAAAATGAATCTTTTGTTGTCGTTCAAAATGCTTAAACGATAAATAAGTATCAGGTCTTGGTAACACTTGCAAAACTTTGGAGCAAATATGTTTTTTATATTTTTCTTCACTGGTAAAAGTTTGTAAACATGATTCGCACAAATAAATACGGCCTCTGTGTTTTGTTACTTGATTTCGTACTAATTTCAATAGATTTTTGATTAAACAATAGTGACCTTTTCCATTATTTTCGATATATAATAAATTGAAATGATTAATTCTTTTATTTGTAGTTATATATAACGGCCCAGTCACATGTTTATTATCTTTGTCAAGACCAAACACATTAATACTTATATTTATGTTGTTCTTTTCAAAGATTTTAATATCTTTAAATGATGGGGGGAATGTCATTCCCTTTACATTGAATATATTTGAAAAATGTGGATAGGAGCTACATCTATCCATGTTTTTGTTACATGGATAAAGCCCCGCTAAGATGCTCCAGAGAAAACAAAATTCATCATTATTTTTAACGTTAACACAGCTTTTAGTATTACCTACACGAGGAGGTAGTTTTATATATGTACCTCCTCGCAAAGGGCAATATTTGCTTATGATAATATCTAAATGGCTTAATGATAAAAATGTCCAGCCGGACTCTGAGTGCTCAAACTCAGTGAGTTTTCTTTTCATCGTATCAATAGTTATCATATTAAAAATATCTTTCAGTTCGTTAATATCATGTATGATTTCATATTTCGTATTAAAAGATTTCAATTGTTTTACTTTCGTTTTCGGTAATAAATAAAAAGCATATAATTCGAATTGCACCTTAAGACATGTGTGTTTTTGTAAATTCATTTCTATAAGTTTATAAATATTGGCTTCATTGTCATATAAAAAATCTTCTGGTATTGAATAGATCTTGTTAGTATCAACTTTAATGCAATAAGTAATTATTCGATTTTTAAGTGCTGTATTAATAACATAAATATTGTCAAATTCTGTTGCAATCAAAGTATTCAATTTATGTAATTCTGTTTTCAAATGATATTGATATTTATTTCTCTTTAATCGTATGTAACATATATCGCATTTAAAAAATTCATCATTATTTTTAACGTTAACACAGCTTTTAGTATTACCTACACGAGGAGGTAGTTTTATATATGTACCTCCTCGCAAAGGGTAATATTTGCTTATGTTAATATCTAAATGGCTTAATGATAAAAATGTCCAGCCGGACTCTGAGTGCTCAAACTCAGTGAGTTTTCTTTTCATCGTATCAATAGTTATCATATTAAAAATATCTTTCAGTTCGTTAATATCATGTATGATTTCATATTTCGTATTAAAAGATTTCAATTGTTTTACTTTCGTTTTCGGTAATAAATAAAAAGCATATAATTCGAATTGCACCTTAAGACATGTGTGTTTTTGTAAATTCATTTCTATAAGTTTATAAATATTGGCTTCATTGTCATATAAAAAATCTTCTGGTATTGAATAGATCTTGTTAGTATCAACTTTAATGCAATAAGTAATTATTCGATTTTTAAGTGCTGTATTAATAACATAAATATTGTCAAATTCTGTTGCAATCAAAGTATTCAATTTATGTAATTCTGTTTTCAAATGATATTGATATTTATTTCTCTTTAATCGTATGTAACATATATCGCATTTAATATATTCATCATTAATATTGGATTCCCGAGTATCGATGATGCTAACTGTAAAGAAAGAAAAAAACTTTTTATATAAAAAGATATAAATAATATATTTTAATGATAACAATCTATTATTACAATATTAAGCTTACATTAAAATTATAATGCTTATACTAAGGGTTTACCTTTCACATAGGTACCTAATACGTAAAAAATAAAAGTTTATAGACTTCATGCCAATATAGTTAGTTATCAAATACTGTTACATACTAAACTTAGTTGCCCCACTACTGATGCATACTAAAGTTAGATGTAAAAGTATTCGGCATGCCCCGGAATTCTTTCCTAACAGCACTGACTACATTGGCAAGATTTTGCCATAATACAGTGTCCGTGTCTGTCTGAATTTTTAAGGACGACACTGAGTGACGCCATCTATTTATTGGCATCACGTTGTGTATGTCACTAGATCTATAAACTTTTATTTCTACATAATGGGTACCTTTTTTGTCAGGTAAAACCTGTTTGGAGAGTCCTGTCGCTAATCTATTAATAAAGACTGACTCCAACGGTGGGGCGGTTTCAGGTATCGGTTGAGATTGAGACTCCTCACCATCGCTCTCGTCGCCGAAGAGGTCCATCGCCGTCACTCTAACAGGGGTGATTGGGTTGATGACTGGCGATGACTTCTTCTTTCGGGGATGAGGGACCGAAGACGTTTTCTTCGCCTCTTCTCCTGAAACCGCTGAATAAGATCTGTGAAAAAAAAACAAAAAAAAATGTTAAAAATATCTATGTTTACGTAACTGAGTTGAACATAAATCGTCTAACAATATACACTCAGCTGGCGAAAGGGAACAGATTGTTATTTTTTTTTAATATCGGTAACTCACCTTTTGGCTGGTTTTTTTTCTGTCTCATCTTTGACGTAGCGACTGATTCTCTTATGGCCTGTCGCTTCCACCATCAGCTTCGATGTCCCCGACTCATCTTCTGATGGGGGAAATGCGTCATCTGTCAGTAGTGGCATTGATCGAGACCTGTAACAAAAAAATAACCCAAATAATAAAACATAAGTTTTGATATGCTGGGGATAAGAGGAATTAATTAAATTTAAAAATAAGAATACTTACATGTTGTTGCGGCTGTTTGGTGCTCTTGAAACCTTGTTGACTTTCCTAGGTGATTGCTCTTGTGGCTAATGATGTCCCATAGTGATTCTTCCCGTATTTATTGCAAGTAAAATCATTGTGTGTGTAACGTACTGACAAGAAACCTGGATGTGCTTAATAGATGACTTTGCGAACAATCCATTTTTAGGATGCTAATAACAACATAGGCTGCCCTAATTTAGAGAAGTATAGTCGAATACAAACTTCATAGCATTGTGTGTGTAACGTACTGACAAGAAACCTGCGGATGTGCTTAATAGCTGACTTAGCGAACAATTCATTTATGGGATGCTAATAACAAACATAGGTTGCCCCTAATTTGGAAAAGTATAGTTCATTACAAAATTAATAGCAAAAATTTTGTTTAAAAAATATATGTAGTTACTTAGTATGATATAAGAAAAATACTTACCTACAATCACATACATAATTAATGTATTTTATTGACGAGATGAAAATATTGATAATTTTTTCAAGCAAAAAACACATTTGAAATTCATACTTTGATTGAATCGCTGACATCGATTGTACCTGGATCGTTGGATGTACTTACCAAGACAACAATCTGCTATCAATCTGGTTAACACCGCATTTACCTATCCGTTCTATCTATTTTTTATGAAGCTCCATACTATGCATCGACGAGCTTGATATAATAAATACCACACTTACAATACCTAATAAGAATTTCATCAATTTTGAACTATCCATACTACAAACAAATATCTATTACGTTAATATTTTTTGAGGTGGGAATCGATCCCACAACCTTTTTGTAACATCGCAATTGAGTGTTCGCCCGACGCGTCGCCGAAGTCGCCAAATAAGGATGTCCAATGCATTCCATCTAAAACATATTAGGATATGCTTTATGTAATCTCTTTGATTTTGAACCTTATCATCATTGATATAATGTTCCAAAACGAATGAATATTCGGAAGCTGCATACAGCCAGGCCAGGCGCCGCTTTGACGTAAATAGGTACCTGTAGAATTACTCAATAAACATTTTTTGAAGTTATTCGTAGTTTCGTTTCAAATTTGAACTTTATGTTTTATGTGTGAAAATCTGGACGAAAGTATATAATGAGCTTAGAAAAGAATAATATAATTCAATTAAATCATAGCAGCGAGTGGAAACGATCGAGTGCTTGTAAATATGTCGGTAAGTAAATTTATGATTTAATTTAATAAATATATCTCTAATTTTATTATATTACAAAGACCAATATTCATTTTTTAAACGTTGTTTGATTACAGGACTCTGAAAGCGAACTATTTAACTTCGTTCCTATGAATGCTGTGGTGGAGCAAGCGAAGGAAAGGCAGCTGAATCTCGAACTTCCCAAGCAACGAAAAAGACCTTGTTCGACAGCTGCATATACCTGTGTTAAAAAACTTATACGCGGGGCGAAAGTGATAAGAATCGAGGTTTATGATGTAGAAGATTTTCCAGATCATACGAGTTCGCTATGTAAATGTAATGCTGAACTATGTGTACAACATGTTGTTAAAAATGTATACTTAGACGATATCTACAAATCTGTAAAAGAAATAGCTAGTAAGGTTGTTGATTATTCAAAATAAAAAATGTATTTATCTCATAAAAAAGATTTTTATTGCTCTTGTCTCCTCACAGATGCGTCTTAATTTTAAATAGCAATTTTTAAGAAAATTACTCTAGCAAAAAGAATAGGTGATCTAGGTTTTGATACCTCGAGCGTACGAATCAAAGTCCGAGCGTCTATCCATTCGACCACATTTGAATTATAAGCAGGCATCGAAAATAAACATCGGTATCAGTTGTTCGGCTGTCTGACGTCGACAACGTTTGTGTGTTCTATACCTCTCAAGGATATAAGATATTATCGTTGCCAAATGATTGATAAGAATAACACATAAAAAAATATGAATAGTATAACCTTTTGAGCTCTTTGCAGAGTTGAGTCTATTAGGAACAAGACAACTTGTCTTCATTTTATAATCTTCATTCGTGAGCGATCAATCTGATGCATAATGGCTCTCTATTAGGGAGTAGGTACATATGCAATTCTTTTAATTATATAGGTACTATTTTAATCATTATGAATACTTTTGTGAATGAATAGATAGGTTCATAAGTAATTTAAAATAGAGCTCTTAAAAAACAATTTAGTTGAGCTTTTATTATCCTCTTTTAACTAAGTTAATATCGGAACACTGATAGACAAAGAAAAAAATGTTTCGATGTAGATATTTGCAAATCATTAAATTGTTTAGTGCAGGTAGGTTAAGTAGGTATGTATTTATGACGAAGCGGCGTAATCAAATGAGCGTAGGATCATTGTGTTGATACGAGATACTATGTTTATATTTTGTTATCTTCGCTTCGTATAAAGCTAAGTGGCTGTCGCTTGCTTTAAGCAGATATATTTCATTCATCTTTATGAATTGTTGTGACATTGACTGGTTTGAATAGATGAAACTTTTCCGAAACTGGTAATGTTCTATATGTATTCAAAAGTCATCAGGTAGAATATTGATGGATCTTTTTACTATTCATCTAGAGGATCCGGTCATGATCAGGTGAACAGTACCTAGACTAGTTTAGATATTAACCGGTTTGAATAAATCAAATTGTATTGAAACAGTTATAGTGATTGTTCATTCAGAAGCCATCAGGTAATAAAAAACTGACCTGATGGTTACTGGTGATGAGCTAGGAGTGTATTGAGCTAAGATCACCACTAGACTAGTTTAGATATTAACCGGTTTGAATAGATCAAATTGTATTGAAACAGTTATAGTGATCTGTTCATTCAGAAGCCATCAGGTAATAAAAAACTGACCTGATGGTTACTGGTGATGAGCTAGGAGTGTATTGAGCTAAGATCACCACTAGACTAGTTTAGATATTAACCGGTTTGAATAGATCAAATTGTATTGAAACAGTTATAGTGATCTGTTCATTCAGAAGCCATCAGGTAATAAAAAACTGACCTGATGGTTACTGGTGATGAGCTAGGAGTGTATTGAGCTAAAGTCACCATTATTACACTACTAATGTATTAAATAAAATAAGAACAAATATGTGTTTTATGTTATTAGATTAGGCCGGGAGTTTCCCTTCAGGTTTAAGTAAGATGAGTGAGAGAATTTTCGACCAAGGACTTTTAAAATAAAATTTTTGATATGATCCTGTAATGATAGACCAATAAAAATGATAGGGTAGATAGCTAATGAAGTAAGGAAGTTTTTTGAAGTTAGTTTGGAAAAAAAATAATAGGCAAGTTTTTCTTTTAATTGCTCTTTAAAGTGTTTATAGCGTTTTGTCTACGCTCTCTTTATGAAATACTTTTTTTATTTGTAACAGTTTGGTTAGTGTTACCCTTTTTTTTTGTAACAGGTAACATGACCCTATTATTCAGCTCCACATGTGAAAAGAAATCAGACAATAATCTCAATTATTGAAGTTAGTATGAGTAAATAGGTCTCAGTGGTTGCATTTTAGTGGAAAAATGAGAAAAAAGGCCATAACTCCTAAACTACGAAAAATCGCGGAACATACATGGGGGTGATTCGGGTACCCCTTAAGGTCCTCTACCTCTGAACTTTCGCTTGACACTCGTTTCTGGGACACCCTGTATGTGTAACCGATTGTCAAATCGCGAGCTCGCCTGCGCTTTTGGTGTGAAATTAATCGCACAAATATCATCGTTTGCTATTTTTAAATTTCGCATCTTTTCCACGCACGCAATGCAATGGGGTGCCACACGCAAAGCTAAAAGCAGATGGCGCTGTCGTCGGATGATCTTTTTTTTTTTCTTGATGGTCTTGATTGAATGAAAACGCCGAGTTTTTTTTTCTTTCGGTCTGAGACCGATATGGCCAATTTGGGGCCGAGAGTTGTCAAAAACCCCTGTTTGACAGTTCTTAATTTAAACCAAAAATCATCCGACTAACGCCCTCTGCCGGGATGAAAAGTTAGTGTTCCTCATTTGTTTTTCTTATAGAAGTACCTTACCTAATAAGTTTTCACTATAACTTTAATTTATGGATATACTATAACTATAGGAAAAACTATAGGCCTATATCACTCGCCACGATTGTGGCCAAGGTACTCGAACATGTGGTACATTCTTACATAATTTCATCTATCAAAATTGACGATGGACAGTTCGGCTTTCGTCCACAAGTATCAACTGACATGGCAATATTTTCTCTTAAAGAAATTGTCAAATACTATACGAAGAATGACACGACAGTTTACGGCTGTTTCCTAGACCTGAGCCGCGCATTTGACACCCTTAACCATGACTTGCTTTGGACTAAAATGAAGGATACGGATGTCCCATCAGAGGTTGTTGGAATTTTAGAGTACTGGTACGACCATCAGGCCAACAACGTCAGATGGGATAATGTGGTATCGGATGGATACAGACTGTCATGTGGGGTGAGGCAGGGTGGGGTCACCTCCCCAGATCTGTTTAACTTTTATATGAATGATTTGATCGAGGAACTGAGCAGCACCCCTGTCGGGCTCAAGCTGGATGGCAGGTACGTTAACAACTTGAGCTACGCTGACGATATGGTGCTACTGAGTCCCTCGATCAAGGGTTTAAGAAAGCTAGTCGCTATCTGTGAAAGATATGCTCATGACCATGACTTAGAGTACAATTCAAAGAAAACTGAAATGGTGATTTTCAGATCGGGGAGAGGACCACAAACTGTCCCGCCAGTTTGCGTGAATGGACAGCCTGTGAATATAGTAGAGAGTTTCAAATACCTTGGCCATATCGTAACATCAAAACTATCGGATGATGAGGATATAGAAAGACAGAGAAGAGCCCTATGTGTTGTGGGCAATATGATTGCTAGGAAATTTTTTAAAGCGGCGCACGATGTTAAAATAACTTTATTTAAGTCATTTTGCCAAACTTTTTATACGTGTCAACTCTGGACAAACTACACCCAGAGAGCGCATAACGCAATACGTGTTGCCTACAATAAAATTTTTAGGCACCTGATGGGTCTAGGGTGGTATTGTAGCGCATCCGAAATGTACACAGAATCGTGCGTAGACTCCTTCAATGCTATACAGCGAAAAAGGATAGCGTCCTTCATGACCAGGGTTGACACGTGTAAAAACTCGATTATTAGGAGTCTGTCGGATAGACCTTGACCCCGGATAGATCTTGCTGACCGCAACGTATAGACGCTGGGTAGATATAGCCCACTAAAATGTGTATTTTTTATATATTTTACATTTATATATTTTATCATATACATTGATATTGTAGTAATATTGTATTGTATTGTATTTTTGTTTGTCCTAGTTTAAGTTGATATGGATCTTGTGTCTGCAATAAAGATTTATTATTATAATATTATTATATACCTATAAGGGGTTAAATTTAATAGCGTCTCTAAAGAAATTCTAGTCCACGTCCGTACTCTTAGTTTATAATTTGAAACACATTACTAATATTATATTATAATATACCAAATCTATCCACCTTTTAGTATAAAGTTGAAGTAACAGTATAAAACCGTGGGACCAGCAAACCTTCAGAACTGCCATTAAGTTTAATGTACTTACAGAAAATATATTTCAAGTAGGTATTAAATAAAGTTTAATTTTAATAAACATTTTCAGAGCTATTTATACAGTTACAAGTCAAAAGTAAAGATCTCCGCCTATTACGCCGGTCTATAAAGACCCAGAATCCTGAACATATAAGATTCAATGCAACTTTTTACGCTATGCAGTGCAGTTATGCTAAAAGAAATCACTCAGCCAATAGCAGGTAAAAAAAGTGTAATAAGTTATCTGCCAACGCACTGCAATTTGTTGAAAGAATTTCAGTTTTTCTCGCATCATTTAGGAAACCGATGTAATGGACGGGGACCTTATAATCACAGTTTATAAATCTTAAACTTATAGAGTGAATTATCTGTACGTAAACATAATATTCTAACTAAACATTGTATTGGAAATTCAATTATAAATTTTGCTATCTTGTATTATCCATTGCTACAATAAGGATATGAGCAAAAGATTGCATTTTAATTAAATAAAACGTCAGAATAAAAAAATGTTTTACTGTCGTAAAAATGTTGTCAGACCTTCATTATGGTCATAAAAATTTAAAATTTCGCCAAAGCGAGACTCGCTCGACCAATTGTTTGTTACGCTTTCACGCAAATACTACTGGACCGATTGCAATGAAACTTGGTATGCTGGTAGCTGGAAATCTGGCAAACATATGCTACTTATTACCCCGATATTAGCACGAAATCAGGACTGACTCAATGACTTTACGCACAACTTTAGCCGCTGGTTCTAGACACATGCAATTTGGAGGGAGAGTTCTTTGCAAGGAGCTGTATCCATCCATCCATTCAGAAATGGGTTTTAGGCAATCCCCACAGAATTAGGGCTTATGTGGTGTTTTATATTAAGAAAACAACAGAGAACGAGTCTCGCTTTTGGCAGATCTTTCAGATTAATTGCAAGTCTAGTTGCTTAGTTGACGGGCAAGATGGCGCTGTGTATAATGTTGTATTTGTGCTACTGCTCTCAGAAGGAGGTATGTCATGTATTGTACAATATGATGACTGATGTATTCAAGTTTAACATTATTTAATTATACTAAAATAAAAACTAACATTTGATTAATTATTTATAGAAATTGTCTAAAATATTCGTATTCGACTATATGGATTTGTTTTCAATCACAGCACAGTGGAACACTTATACAATATACATTAAATATAGCAATGAGATAAATTAACAAAGCCGACGAAATCTAAAAAAGTCAATTCACTTAGTCTATGATCTATACAGATTTATTTCTATACATATTCTGTTTTAAATAATCAAGTAATCCATCAACTAATATTAATTTATCTCATCGCTATATTAAACTGTGCTAACATAACTCGCCCCATATTTTGGGAGATAAAATACCTAAAGAGTACAATAATATAATCACCAAGTTTTAAAATTTAAACAAAGGGTCAATCGAATTAAAAAATGTATAAAAAACAAAGGCATATATTACTTGAAATATTTTCAAGGAAAAATACGTCTTCACTTCACTCGTGGCGAGGCTCGAACTTGCGTTCCTTTGTTTACGTCAGAACACGAACTGTGTACACACTTTTGTGTACACGGATGAATTAAATAAATAAATTCTCTGAACAGCGCCATCTAGCCCCGTGGTAAGCGACTAAGCTTGTGTTACGGTGACTAGACAACGGATATAAATTCGTGTGGTGTAGTCGGTTAACACACGTGTTAACGAACTACTCCACACGAATTCATACCGGAGTGACGAATTGAAGAATATACACGCTCTGACGGAAACAGGTACGCGAATTCGGGCCTTAGTCACGGGTGATTTTTTAAGACGTATTTTACCTGAACAAACTTCTACAGTTATTGGCAAGGAAGTCTCATCGATCACCGTGTAAACGACATCCTTTGCGAATTTAATTTGATTAGTTTATATCCACAAGCGTGTTAAACAGTATTCAATATATTTATTACTTAGATGGGCATGTAAGGTACTTTATTTCTTGTAGAGATTAGGTATTTTATCTCTTACCTTTTAATAAAATATTTTTCATACGTTCAATGCTGTTTCGCATCATAATATACCGCACGTATGTGTGTGCAGTATGCTGCATCGCTCTTGCCTGTAGTTTCCATGCTAACAAAAATCTAGACTCTTAAAAGGGCTCTACTGGTTACTAGAGTTACCACCAGTGATTGATTTATACTTCCCTTTCAAAAAAATCGATTAAAAATAGATAACCTTAGTTACCGACGCCTTTTTGACATTATAATTTAATTAAACATTCGTTTTTTTATGTACACATTCGCAAATAGTATTTTGAGCAATTGAGTATTCAATCAATTTAGAATGTCAAAAGTAACAACTGTTTAATTTTTCTTTTTTTAATCAAAGTGTTTAAAAGTGTGCTTTTGTAGAGCCCTTTCAATTAAAAGATTTTAAAGAGTAATCCTTGGAATCATAAACGTTTATCAAACATTATTTAAGTTAAAAATCTCATAATATCAAGTCCCTTTTAAACTTTTGCAAGTGACAAAGACATTCAAATGACGCAAACAAATTTTAACTGAATAATGTTGTTTTTTTCAACACACTCGCTCAGAACGTTACTCTAATTACACATCACTTTACGAGTATAATAAATAATACCGCTTTTTTACAAACTGTGACATTTTAATTACCATTACGCACCAGTGAGATAATACAGTAAAATCTTCGTGTTAAACCACTAACTGCACATTTACTATGTAATTGTTTCTTTAAATCGACTTTTTATATGGTAGGTAGGTACTAAATAAACTGCTTTTTTATTTATTTTTCTTCACAAGTGTGTTGATAGATGTCGTATGATACACGTGAGTATTGATGATTACGTTCCTTGGCTCTCTTTAGACCCTCGCCTTTACCACCTCAGCGGTAATCAATAACATTACAAACTTGTATCATAATGTGCTATAATAAACGTTTATAAAAGGGGCTAGATTACTAAATAGTCGCCATACTGGATCATAATAAGGCCGCTGCACAAATTCATTACATACATTATTTACATATTTCTGTCTTCCTTTTATTATTTAACATAGTAAGCGATTCTAGCTTCCACGCCGTTTAATAATTAAGCAGCTTAGCTAGTTAGCTAAGCTAAGCTGCTTAATGAGCTGTTATTAAAAGATTTCAATTTAAGAGGAAAGTGTATCTTCTACTCTTTCTCCATACGACCATAGTCCATTGTTTCTTCCCTGGATAAAGTCGTTAGAGCAAATATGTAGCCATAAAACCTATATCGGCCAAGACCATGCCCCTACGTTATGTTTTCTTTTCTTTTTCTAATCAGAATAGTTTTTTTTAGAAAAAATATAATAGTACTAGCTGACCCGACAGACGTTGTCCTGTCGTTTAGTATAAAAAAATAAAATTCATCAAAATCGGTTTAGCATTTTTTCTTTCATAAGAACCTTCTCCTGACAATAGCAAACACAACAAAAAAAGAATTATCGAAATATGTCTAAAGTTGAAGTGTGATGCCGTGACCAAGGGAAATAGGGATTGATTTTTATATAATAGAATATGAAAAAAAAAACAAAACGTAGGGGCATGGTCATGGCTGATCTAGGATTAATGGCATGAACATATTTTCTGTAATGTCTGTATCTAGGGAGGAAACAGTTAACACGTTAATAAAGTTTCTTAGGTAGACTTTCCCCTTAACAGATAATTAAGCAGTTAAGATAATAATTTGTACAGTGTGTTTTCTTCTTTTTTTTCTCTCTTTTTATTTTTCTTGGCGTATAAGTTCTGTGCTTGTCTAAATAAATTAACTTGTTTTCTTTCACTTTTTCAGTTGGCTAGAATCGCTTACTTTCACCACCCGTATTATCTATCTAGTGGATAACTCAGTTCCATAGGTACTTTACATTACTGTGTTTTTTTCAAGTGTTTCCTAACACTTGGATGACTGGTCTCATAAAGAAATGCTTTCCAAAACTTTGAACTCGACATGATTTGAACCTACAACCTTTTAATTTCATTTTCCGTTTTATTTATTTTTATGTAACTGGAAAAGTACAAGTCGGTAATTTGCAAAGACACCGGTAGATGTCGCTACGTGCCTCAGTCGCAATCTCGGAGAGATGCAGTCTATAATTTCATCATGAGCGAACGTGCATCTCTCGGAATGTGCACGGAATGTAGAGGTTGCAATTTTTGGAAAGCATTTCTTCATACAACCATTACATTGCTGCTTTGAAGTAACGTGGTAATAACCAGTGATTAGCTTAACCCATATATGCCCAAGGGTTCGAAATCGAAACCAAGTTATTTATCTTTGAATCGACCCAGATTCAACAACTCATCTATCGTTTTTTAATCTCAGACTATAATCTGACGTTTTGCCTCTTTGTATTTGACATTTTTTCTTCATGAAGATGAGTCAAATCGTAGTATAAAATTAAAATCAATGTTTATACTTCTTTTTTCAATTTGTAGAATATGATTTGACACATCTTCAGAAAGAAATAACGTCAATTACAAAGAAACAAAACGTCAGATCGTATTCTGAAATTAAAAAACGAAGTTTCGCAAATTTCGCATAGCAAAGGCAAAACGAGATAAGGGCATATATGGGTTAAAGCAGCAATGTACGAAGCTACGAAGCCTCGTTATCCACGGGTGCATGTTACATTACCAGCCCCAGCTCGCCCTCAGTCGTAGTTCCCGCTGGCGCCGCCCGCGCCGCCGGGCGGGGGCGCTGCGGACGACACCTTCTCGAGCTTCTCGAAGTGTTTGCGCGCGTTGCGGATGTTGATGAGCGTGGCCTCGGACGGGATGCGCGGGTCCGACATCTCCACCATCACGTACGTGTTGGACGTGAACCCGTCGATGAAGGCCGCGAACACGCTGTTACGGACCTGCCGGAGGGAACATGCTGGGTTAGCACTCACCTGAATTATATGGACAAGAGGTCTCGCACTCAATTTTGTGCCTATTTGATCTACGCCATGTTGCGCTGTTTTCACGCGTTTTCTATTGAAAGTGATGGTGACCGTCTCCGGAACTATTTGTTCCATGGACGGTCACCGTCACTTTCAGAAGAAAACGCGCGACAACAGGGCGCAAATCAAATCGGCACAAAGATCTAATGTCATTTTGTATGGTATAGCAATTCTAGCGTACTTGTATAGTTTTATTTCAGTGTGAGTTAATATTGCATATTGTACTGAGGAAGGCGGGTCGGTTCTGTTCCAGATGGTGACCTGTGGGTCTGTTCTTCTAAATAGTTACAAACCGATTCGATTACAATACGATAACAGTGACATCTTAGTCGCAACTTAATTGCAAAACAATTCTTGAATACTGTTTGTTGATATGGCAACAAAAACATCTCACTGTTATCGTATTGTAATCGAATCGGTTTGTAACTATTTAGAAGAATAGACCTACTGATAACGGATATACTAAGGCGGAACCAGACATCGCGAGGCGTGCGTCGCGAATGGTTCGTCACGCATGCTTCAATCTGAGGCATGCGTGATTACATTTATGAATTGAACACGACACATGCTCAAGCTGAGCACGCAAACAACTACGCACAGGGTGCGTCAGTAGAACAATAGAAAAACACCCGTCCGTCCACACGGAGCGCACGGCTCGCACTGAGGCGGTTCGCAACGATCGTATGTCGCGAATGCTCACCGTAAGCACACACCGCACACAGCCCGAGGCATGCGAGGCGAATCATTTGCGACGCACGCCTCGCGATGTCTGGTTTCGCCTTTACATAAGGGCGTTTTTATTGTCATGCGCATTTGCGCCCGCGTGCGTTCTAACAACGACGTTCTAATTTCGATCCATCTTTTAAAGATGTGTGAGTAATTTCCCGAACAGTTTGACTTTGGAAGCGGTGAAGCTCGTTCATTAGAGAAGATTTTGAAATGGATAGTGATCCATTTCAAATTCTTCTCTTACGAACGAGCTCAGATCTTTCTCCTTCTAGTCTCAAATAGAGACTAGTCCAATGCTATGGTAAAAATGTTAGTTTAGGTGTACCTCCATACTCTGAAACTGCGCAGCTAGCTTGGAGCAGGAGAGCTTGAACTGCTTGACGATGTTGGAGACCTTCTCGAAGCGGTGCGCGTCGCGGTGCGCGCGGCGCTGGCAGTGCGACACCACGAGGAACGTCGCGCGCTCGAACAGGAGCACCTGCTCGTGTCCAACCACACCGTGCCCAACCACACATACATACATACTCATATAATCCACGCAAGAGGAGAATGAGACAGAACCTAGTCAAAGTAAATCAACAATGACAAAGCTCTCCATTCTCTTTCTCCATACAAACATAGTTTAAATTTTCCTTCCTGGATAAAGACATTAGAGCAAATATGTTTATGCCATAAAACCTATATCCAAGGGCGTAGCCAGGATTCTATATAAGGGGGGGGCAGACAAAGAAAATCTAAGACTATTTGGTTTTAATCGCGGTTTTTTACATATGAGTAGAGGAGATTGGTAGTGGAGAAAAGTAAAAATAAAAACACCTTTATTAGTTGACTAGTAATCTGCGCGGTTCTTCACAAAATCTATTTAAAACTTCTCTTACAATTTTTTTTTGGACAATTTTCCGGTGTACGTTTGTTATGCAAGGCTGCAAAGTTGGTTTTTGCAGCAAGTACTTGTAATGAAACCTGAGCTAGCGAAGCATTCTAGAATTGAACCACGAGCGCAGCGACAGGTTTAAATATAGAATGCTGAGCGTTTTAAGGATTTCAAAGGTACAAAACGCAAAAAACTTTGCTGCCGAGTGAAACACACAATTTTGCACCTCACTACAGCGAGGAAAACGCTAGGTGCATTTTTCCGGTGGAAAACTCAATTCGGCACTAACTCTGCAGTTGTTAAATTAATATCTTCGTCGCGGCTGGCCAGTGCAATTATTCAAAAAAATGAAGTATATATTTTACCTCTCTCCTCAACCTATACTATTATTTTCTTTTGTAAAGTGGGTAGTTATATTTTTGTACGCTATACGATGTTCCGAAAGGGATGTTCCGATGTTTTATTCTAGACGTCTAGGCGAACAACTTTTGTTTTACAACTTTTGGAAATATGAAGTATGTTTCGAAAATGTTGAGTTTAAAGTTTGCATGAAAATCAGCTGTTTTTTAGAGTTTTAAGTCATTGGCTTTAATCTGCCCCTTTATTTAGTTTGGACCACTACATTCTTAACATTAATTGCCTTTATTTACAAACAGCTGTTTTTTTTTCAGTGATACAACTACAAATTATCGAAAAAAAAAGTTGGAATTTCCAAAAGTCGTCGAATAAAAGTTGTTCGCCTAGACCTCTAGAACAAACTCTTTCAGCTTAATACCCCCTCCTCGGAACAGCCTGTATATAGCGTAAAAATCATATATGATTCCTCGTTTTTGTAAATAAATAAGCAAACAATCTCTAAATCGAATAATTCACGAAAAAAACCTGCTTGATCCTAATAATAATAAACAATAAATACGACATTGGCAGATGAACAACAAGACTTCGTGGTTCGATGCCATGAACAAAAAAAAAGGAATGAGGTTGGCGCTTTTTCAAAGGACGTGCGAAGGAGACTTTTCAAAATTCGAACCTGTCTTTTCCAAACTTTTCTCTAAAGCAATTCCTTTAAAAATGCGCCAACCTCATTTCTCGTGGGGACACTACCCCGAAAGTAGTTTTTTTCAGTATATGAAAAAATACTAACTTACAAAACGGAATATAACTTCATTTTATAATCGGCGCAAATTAAACATTGTTTCATAACATAACTAATACTAGCTTAGTTGATTGACCTTTGCAACTCTTTGGGATTCTAGTTTTCCAATCTTTTAAACTCGGTAGAGATCGTGTGCTGCAGACTGCGTGGTTTATTATGCCCTAAACTGGTGACCGACCGCTCTTCTAGGGGGGGGGGCAGCTGCCCCCCCCCCTACCCGTACCTCGCTACGCCCATGCCTATATCTGTCATGACAATGCACCTTTTTATTTTTTTTTCTAATTAAAATAATAATGAAAAATAAAAAAATAATAAAATAAAAAGGTAGATGCATAGTCATGACAGATATAGGTTTTATGGCATAAACATATTTGCTCTAATGTCTTTATTCAGGGAGGAAAATTTAAACTACGTTTGTATGGAGAAAGAGAATGGAGATAATCCTCTTAAACAATCTTGAACGCGAGTTGACGCTACGGCAACTTCAATCAGTTTCATGCAGTTACTGCTGTGTTTCTGTACTTGGTAATCAAAATCCTTATTATCATAATTTACGGATTGGTGTCTTCAAACCGACAATATTTAAAAATAATAATTTTTATTTCAGATCGCCAAGGCTTCTAACTTGGCCTAATGAGGTGGGAGGCTTCGGCTTGTTACCACCCACCAGTCTAAGTCGTAGCCAAAAGAGGACTCGTCTGTGTTGATATGTTGGCCGGTGCAGCCACTAAGGAAGACGGGTCAGATCTTGTTACACTGTAGTCTTCCCTCTTCTAAATGAGCATGTTACATCTTAGACCATATCGTCACTTTCTATAAGGTGAGATAGTGAGTGGTCAAATGTGCATCTATCGCGAAAAACGAGATCAGAGATAATAACCGGGACTAACTGAATAACGTGCCTTCCGAAGTAGGAAGGAGTTCAAGATAATGTTCTTTGCCACACAAATTATCGGTCACAAACCCAAGTAATGACAGCGGCATGTGTCGCACAAAAACCGTTTGGTGAGAAGATTCAAAGTTGAAACCAGACACATAAATAATTCCGTAAATAATAAGATTCCGTAATACTGAAGAAGTTTAATTAGTGGAGCTTATTTTAACTATGTCAAGGAAAACTGAATGTATTGATGCTTAAGAGGATAGTCTCCATTCTCTTTCTCCATACAAACGTAATTTAAATTTTCCTCCCTGGCTAAAGACATTAGAGCCAATATGTTTATGCCATAAAACTTATATCTGTCATGAGCATGAGTCATGACTATGCATCTACCTTTTTATTTTTTTCATTTTATTATTTTTTATTATTATTTTAATTAGAAAATAAAAAGGTAGATGCATTGTCATGCATGACAGATATAGGTTTTATGGCATAAACATATTTGCTCTAATGTCTTTAGGGAGGAAAATTTAAACTACGTTTGTATGGAGAAAGAGAATGGAGACTATCCTCTTAAGTTAAAACTTACCTCATCGGCATCAACTATTTGTGCGAATTGCTTCAATGATGATTCCAATGCCTTAACGTTAGGGATTAACTTGTATACTATACTAGACCATGCCCTGTAAAGACAAATAAAGAAAATAATACTCGGTAGTTAGGCAGGTGGGGCTTTGGCCAACTAAATATTAGCCATATAAACCCACAAATTTTAAAAAATAGCTTTGAAGATTATGTTTAGATTTAAGAGAACTATGAGACGTGTACCTCTTCATACAAAAGGAACAACCTCTTTTCCACATTGTATGCAGAAGAATGCATCAAAAAGCCCTCATAGATCGCTGCATACATAACGTGTTTTTTCTCGTCCAGGACGGAACGTGTCAAATTCTACATACAAAAATCCCGTTCCATTTCGCCCTGACGAGATTTATGTATGTAGAAATTGACCTTTAATAGGATTCTTCACTATCCATTTAGAATTCGTGCCTGCTCTGATGTTTCAAAAAAGGCTTGAAGCCGCAGCCCTTCATACATACTGTATGAAATACAGACCACCAGTCACTCTAAATTACTATCCTATCAGAAGAACATTGGTCGATTCAGTGCTATAGGTTATCTACATCTTCTTTAATCCTGCAATCTACTTACTTATACAATGTTTCGTCCCATATACTGGTTCTGAAGCATGTGCACTCGAGAGGTTTGGAGAGTCGTTTCAGGTCCTCCTCCCGCGCCCTGAAGATCTCCTCTCTCTGCTCCTCGGCTATCAGGTCCATCTTGTGTACTAGACAGAATATTCGGGCCTCTGGAGAATTCTAAAACCAAGTGAATATGTAGTTCAATATCTTATTTCATATAAGCAGTGTCACCCACGTAAGTCTCGATCCCGCGGGATTTTGGAAAATCCCTATTGCAGTGGATTCATACACACCACAAATAACACAGCCTCAAAATTTCATGTCAATGTCAGTCATTAATTGATATCTAAAGATTCTACTTCTTGAATTTTGGTTTCATGTATAACACAAATTGGTGACTATACCTAAGACCTCTTTCTAACAAATGTCTATTAAAAATGTTAACACAGTATATGAGTATGAATTGTTATATTCACCCCTCATGTCATACAAGTATTCAGTATTCAGTCATTATTATTTTTAGAACAAATTTATGCTAAATTGAATGAGAATGGTTTTAATTGAAGTACACACCTGTAATATAGCTTCCAAACATGATTGGTAATAATGATAATCCTTCTCCAGCTCCCGACTCTCAACGTCGAACACGTAGATAAGGACCTCGACATTTCTGAATATGTTGTCACGTTGCGATGCGAAGTAGTTCTCCATGAATGCCTCCTGACCCCCGCAGTCCCATAGATTCAGGACCAAGTTGCCGAGGAAACGAACATGCGAGTGTTCTACATCGACTGAAACAGTTTTTATTTACAGTTATAATGTCTTCAAATACTAAATGACTTAAAGTACAGTCTCTTCCCACTAATATTATAAATGCTAATGTTTGTTTCAGTCATGCAAAATCTACTGAATCAATTATAATGAAACTTGATATGGAAATTGCTGGAGATCTGGATTAACACACACATGCTACTTTTATCCCAATATCCGCATTTTCCACCCTGTAAGACTTACTACTATCTGACTTAAAGGGGGTGTAACCCCAGGGTGCTGCTAGTATACAATAAATACCATAGTAATGCCTAACAGTTATTTAGTTCAGAAATTTACACTGAACATGCAAGTATGGCCACTAATTCAGTGTAAAGTTGAACTAACACAAACCTCTTTACAATGTTTGAGTTTTAAGGCCAGCACCTACTGTTCAGTCTAAACAAGTACTTATTGTGAGGTTTTTGGAGGAGAGGAGGACAAACTTTTTGAAGAGGTAATGAACATTCATAGTTATCTCCTCGCTTGTAATAGGTAAATAAATCCTCACTTACAATAAAAGTTTGATGTTCATCGTTAGGCTGGCATATGAAGCATTCATACCACTACCTTTAGGTATGCTTCATATGCGTGGATGTAGTAGGTATAGGAAACTATATGTAAAAGTAGGTAGGTTGTCTCATTGTGAAGTGAGTCATTTGAACCCGAAACAATGTTGGAAATCATTTAGGATTATCAGTAACTTTGCAGTTAATAATTGTACTATCTTTATTGAATTAAACAACAAATTAAATCAGAGGGCTAATTTTAACAATATTCAATGTGGGTATTTTCACACTATAAGTTTGAGCTGAGCTGAGAACTTGAGTTCGAATGTTTAATGTGAACTTTTAGACTGGACTTAGTTTTGTAAGTATTAGATTAGACTTTGGACAAGTGTTGGTTTAGTGAATGTTTCAACTTACTTGTGGCCCCTAGCCTCCGGGTATCTCTGGCAATATAGTTGGCAAATATGATCGACCTCATGCTGGTCTTTCCAGACCCGCTTTTCCCCATCAACAGTACCTACAAATTTAATGGAAATTAATGGAAAATAGACATTATATACCTACTTAACTTTGGCTGATATTTTTACTACAAATTATTGTTCATCTTTTTTGAACTAGTTTAATACCTTTTTCTTCATGTTGATAAATGTATCCTATCAGGTCAAGGTTGAAAAAGTTTGGATGATGCTTTCAAAACTGCGAAGTCTTCAGGATCGCGCAACCTCGGAAGTCTGTGAAGTAGTACCTAAATCACTGTGTCCTTTAAAAAGTTACTAAGAAATTGAGTTTTAACGCAATAGACGGTAGGCGTAAACATTTATCTTTCTAGAATGGCGCAAAAGAATAAAAACGAACAACAAGAAACACGATCCCAACAGAATGCGAAAAGCCAAATAATGACAGACATGACAAGACAAATGAATGACTTTGACAATGGCGGACAAAAATGGTGTGGCGGTGGCGGGACTGGCTTTACTTAACTCAACTCTACTGAGACTGGCGGATGGGTTTCCGTTACGTTCAGAAGCAATTTAGTCTTGGAGTTTTAGCTAAAATGTACGCTATAATGGGGTGCCACATGCAAAGCTGTAAGAGGATGGCGCTGGCATCAGATGATCTTTTTTTTTTCGATGATGGTCCTCCACCAATGGAAACGCCGACTTTTTTTTTATCCGAGAGTTGTAAAAAACACATGTTTGACAGTTCTTAATTCAAACCTAGGATTAATCGACTCGCGACCTCTGCCGTGATAAAAAGTTAGTGTTCCTCCTCATTAAAAAAAAAATATTGAAAGAAACAAAATATAAATATTATTGTATTTTATTTTACGAGTATCTATCGTGATCGTAACCAAACAAAAAGCAGAAAAATATAATAATATTATTTCAAAATAGCAACGTAAAGCAGAAATGGTTTTTCAACGTAGTTTTAGTAGATCTGCGACACGACGCGTGTCCGATGTCTTGATGTCAATGTCAAAAACGACATAACAATGGATGTCTGTGTTGTTGTGTCAAGTTCTTGAAAGAAAGTGGAGATACTTCGTGAAAAAGCGTGTTATTTTCCAGAAAAAAACTCCAACATGATAAATGAGAGCAAACTCAGGTAAAAATTTAATTTCCTAAAATGGCTCGTCATCGAAACGTGAGAAACAGGAATTATTCTGATGACTATGATTACGACGATGTTTATGGCCACTCTGTCGAAGAAGACAGTTGTTTATCGCCGAGCGATTCAGCACAGTGGCTATATGATCGATCCCGTAACCAGCAGGCAATATCTAGCTTTATGGAAAGCCATGATGATATTCAGGAAGAGACCGAGGAGGAGTGTGCAGCGTCCGATCGACCGCCGCTGCAACGACGCGAATCCACTGACATTCGAAGCCTCAATCTTACTGAAGAAAACGAACTCCGGCTCATGTCATGTTTAGACGAGCTCCGAAACGTCTTGGGGGATACCATAGCAGAAAATCTCTTGGTCCAAGCTGTGTTGAAACACAATTTTGATTACAACATGGCCCTCGACGAAATATTAAATGCTAACCAGAAGAAAAAGCAACCTAAAGTTGATCCACCAAAACCTGCACCGATAGTTTTAATTGAACCTGGTAAGGCTCCAGTTATTACAACCACAGCTACTCCTAAGGTTATTGCAAGAAATATTGAACCAAAAGAAGTTGCGGCTGTCAAAGGTTTCAAGGTTGAGACGGAGGGAAGTAGTAGACCACAAACCCCAAGAGAACAGTCACCATGTACAGAAAGAATTAAAACAGAGCAATCAGATGAAAAAGCTAATGTTAGAGCAAAGGACAATAAAATGGATGCAATCACACAGTATGCTAGTGAAAGAGGGTCAGAAAAAGAACACTTGTACATTGTAGTTATAGGCCATGTAGATGCTGGAAAGTCTACACTTATGGGAAGACTCCTCTGTGAGCTTGGAGAAGTTAGTCAAAGGACATTACACAAGTATGAACAAGAAAGTAAAAAGATTGGGAAACAGAGTTTCATGTATGCTTGGGTCTTGGATGAAACTGGCGAAGAAAGGGTCAGAGGCATTACAATGGATGTAGGAAGAGCACAGTTTGCAACAAATACTAAAAGAGTCACAATTCTGGATGCTCCGGGTCATGCAGACTTCATCCCTAATATGATAACAGGGGCAGGACAGGCTGATGTAGCCCTACTAGTGGTTGATGCCACTCGTGGTGAATTTGAATCAGGTTTTGACTTTGGTGGGCAAACCAGAGAGCATGCTCTTTTAGTCAGATCACTCGGTGTCAGTCAGCTAGCTGTGGCTGTCAATAAACTTGACACAAGTAACTGGTCACAGGAGAGATTTACTGAAATAGTTAAGAAACTTAAGGTATTTTTAAAACAGGCTGGATTTAAAGATTCCGATGTCATTTATGTGCCATGCTCAGGATTGACTGGAGAGAACTTGGTAAAACCATCCACTGAGAGTGAACTTATAAAGTGGTACAATGGCCCATGTCTCTTAGATGTCATAGATAAATTCAATGTTCCAGAAAGACCTGTTGCCAAGCCCTTGAGGATGTCAATCAATGATGTTTTCAAAGGTACAGGCTCTGGATTCTGTGTGGCCGGCCGGATAGAGAATGGTAGACTAAACAAAGGAGACAAAGTCCTTGTGTGTCCTACTAAAGAAATTGCTGATGTGAGAGGCATTAGCATAAATGACTTGTCAACCAATGTTGCATTTGCTGGAGACCAAGTCAGTGTGACATTATCGGGGGTTGACATGCAGAATGTCTCTATAGGCTACATACTGAGTGACCCGATTCAACAAGTACCAGTAACAACACGATTTGAAGCTAGGATAGTTGTATTCAATGTCAAAGTGCCAATCACAAAAGGATTCCCTGTGCTCATCCACTATCAGTCCTTAGTGGAATCGGCAAACATTGTCAAATTGAAGGCCCAGTTAAGCAAGAGTACTGGTGAACTAGTTAAGAAGAAACCCCGTTGTTTAGGTAACAATTCTGTAGCTGTAGTTGAGATTGAAGTTAGCAAGCCTATTTGTATAGAGAGATTTAAGGATGTGAAAGAGCTGGGGCGTGTGATGCTTCGTGTCGCTGGCGTCACGATAGCGGCCGGCCTTGTTAATGACATTGTGAGCAACTGATCTGATAAATTATATTATCATTGTATGCACATCAGCTAATTAGTAGTACTCAAGTAAAATCAATATTTTTCTACAATTCATAGCATCTAATCATGGTAAATTAGTTGTTAATTGTTTGAGCAGCACCATTTGGATCAGATGCTATGAATAGTTGCTTTTAAAGATATCAAGTTGTACAATATTGTATTGTGCTGTAAAATATTAATTGTTTTTAATTTATTAGAACGAATTATAATTTTTCAATGAATACAAACTGTTGTTAATAATAGTTTTATTTATGTTTTTCACCTACTTACATAACAAGCAGCGCTCCGCGGTGTCACCCGTGTAAGTCCCGATTCTGCTTCTGAAATATCGGGATGAACGAATCCTATGTATTATTTACAGTTTCCGGCTATCTATGTTTCAAGTTTCATTGCACTTGATTTAATAGTTTTGAGTAACAAACACTCTTATAGGCACACGAAATTTATATTTTGTAATATTAGTAGGAAAGGATCTAGATAGGATAGGATTAGGGCTTAAACACATCTACCCGGTATTCCGCACTTTAAACTGGATATGTGTTTACGTACGTAAGGACGCAATTATTTTAACCACCTCTGTGGCAGGTGTCTACGATGCAGATAGTTGCGGATTAAATATCTACTTTTTGTAATGAATAATAAATGATTGATGACATTTTTAAATTGTTTAATTACATAATCGAGTTATTTAGGTTCTTCGTTCTTCCTAATAATTTCCGCGGTTTCCTTTGTATGTAAGGTTTCTTATGCGTTCACCCTGTGGGTTCCTATATGGTTCCTATAGCAATTTATTTACGCGCCAGAATTGGCTGTAACAGATTGACAAACTCAAGTAGGGAAACAGTTTCCGGCTGCGACGAGATTTAATTTAGATAAGTCGTTTGTCGACGGCAGCTTGTTACCAGTCGTCATCTAACGTCGTGACAGATCTGGCACCTCTGAAATAATCTTCTCAGTTATTGAAGTCTACACAAATCATAAAGTTAGTATGGATGTATGAGGGCGGTAATCTTATCTAATGAACTGATTTTGATACTTGTTATTTTAACAGAAAGCATTATTGAGTTTGTGGTAACGTTACCGCAGTGGCTGTTTACAACCGTCTTCCTTCTGATGTCATAATTATCTACTGTCAGTTAAGGTTAAGATTAATGCTTAGCTCAGATAGTGTATTACTGGACCTCTCTTTCTTATTCGCTTGGAAAGTTAGGTAGTTATAGGTACACATGGTTAATTCAATTTCAAAAGATTACATTATTGACTACAGAGAGTAGAGCAGAAATCCTAAGTAACAAAAGCTTTGTACAAACTCGCTCACTTTCTTTTGTCACACCTTAATAAAAATAAAGAGCAAATCTTTTGTGCGAAAATTGTCATGTTGTTCTCAGTTCATCGAAGTGTTTAATTTTTGTTCAATATTTCCGAAGTTAGGACAAGAACATGACAGTCGGCCCATATTCTGACTGCGAAGCCAAGTGTCGTTGCTCTCGGCTCGTGGAATTTAATTTCCTTCTCGTTTCCCGAGTTCGTAGTTCACTGTTTGTATGCTCGTTATGCTTCGACTTGTGTTGCTCGACGGGTTGTAGCAGCTACGACTGCAGTTACGGACTGGTACTTCGGCCTTATTGGCATAGCTATACAAATATAATTCAATGTCATAAAGCATCAAATAGTATACCTAAGCAATGGCAAATCTCAACAGGTCTTGTAAACGTAAATGCGTTATCAAATTCTATTGGTTAGGTTGATATACTATTGGCACTACGACTACGAAGTGTGTCGTAGCGTAACGCACATCTACCCTAAAGCATGATCTGTCTAATATCACGCAAGAGAAAACGGCCCTTCATGTATTAGTCTATCTATCTATACCTAGCTACCTAATAGGTAATTAACAACTCAGCTGCTTGCGCCAACTACGTCAACTTCGCGTAATAATGCGCTTTTAATGTCCATTGGTAAAGGTCGAGACTCGACAAGTCGACAGGCGCTTTGTTTTCAAATCGGCCCACTAAAGTCATTGGTGTGGAAACTTGTTCGCTTCGTGGTTGTCCCGCTTAACTTCTGCTTCTGTCATGCAACTTATAGAGAACTTTCGAGTCAATTGTTGTCGGACGACGATTTTTTTACGTAGCCTTCAATTATCGACCGAGCAACTTGAAAATACTTTGTAACCTATATATGCATTTGTTGATAGGTAAGTAACTTACCTATTTTTGGATTTGGATCACACGAATATTCCTTGGTCGTCCCAAATATCGCAAAACATCCCGGTTAACCCCGTGTTACTGGTAT
The DNA here is from genome assembly GCA_958496205.1 of Idaea biselata. Classification (NCBI taxonomy): domain Eukaryota; kingdom Metazoa; phylum Arthropoda; class Insecta; order Lepidoptera; family Geometridae; genus Idaea; species Idaea biselata. The sequence continues at coordinate 38,940,229 of OY292394.1, read as the reverse complement.
ACCATATTCTAAAGGAAGATTTATACTTAGTGATTTCCAAGGTCGGAAGGAGGTAAACGATATTAGTTCGAGCCATACAGCTTACCGGGTGTTTTATGAAGACAGGACATTAATCATTCTTGTTTCTCATCCCTTGTTCTTGAGATGAGAAAATACAATGGGTGAATAAAAATTGGTAGACAGGGTCATTGATGTAAATAATTTTGTTTCGCCTCTCCAACCACCGTTACACGAATAAAACTCGACCGATTTCCCATATGTAAATTGGTGTAGCCAAAATAAAGAACAAAGAAAAGTAGTAGGTACTTGGTTAATATTTGGGTATTTCAAAGTCTCCTTCTCATCCGAGCGATGATCCCGGTTTCATCCCTCTCGGCAGGAGCCCGGGTCTTGTAAACCTCATTTTTTTTTAAATTGGGGTCGGCGCAGTAGGTAAGTCATCCATCATTGACTATACCTTCTGCAAATGGATTTGGCAATATTTTTTCGGCCGCCCGCCTGCCTGACACCAACCATCCAATGGACCAAGCAGTTTATCCGCCACCGCCTGGGGAGGACTTAAGTTTTGGTATAGTCTCCCTCAGATCCCTTAGTCGCGTTTTACGACACCCACGGTAACCCCTTTATTCTATGCCTAGGCTACACGGCAAATATTTTGGTATCTCACGTAATGAGGTATTTAGTTAAGTAATCTTCTATGGCTATGGGATGAGTGGGCGTAGTTCGATTTTTATATGAACGACTGGGCTCGACTCGAGACCAGTTAAATGGGTCACGTCAGGGTCCGATTATTCCTTTAATTATCTACATTGTATGTAACTACCTCTAATCGGCTTACGATGGTAGGCACGGACGGACAAAATAGAATTACGCCTCGATTGAGTGAAAATCCTTTTAGGAATTAATTATTAATATTACGTACCTACCTAGAGGACTATCTACTAGATAAGTAATACTATGGTAAGGGAAATGAGATTCAAAAGGTATCAGTCCTCCCTAACATCTGTAGACTAAGTAATTTTAATGTGCGGAACTATTAGAAATGGTTCAACAAACAGTTAGCAAGAGCTAGCGGTGCACTAATTATATTACATCTAAGTTCTGAGACCGTCGGAGTTGGTAAGGTCTATCTACTCGGGTCTATTTAAACCATTGAGTGAGTATGTAACAAGTATTTAAACCCGTATGTTTATGGGGGTTCGAGGGCCCTGTTCGTTCGGGGCTTTTGAGCATTCTTCTGAAGACGTTTTTTACCCCCCAACGGATTGTTAAGTAAAATAAAAATATCGCAGTTAGATTGTAATCGAAATGATACCTTGTTATTGCTAGTAGCTCTAGAAAATATTTTGCATTGCATTCTACGGAGCTTAAATTCAATTCAATTTCATATAATGCTTTAGCATTAGCATTACATTGCTTTTGGTATTACGGTGACTAGACAACGGATATAATACAGACTTACATTTAATTTTTCTTTTATTTAATACTTTGCACACTTTATGTTAATCTCGCTTCTATGTAAAGCCGCGTACAGACATCGCGAGGCATGTGCCATGAATGGTTCACCTCGCTCGCTTGCCTCGGGCTGTGTGGACGTGTGTGCTCACAGTGAGCATTCGCGTCATACGATCGATGCGAACGCCGCTACAGTGCGAGCCGTGCGGCGTGCGCTCCATGTGGATGGACGCGTGATTTTCTATTGTTCTACTGACGAACCCTGTGCGTGGTTGTTTGCGTGCTCAGCTTGAGCATGTCTCGTGTGGGACGAATGCATAAATGTAATCACACATGCCTCAGGTTGAGGCATGCGGGGAGAACCATTCGTGGCACATGCCTTGCGTTATCTGTACGCGGCTTTACACGTAAAGGCGACACTGTCCTGTGGGACAGACCGCACAGGCCGGTAGGCCGTCCTGTCATCTCTATGTTGTTTGTTACTTCGGTCTATTGTAGAATGTAGGTAGAAGTATAATACCTAACATTAACTAACTAGAGTAGGAAAAGTACCTACCTATCTTCTCTGTCACGGTAATGAGTTTTATTACATTGTCAGAGTGGTCCAAACATTTTGTGACTTAGATACTTAGGTATTCTGTTTTGTGTATCACATCACATATTATGTAGGTACAGGTACAAAATAAACGGAGAGCGGGCTCTCCTGTAGCCGTACAATAATGACTTGGACCTTGCTTGGATCTAAACAGCAGCGTTTTTTTTGTTCGTTTAAAATTCTAATGTGAAAAAAGAGTGTGTGTGTGTGAGTTTTCCGAAAAATTCTAGAAATTAGAAAAACTCTACTGTGTGTTTTTTTCAATGGAGTCCAAGAAGGAACTAACCTTTTTGTCCTCTCTTTCTTCAACTTCGCACTTTTCTTTGCGCTCATCAAGATATGTGTTCATTCGATTCACGATTTTTTTTTCGTTAGGGTAGGTCCTACGTTACTATATACATATACATACGAACGAACGCGGTTAGTAAGGTAGCTGAGAACTGGATAAGTGGTGTGTAGCTGAGAAACAGATAAACGAAAACTTGTATGATGTTTCTTGTATACATAAGTGCTTGTATACATGCTGTAATGACCTTCTCCAAAGGTTGCCTGGAAGAAATCGCTTTTAGCGATAAGACCGCTAATTTGTGCAACGTTTTAGTTTTAAGCTTTCTGTGTATTTGCTTTGTCTTACATATGTAGGTATCTTGTTTGTATATTGTTGTTGTGCAAATAAAGCGTTAATCTATCTATCTATCTATAAGTAGATATAATATTGTAGGTACTATCTAGGAAAACTAACCTTATTCTTCGTAAGTCCCTTTTTAAAACAAATAAAGAAAGGCAATTACCAACAATATAGGTAGGTACTTACCTATTCTTCTTACCAATTGCCTAATTAGTTTTCCTGGAATAAACATTTTTTGTTACCTAATAAAAACCTGCCCTACAAAAACCTACCTACACGTAGGTATAGAAGACAGTCATTTATCCAGGTCCCAAAACGCCACAACAATTTTTGTGAAGAGCAAAATGCCCGTTTCATTTAATAGCGCTTAAAACGTGGGTCAGCCAAATATTGTCATACCTACTATACCTGCCTGCCTAACTCAGGTATTTAGACTTAAATATAAATACAGTATAACCCGCATAATACGCTATACTTAGGTATTACCTACTTAAATTGCCGCGGCCAATCCGTTATAGTGCTTTTTTTCATGCATTTTATTAAACAAGACACATAAGCGTTTGACCACTATCTCATCTGAGAGTAAGTGATGATATGGTCTAAGATGCAGCTTGAGAAATCGCCTTATGCGGGTTCTACTGTATCTATAGACCTTGAACCAGAATCTTGTAACACTAAAATGTTTCGTTACATACATGGCTTTTATCCCCGAGACATAGCTAATAGCTATTAGTAGGTACTTCCCTAATACCTACGACACGTAAGTACTTATATGGTACCTACACAATGCCTACTAACGAGTCTAGGTACTAAGTAGGTAGGTTCTGAATTTTAATTGAAATGATTTCTGGCACGTAATATATAAAAAATACTATTTATATTTTATCGTATATTTTGTCTAATCGAGGCGACCGGTGATCCCAGAGCTGGTGGTTTTCTGTCTCAGCGAGTTAGTCCCGCAGCCCGCTATTCAGAGGGGGAATGCCGCCAGCATCTTGGGGACCATGTCTCGGGAGGGTGTCATCGACGACGGGCTTTATTCTTTTTAGATTTAAGTTTTAGTGTTAGTGTTGTTTTTTTTTTCACCTTTTTTGTTGGTTTTTTTTTATTTTAATGTTGTATTTAATTGAATAAATGTGTATTAGTGGCTAAAACATAAAACAACAAGTAGATGTCAGCTTTTACATTCCTAAAATTAGGAAGTTAAAAGAAGTAGTTTTATATAACTTTTGTTACCATTTTGTTAGAACTAAGAGCTTCCATTCAATGGTTACATTTCTCTGGTAGAAACGGTAAATTTATTCTCTGACTAGAGGACAATTTTGCTTTGAAAACTTTCTCAAAGTAGAGTAGGTATGCTGTGTTTTGTTTATCTTAGGTAAGTATATTTACTAACATGTCCCAGGATAAATTCAGTCTGCACATACCTACTGTAGGTACCTAGTGAAGTGGCCCGCATTTCCGCAAACAGTGCAATGCGGCACTCTGTCTCTCGGTCGAATTAAGATCAATCTGTTACACAATGCTCCCAGTATGGGATGGAATGCAAATTAAAATATAGGCACTTCGTTGTTTTCTTGATTGTCTGCTGATTAAGTTGATCAACGTTTTTTAACTCTAGGCCGCCGCCGGGGGCTTTTAAACTTCCTCACCGACTTGCCAAGTTGCCAAGCCTCAGTATACCGCCTTCATTTTTGATGGCGCCGTAATATGAGGTTAAAAATACTATGAAGAAGAAATATATTTAACTAGATGACACGGTAAACTTTGTTCGTCCTTAGAGGAACAGCCAAATTTGTTCAGCCGTTCTTGAGTTAAAATAGTGTTACTAACATGACCTTCTTTTATTATTATAACTTTTTATTTATATTATCTAAGCCAAAAGGTAAATAATGCGGTTCACAGAATACATCTACTTACCAAGTTTCAGCAGTATAGCTTTTATAGTTTCGGAGAAAAGTGGTTGTTAAGACTCCACTGTCCGTCTGTCTGTCGCTAGGCTGTATCTCAAGAACCGTAAAAGATATTCAGTTAAAATTTTCACAAAGGTGAAAACCTACCTATTATGATATTTATGATGTATTTTTTTGCCGCTATAACTACAAATACCAGGTATAGAAACAAAATAAAATAAATATTGAAGTGGGGCTCCCATACACAGAATGTGATTTTTTGTAATGGTACGGAAACCTACGTGCACGAGTCCGACTCGCGCTTAGCCGGTTTTTTAGCACGCCACGCGACCCATATAACTTACTACATGTCAGAAAAATGCTTAAACGCCCAACAAGTTCGCATAGTTATTGAATCCTACGTCGAAACTTTGAAGAGGGATGAAGTTTTTCAATTCCGCCCGTGCAAACACTAACGCGAGGTCGCGAGGGTAAAACGCCTACTGAGGGGGAAACTTGTCTTTTGATCAAAGATAGCGTACTTTGCAGGTGAATTTTAGATACCTACCAACTTATTTTAAGTGCCCCGCTGAGAAAGCAATGAAGCTCTGTTTACTTTCATAAAATCTGAGCATATTTGAAGGGTTAATTAAAATTGTTCTGAAGCCGTACCTACCTACCGACGCGGACGCACGACACCAATCGCAATTAAAATTGAGTTCCTAAAGTTGGATTCTCGGATTTTCCACACAATCTATAAAATGCTTTGTCCTGACTGACCGATAGATCAACGCACAGCCTAAATCGCTGATAGTAGAGAGCTGTTTGGAAAGTGTGTTCTCTATAATACGATGCAGGCAGGCTAAGAATTGGTTTTTCGAAAACTCACCGCGTCGGGACTTATGCGGGTGAAACCGCGGGAAACAGCTAGTTTTCAAATATCTAGAACAAAAATATATCCTAGAATATTCAACGTTAAATTCTTTCTAGAAAGGACGACAATGTTCTATTTAAACGGTCATAAAAGCTGATGTGCCTCGCTTCGCTTTGCGGTTCTTTCCACCTAGGAATACTGATACTATTCATTTACCCGCCACACCTAACTGTACCTACTAGATACATAGGTAGTACTCTTACATAATACGTAGAGTAGTAGGTTAGCAGCGAATACATAGGCAGCTTTTTCCAGGATTTTATATTTTGTAAATATTAATTCTTAGTACCTACCTCATTTGCATCCTTTCATTTGGATCTTTCTATTCACACCCCCTTGTGAGCGTGGCGCCTCCGCCCGGCCGCGGCAGATTGGGAAGACCCAAGAAGTGCTGGCTTGACCGCGTTGTAAGGTCGGATATGCGTGCCAATGGCCTCACTACGCGGGATGCCGAAGACGTATAAGTAGGAAAGCGGACCCCGCTCTCGAGAGGGATGCATGCAACCGGGAACATCGCTCGGATGATGACATGATTCACACGTACCCCCTTGTGAGCGATCATAATATTTACCAAGGTATAGGTAACTATTTCTCACTTGTAGGGATATCTCGCTTTGCGTCGCGTCGCCTCCGTTAGGTAAATCTTCTTGTGTACCTATAAATACATAACGTAGATCGTCGGTACCTATTCTACAAAGTAACTAGCAGGTTGGTTGTGGGGAACTAGTCAGACAGTGCGAGCGGCCTGAAGCAAAGGTACACGTTTCAGGGTTTCAAATTGATTTGCAATAAATCGGTTCAGTGCGTGAAATTGCCTCAATAACAGACTGGTTTAATCAACTCGGTAGTGATTGAAACGGATTCCCGCTTGTTTTGGATATGTAGTACCTACCTATACTTACATAGGTAGGTATGTTAATATGTAGTGTACCTAATAAGTTCTCTCTAGATTCCTCTTCTATTTTCGCGATGTTGTATGTATACTGAAATTAAAGACATTTTTCGGTTTTAATCGCGGTCAATCCTAAAGAAGGAACTTGTAAATGTAAAGGTCTCGAAACTTCGAGCGTTGAAACAATGCTAAAAGTAATAAGCACCACGCGATTAAAACCGAAAAATGACCTTAATTTCAAGTTCTATCTGTTTGCCAAATCTATTTGCAAATCTACCTACTGCACCGACCCCAAATAAAAATACAATTTGAGGTTTAGCAGATCCCGGGGTCCCGAGTGGGATGTGGAAACAACACTCGGATGAGAATAAGTTCTGTCTGTCGGTGAAGAGACGTTGATAAACCGCGTAGCGTCGTCGGGGGCGAGTCGTCGTGGTGTCGGGTGCGCGTCTTCGTCGCGTCAGTGGCGCATCGTCGTCACGTTGCAATTTTGGTTGACATTACCACATAATACGGAATATTTACAGTGTTAGCAGTGAAAACCGATTAGATCAATACTTAAAATCCATCTTTCAATCGACTGAGTAAGTACTGAACCTACTAACAAGAACTTAACTATATTTAATTCAACTTTTCTAACAGCTTCTAAGTAAGCTGATAGAAAAGTTGGTAGTCTGCAGTTTTCATAGGAGGGTTGGATAATATAGGTACCTATCGAATTATCGTCGATTGTTGGTCGAATAGAAGTTGTTTAGTGTTTGAAAGCCCTAATGTACGAACTGTCTTGGTTTATGGGGGGCTTTTGTATTTAGCAATGGATTTACGTTATTTTGTGTTGATTCATTGTAACGGACCGCGTAGGTATACAGTTTCAAATTTCGTAGAAGTTTTAAAGTGTTTCACTATGAAATCTCATAGTTATCTCGCTCTTGTTATATTACTAGCTATTCACAAAGTAGTTCAGATTATGTTGGTAGGTACCCACCTACGTTTATATTTGTGACACTCAGCGTAGAATGTATACTACCTAGTGATGACTTTTTACATGGAAGTAGTTTCACAAAACACATTACGCTTAATAACGTAAATTAGAAGTTAAGCTCGGTTTCCATCGCGAGCGTAGCGACGTCATTAAAAGAGTCTTCATTATTCGAGCGGTGTTCCCGGTTGCATCCCTGTCGGGAGCCCGGGGTCCGCTTTCCTACTTTCACGTCTCCATTTCACCTTCGCGCCATTATGTCACGAATTTCTTAACGTTAGATTTGACGATTTCACCCTAGGGTCCCATACACACCCTGGGCGCCGTACAGATCCTCATACACACCCATTACATAACAATATCAACAAGTGTATTTGTGCAACTCGCCCGCGAGAATCATATGCCCGATTCACGCGGACCAATTGCAAAACTACTCGTCATTAATGAGTCCGAATAAGCTCGCGGTGAAAACAGGGCTTTACAAGTGTTGAAATTCATTAAATTTCACTTGTTAATCTATAATTAAAGTTTCCGTGAAAGGTAGAGCGGTACAATAATTAGCGAGTCTCTCGGAGCCAGATTCTATTACCCAAAATGAAGATTGAGTCTAACTTTTAAACATTTTACTCTTTACATTGACTTGAATTTCCAAAGTTCTCGCCTTGGGGATTGAATAGGTAGATTTCTAATCTTCCTAAAGCCATTATTAAATAGCTTTTGTGCCACGGACACCTATTTGCATACAGAAAGTACCTTCTACATACTGTTCAGCGAACAGTTTTCTTTTCAATAAATAAATATTGCACGACGTTACACACAGCGCAATCTAGCCACAAACTAAGCACTAGGTTTGTACACTAGTACTAGACAACGGATATACTACATAATATACTTTTTTTTTTGTAAATACATACATATGATATATAGAAAACACTCAGACCAGAAACAAATATTTATTTTAAACATAAATACTTGCAAGACGTGCGAAATGGAGACGTACAAGTAGAAAAGCGGACCCCGGGCTCTCGAAAGGGATGTAACCGGGAAACTAGCTCGGATGATGATGACTTGCACCCGGCGGGAATCGAACCCGCAAACTTCTGCATTGCAGTCGAGCCTTCCCCCGATGCGCCACAGAGGTCGTCAATATAGGTACCTAGTTATTTATGAGTCTTGCAAAAGTCTAGCTTAGCCAGTTTGAGCTTAATATGTCGCATATTATTCAAACCGTTAGATAAACAAGATCAATGATAGATAAAGCAAAAATATTTCACTATTTATGGGTGTATTCACACCTGTGTCTAAATCGAATAAATCTATATCAATTAATATTGACAAAAAGGTATGAAAATGGACCCGCGGTGTCGCCACAAGCGACGCTCGTTACGATTATAAATGTGATATTAGCAGATTAGTGGAGCTGCGCGTGGGCAGCGGATATGGGCACAAGTGGACATGATAACCCAAACATGCAGTTGTTAAACATAATTGCTTGATTTTATGCAGTGATAAACAGTACTTTTTTGTATTTTAGAAGCCGTGTAGCTCCGGCATAGAATGTAACCTCCATCTCTTTCATGGGTGTCGTAGATGGCGACTAAGGGATCGGAGGGAGACTAGCAAACCTTAAGTTCTTCCGCGCGGTGGCGGTTAAACTGCTTGGTCCCTGGGAGGAGGCGGGCTGTAAAAATATTGCGAAATCTATTTGCAGAAGGCATGGTCAATGCTGACTCATTTACTGTGCCGCCCCCTAATAAAAAAATAACTTGTGGTTTTGCGCACCCCGGGCTCCCGAGCGGGATGCAACCGGAAACATCGCTCGAATGAGAAAATAAACAGTATTTTAGTATCGTTTTCTTTTAAATATCTCTGACTGAACTGAAAGCTTGAATAAAACTATATCTCTCACTATATTGGTTTTGTACGCAGTATGTCGATACACCTTTAGAATCAGCCAACCCTTTGAAACTGATGGACAAAGGTCGGTTGAACAACCTATTTGTCAGCGTTCGAGCGTTACGGTTATTTATTGTCTTCTAGTAAGGAAGTGGTATTTACTTAAGACAATAATATAGTTTAAGTCACGGTAATGAAAAGAAAACAGTAGCATTTGATTTAAATTACCATTATACAGAACGGTACAGGTACGGATTTGGTAGGATTATGATAATGATCACAATTGGGTACGGAACTCTAAAACAAACACTGGACAAAGCGAAATCTGAACGCAACGACTGACTGACACTAACGCCAGCTTATCCACTGCCACTGGCGCAATCTAGTGGCGCCAGTAGTTAAAATAAATCGCTGTAACGTAGCGTTTATCTGTCAAAAATACGTTTGTTGTATGGGAGCTCCCCTATTTTATTTTGTTTTTAGTATTTGTTGTTATAGTCGCCACAGAAAAACATCATCGGTTTATGAGATACAGCCTAAAAAGGCAGACAGAGGAGTCTCAGTAATAGGATACCATTTTTAAAGCAGTAGATCCAACAATTAAAGCAATAGATCTCTGACTACCGAGACCCCACTAGCTTTGGTAGGTAGGTATTTAATAAAAATGTCTCTTACTAGCTTCCCTAACTGCTGTACCTATGCCTTTCTCTTAAAATAACAACAGGTCTCTGAAAGAGACTTTTCTTTACACACCGTGGTTACCTAAGTCTACTGTACTGTAGTCTACGTTACTTAAGCCTGCGAATTTATTGAATTTCCTCCTCGAGATTATTCGGGATTACAAATAGAGGTACCTACTAGCCTACTACCTACCTACTATTTGTTGTAAGATCTCAGACAGGATTATTTATCATTATTGCCAACAAAACAAATACCGTCACAGGCTGTGGCTTAATAAAGCCTGTGCTAAATCCTCTGCGGGCAGATTCCAAGCGTGTTTCAGTAGTATTTACTGAACTACTGATACGACCACTAAAATATCACCAAATTGTTCTCCGTGTCCTTAGATGAAAACAAAAATAGTAGATACGGTATATTCTAACATTGTGTATTCCAAAAATGAGCTAGAAACGCCTACATTTAAAAACATTTGTCTTTAAGAATGATTCAGGCATTTATAAAATGAGTAATAAGGCATTCTGATGGATTTCAAAAAGATAATCGCAGTGTGACAGCACGTGCTCACGCGACAACGGTTCGACATACAACTGAGGCTGGTGCGTCAGCTAGACGCAGTTTTATCGTCTCATTTTCCGAGACGCTAGGTAACGTATCTGCTTTTTTTGTATTCATCTAAGTCTGTGTCCGTGTTTATTATTTTGTAGTGATCGAATTATATTCTCTTTCGTGGGAGTAGGTAGGTACCCAAACAGGGATAATGAGGTTCGATATTTTACGAGTTCGAATTTGGAATTGGGTTTAATTTTCTCAATGTTGGCGCCTCAGCGATTTCAGGTTTATTTTTGTTTACAAAAAAGCTAAAAAGCTTTTATTTACCGGCCGAATTTGTATTTAAATTGCTTTGTCGAAAAAATATGCGATATTTAGGCAGGTACCTGACGCTTGGATCGACAATTCTGTAATAATAAGATTAGGTACAGTCGGATTAAATAAAATGTATTCTTGTGATACCTACTTACACTAACCTAATTACCTATATAGAGTGTCGATAGTATAGTAATTGTCATATTCGACAATTACTATACATGATTACAAAATTGTAATAAGACACATTTGGTATATAAGATTGCGAGAGCAGACTTGGAACCCAGGATAGTTAGTTGGCAATCAGTATTGGCCGGCTTTACAACCACCATGAGCTACGAGTAGAGGTTCTTTAGACCTTCCCTTATTACACGCTTTTAATTATTTAAAAAGCAGGTAAGGCCTCATAAAAATAAGATTTGGAATTTCCCAAGAAATGTTTATTCGTAGCTATAGAGGTTTTGCACCTCTATAGCTACGAATAAACATTGTGTCAAACATTCAGGTCTGGGTATTTTTTTTTATCGAAAACGATTCAACAATTTCGCTAAAACTTTTGAAGGTGTTATTGATTGCTTCAAGTACATAAGAACAAGTTACCTAATCGGAGCTTTATAATATACCTAACAGCAGACTTGTATTGCAAGTGCAAGTCAGGTTGGACTTCTTTTTTAGCAGTGTTCGGTGGTTCGGGCCAGTCAGAATTTATTTAGGTGCGTGCAGTCATCCGGCTGGGATTGAATGAAGCAGAAACCACTTTTTAATTTCAAACCAGTTTTGGTGTTTGCCAAAATGGATTGCACGATATTTGTCGATAATAATTCTACGAAGTTCTTAAATCCATTTTTATAGTGTCAGTACAGTACCTAATTAACTAATTTCCGGTACTATATATAATGTTATTTTAAGGTCTAGACTTTTATTTCGAAGGTCATGCGTTCTAATCCCTAACTCCCAATGTCTTTTTCCTTCCGAGTTAAAAATGTGCGCTATTAACATATAGCTCTTATGTTGAAGGAAAACATTGTTAGGGAACCCATGACTTAGTTAGCTCCAGAGGTATCGACCCGTTCAGCTTTCCTCTGGGCTTCGCTGGTAGAGTGTTAGAGGTGCAGGTTTTAATCTAAAATTAGCTGAAAAGGGATATTATTATAATGTTAGAGGATCAGTGACGTCACGATTGCCATAGGAGCATGTGGGAGAAGCCTTGCTTGTTTATGTAAACAGCTGCGAGCTCAGATTACTGCTAGTCTCGGTTGAGTTCACATCGTAGGTGAAACCTATGCTCGTTTGAAGAGTCAAACTGTCTTTTCTATTATTTTCTGCCTATTATTTTATGTTTGCGATTATTGATTTGATTTGTGATTAACGAATTCGATAGAAGTCCGTGATATTGTCAAAATTGTTTGTTACTGAGGTTTTTGGTACTGAAATATGTGTAAAATGAAGTAAATGCTGTGTAATTAGTGTTATTCTGTTTCTAATTACCAACTCCCCCGTCTGATTCCTAAAATCAGAAGTGCGGATAAAGATCATTCACGTCCAGTGGCCTTATTCTGCAAAAAAAAAAAAAACCGTGTAGATGCTGGCTAGCTTCTACACGGTTCGCAAGTTATTTTGTATGCTAGACGTGCTAGAAGTCTAGTGACGCGCCGTGTAGCAAAGTGTAGGTTCTATTTTTTTTTGTTTTTTTTTGTCATTGGCATCTAGATTACCGAATTACTTTTAAAGGTTTCGATGTAGGTAATTTTAGAAAATTTGACTGGAGTCTGCATCGGATCTGTGTAGTCTTTTTTTATTTTCTCATACAGAATAAGGTCGTAAGTCGGCTTCGACTCCTGACTGATATGACATACAAAGACAAGGCAGTTTGGCATTTTTTTTACAGGTGTCAATCGATTACAAATTTTAAAACTTGACAGTTTTTTTTTTTATGTTGTTATTGTTGGAAACAACTAACGAGGTTTTAGTCTTCACCGTACAGTATGTAGGTGACGAGCTCAAATGTAAGTGTATCTTGGCGGTTTCTGGTGAGTATGTTTTGATTATTTGTGAAGGCGGACCATTGTGAGTACCGCTGGTTAATAGTCAATTTACTATTGCTTTGTAACTACGCAAATACTGCTTTGTTTGTTTATTTAAACTTCACTTTACTTGATTCGTAAAGAACAAAAATGCCTAAGCCGAAATAGTAGAAACCGTTCTACAAGTCGCAGACTACATCCTAATTATCGCAATTCACGTTATTCAAGTCGCGAATTACATCCTAATCATCGCGATCCATGTACAAGGAGTCGCGAATCTTGTTCTAGACACCGCGATGCTAGCTGTTGTCGTGATTCTCAACCAAGCCTTTATCGCAGAGGATTTAATTCTTCTAAGAACTAATTAATGCAACAAATTCTAGATCGATTGTCAACATTCGAGAAAAAACAGTGCCTGTCCACGCGAACACCTCGGTAGCCCCCTCGAACCCTACTTTATTTATTTTTGATCCTAGCTTCAACAATATACCTGGTGCTCGAAAGTAGATCATACAAAGGTTAAATAATTTGAGCGCTTATATCGCATTGGGAATCATAATTGTTTACGGACTCGTTTTCCGCGAATAGACCTCCTGAAATCAGGTCCTCAGGTTCTATGTTGGTTCAAGGGAAATCAATTCAATTCATTTATTCATTCATGATACACAGGTATAATACAATTGAGACTGTTGGCTGCAGGCCGTAGTTGATAGTTCCGGCCCTTTTGTGCCAGCTTATCTGCCGCATCGTTGCCTCTTGAACCGCTGCTGCGGCCCTTGATCCATTGTATTGTAACTAAGATTAACATTTAAATACTGTAACCAGTATTCTGTTCCTCGAGTCTGTTTAAAGTTTAGTGGCACTCATGTATTAGGCTTCAGTTTATAATATTGTTGTTAAGAGCATAGAGTACTGGTGCACTGTCGGAGAGAATTCGGATGTTAAAGTCGAGATTTTTTTTGTGCTTGCGCGATCCTTGCAGCTAGAATGATGCCTGCACGTTCCGCCTAAAAAAGTTAAAAGTACGGGCTTAGGCCCATGCTAATGTTAATGTTGAGGTCCTCTCAAAATACTCCGAATCCTGTACCTCTTAGGATTCTGTCTTAGGGTCATCTATAGACCCACACCTCATTGGGTGGTGGGGAGTCTTTGGGTCTTTCTTTTAGTTGTTTTCTTAAGTTTTTAAGGAACTTGTCTCGCTGCGCTGCATTGGTTGGTCTTCCATTGGTTAACCGAGAATTCGCCTTCGCATCCTCCTTCCATATTTCAAGCGACGCAAACCTCGCTGCGCTGACTGCTGTTTTCTGTTGTAGATAGAGGTGAAGTGAAGGAATGTTGATGTCATACTTCAAGAAATTCACGCTGGTGTGCTCCAGGGAGTGTGCTGGGACCTATATTGTACCTCATCTACACCGCTGATCTTCCACTTTCTGACAACACCATGATGCGCACATTTGCGGACGATACTTTTATTTTGGCAGTTGACTCTGATGCTGTGAAGGCCTCTGATATTCTACAGAACAGCCTGAATGATATCTCCTCCTGGCTAAAAGATTGGCGTATCAAAGCGAATGAAACCAAGTCAGTACAAGTGACCTTCACAACTAGACGTGACACTTGTCCGCCGGTGTCGCTAAATGGAATACAAATCCCTCAGGCAGACCATGTGCGATACCTGGGTGTATACCTGGATCGTCGACTGACTTGGCCGAAGCATATACTCACAAAACGAATAGCCATGAGTCAACAGCTCAGAACTATGCACTGGCTAATCAACAGAAAATCCGAACTATCGCTAGAGAACAAACTCCTTGTCTACAAGTGCATAATGAAGCCGGTCTGGGTCTATGGCATCCAATTGTGGGGCACAGCCTCCAACTCTAATTTGGAAATCCTTCAACGCTTCCAGTCAAAATGCTGCGTTCAATAACCTGTGCTCCTTGGTACATAACAAATGTCCGACTACACCATGACCTGAATATGCCAACCGTTAAAGAAGAGATAAAGAACTTTATGAAATCATATAAAATCAGAATCTTGAATCACTCAAACCAACTTGCGTCATCTTTGATGACTACAGATTCTGCATTTAAGAGGCTCAAAAGGAAAGCTCCGCAAGACCTATTGCAGTGACCTGTAATATTTTATGGAAATGGGTGAATCAAAGGATTCACGCCTTGCAAACCACTTCAACAACACACATAACAACTTAGCTAATTGTCATAAGAAAGACAGATTGCAAGAAGAAAGGAGTTTAAAGAAAAAAAAACTTCCTACTCCACACGACTGCCCCATAACTGATGCATGTTCTGATGACTGGTGTATACTACTATAGTGGCATTTTTGGTATCAGTCCCTATGTTTTTTTTTTCCTATCATGCGGTTGCACTGACAGTACAAATTTTCTTATAGAGATAGTCCACATGGCTGTTCCAGGAGAGTTTCTTGTCAAGGATCACCCATAGGTGGTTGACTTGGTCCGCAAGTTGAGTTTTTGTCCAAAGAATTGAGGAATTGTGGACTGTCCTAGGATTCTTTTGTTCGTGAATGGTACAGGTTCAGTCTTGTTTGGGTTTATGGATAGTTCTACTTCCGTGCACCATTCTTCCGTCAACCTCAGTGTTTGTGTAATGACGTCACAGGCGGTGCTGGCCTTGATGGCCCGGATAAGTATCGTTATGTCGTCAGCATATTCAATGTGTAAAGTCCATGTTGGTTCAGGCGAATGAGTGTTGCGTACCACATTAGGGTGACAATACCATTGAAGACAAACTTTGACAACTTTTGCTCACATGTTTGGGATTTCATCTACCTGAACGACCCAAAGGCTGAACATATTGCGAATCCAGCCTATCAGGCCGTTGTATAAATTATGTCTTTGTGAAGCTAGTCCAATGTAGATAAGTTGGGAATTGTCTTAGAGGTGATATTAGGCCATAATATGACTCAATGAATGGGTAACTTTACTAGTGACTGTAGCTGAAGCAATTTTACAAGGGAATTTAAACCTTTATGCCGTAAAAATGTAGTTGCGAATGCGATGTTACCAACATCTTATACGAAATTATGAGTACAAACCCTGATAGGTATCCGATGTGTGCGGATTACGTCCGTTGGTATATCTGTCAAGACTTGGTATAGTTAGAGTGTTAAGTGAAGAAAATTATCTTTTACGGGGATCCTCAAATTCGCGCCCCTGCTACAAATTCAAAACTTATGCCTTATCTAATATCTGAATCTGGTAAAAGCCCTTGAGTACATTGATGACGATGTCATAATTTTAAGACGATTGCCTTATTTACCCGTGCAATGTACTTTAAACGCTAACCGAGTCTGACTTTATTAATACAAATTGAATATTTAGGACGCACAATAAACCAGAATCAGGAACAGCCGAGCGATTTAAAAGTAAAAGACCTTGTTGAGTCTCCTTTTTCTAAGATGGTCAAGCAAGTTTAGCAATTGTTTGATTTGGCTAGCTATTTTGATTGTAAAAACATTGTAAAACTCACAAAAAAAGAGTTTTGTTTGTTTAAGAAAGTGAATATTGCCTATCGCAGTTCACGCGGGCTCATGTTCAATTGGTTTTGGCGAGGTGCCTCTTCAGGCTTACGAGAACGGATACGGATACAAACGAGTAGTCGAGTATCACTTCCATGAGCTCGAGACTCTGGTCGTTGTTAATGCCCTGCAGCACTACATGCCCTGTTTGGTCTGTGTTAACTTTAAACCCCCTCAAACAATTGAAACGAACTCATTTGTGTTTGTTATTAAGCAAGCGCAGTGAACTAGTAAGCTCCACTTTGGTATACGCGGCCTTTACCGTGTAATTGAGGTTCTTCCCCACGATCTGCACAAGTTGCAACTACTGGCAGGCTCTTGTGGCAAATTGACGCAAGCTGCGGTTGAGATATGAAGCCGTAGTGTGGGGAATGGACTCCGGAGACGTGCGCTGCTTACTTCGAGGGAGGTGAACTTTGTACATGTGTATGATAAGCTAACGTAGTGCCTATGTCATAGATTTGCATATTTAGCTTGATATGCTAACGTAGTGCCTGTGTTATGTGTACATGTGAGAAATACGCTTAGTGCATGTGTTTCTTGTTATCAGAGATAGCTAACGTAGCGCTTCCTCTTTGGTGTTTGTTTGAACTACGCTAACGGAGTGCTTATGGTTCACTCATAATACTTCCTCTCTGATGTTCGTTTGAACTATGCTAACGGAGTGCCTATGGTTCACTGATAATACTTCCTCTCTGGTGTTCGTTTGAACTATGCTAACGGAGTGCCTATGGTTCACTGATAATACTTCCTCTCTGGTGTTCGTTTGAACTATGCTAACGGAGTGCCTATGGTTCACTGCACTGGTAATGATAATGCTTCATCTCTGGTATTTATTTGAACTATGCTAACAGAGTGCCTATGGTTCACTGGTAATGGTAACGGTTCACTGGTAATGGTAATGGTTCACTGGTAATGGTAACGGTTTATCTCTGGTAATTGTTTGAACTCTTCTAACGGAGTGCCTATGGTCCACTGGTAATATTTCTTCTCTGGTATTTGCTTGAACTATGGTAACGGAGTGCTTATTGTTCACTGTGTCACACTACAAATTTATTATGTAAAACGCTGAAGATTTGTTTTTCAGTTTTTTTTTTTTTGTAAACACTGTCTACAAACAACTGAAAACAAACTAAACAGGGTGTTTTTTTTTATGTTCTCAGGTGCAAATAACAATGATGATGATGTGGAGCCTACACCTGAGCGAGTTGTCAGTCGCAATGCTGAGCTCTCTGGCGAGGAGACGACTGTACTCATGCCGGGTACCTCCAGAGCTACAGAAGCCCTGCAGATCGAAAAACGGGAGAACGAGGACGTCCTCCAGTCAGGAGAGGCCGTGTTAGAGGATCAGTGACGTCACGGTTGCCATAGGAGCATGTGGGAGAAGCCTTGCTTGTTTATGTAAACAGCTGCGAGCTCAGATTACTGCTAGTCTCGGTTGAGTTCACATCGTAGGTGAAACCTATGCTCGTTTGAAGAGTCAAACTGTCTTTTCTATTATTTTCTGCCTATTATTTTATGTTTGCGATTATTGATTTGATTTGTGATTAACGAATTCGATAGAAGTCCGTGATATTGTCAAAATTGTTTGTTACTGAGGTTTTTGGTACTGAAATATGTGTAAAATGAAGTAAATGCTGTGTAATTAGTGTTATTCTGTTTCTAATTACCAACTCCCCCGTCTGATTCCTAAAAATAATGTTATTTTAGTACCTCTATACTTAAAATACGGCTCATTTCTGGCGAAGACGCAGCCAAATTTACATCGGATTTTCTATATATGCAAAAGCCAAATGTCACCGCGAAATGTCCCTTTCGCAAATATGTTCAATAAGCACTTAGTTAAAAATATCAAAAATTAAAAGTAAACTATAGACTCACTTCAGCGTGCTTCAGCTTTAGACCTAGGTATTTGTAAGATTTTTTTACTTATTTTTTTTATCCAAAAAGTTTTTCCTCGGCTATAAATCTATAACTACTAGGCAACTACGAGGTAAACTGTGAAGTGTTTTAGTATTATGTGATCTGTGGTTCAGTGGACCGGATGTGTCGTCTCTGCCGTCATGTAATCATGATTGAGAATGACATCTCAGATGACCAGCGAAATGGTCTTCCGCATGAAAAGTTTGACACGGTGGGAAATCACTGCACTGTTGTAATTTGCCAAGTTGTTACACTTATTTACCAACTCGTTTATACTAGGTACTGTGTGTTTATTCTTACTATAATGTTAAATACCTATCTACACTTCTATTATAAAGCGAAAGATTTGTATTTTTGTGTGTATGTGTGTCTGTAATGAATAAACTCAAAAACTACTGGGCCGATTTCAAAAATTCTTTCTCCATTAGAAAGCTTCATTAACCCTGAGTGACATGGGATATTTTTGATCCCGATATTTCCACGGGATCGAGA
This sequence comes from Idaea biselata, assembly GCA_958496205.1. NCBI lineage: Eukaryota > Metazoa > Arthropoda > Insecta > Lepidoptera > Geometridae > Idaea > Idaea biselata. Next base: position 38,921,413 of record OY292394.1, on the reverse strand, counting down.
CTTATGCGTGTGAAACCACGGGAAGCAGCTATTATTATATGAATGTTAATTTATTCCACTAGCTGGGTCCCACCCGCGTAAAACCCGATCCCTTGGGAATATCGGGATCACATTAGCCTATGTTACTCTCCGATGATGTAGCTTTCTATTGGTGAAAGAATGTTTAAATCGGTCTTTTAGTTTCGGAGCCTACTCGTTACAAAGAAACAAAGAAATAAATCTTTCTTCTTTATAATATTAGTATAGATTTACATTAGGCACTTACTTACCTACCTACATAAAATGTATTTCTTTGTGCTCAATCTTATTTAATGTTATAAATAAAACAACGGCCTACATAAACTCCCAATTAAAAGTTTATCGATAGCTCTAATAAATTGTAAGTCGGCAAACCCACTAGAACATTTATATCACACCTAATCATATTTAATTCAATAATTTATTAGCGATTGATTGGAATTATAGTTGGTTCTATTTAATCTTTCTTACTGGCACCGTAATTAAATACTTTAAGAGGAAAGTATACTTACTTTATCTCCATACAAAAGTAGTCAACTGTTTCCTCCCTGGATAAAAACATTAGAGCAAAAACATTTTTGCTATAAAACCGAGTTTTTAAAATGTTCTAATTAGAATAGAAATAAAATTTAAAAAAAATTAAAATGAAATTAATTAAACGTAGGGTCATGGTCATATTGGTCATGGCTGATGTATATTATATTTCATAAACATATTTTCTATAATGTCTTTATCCAGGAAGGAGTAGGTAGACGTTCCCCTTAATACGATGTAAGTATCTACTAATTTTTCGATTTTACTAAGAGTTTTAAAATGCTTTAAACTTAGAGAGCCAGTGATTAACATTCAAATTAATTTGGGAACATGAGTTTGCGGCGCTACAGACTTTTTTACGATTAAATTGAGGTTATGACCTATTGATTCCTATTAAAATAAGTCCGTATTATCGTTAATTAGAAACGGTTAAGCTTAGTAATAAAATTATCTCATAAAAATATCTAGGTTTGGTTTTAAATTAGGCTTGTTTTATGTCTGGTAGCCGTGTGAGAGTTTTTTTTGTAGTAGATAAATTTGCGGTATACCTTTTATCTTATTTTATTTACAAATTAATATGATGCTGCTGCTAAATTGATGAACAAAAGGAGACTAACTACATCGCAGACATTATCGCAGACGGCAAAGTCAACGCGTTTATTGTTACCCTTACGATTTATACCAATTACATCTCACCTCCCCAAGCCGCATAATAACAATTTTGTTTTGAAATTTTTTAATTTTATTACTTACGGCGAAGAAAGATCGTGAGGAAACCGACATGTCCTAGGACTTACCACGTTTCGAAGGCATGGGGCATTCGCCAATCCAGAGTAGGCTCGGGAGCCTACTCTGGATTGGCGAATGACGCCACGGGTGGCGTCTTACTGCCCCTCTAAGAGGAGGCCCTGACCCTGCAATTATAAAAAAATAAAAAACATATTGATGATTGGATAAATACAATTTGGGCACTTATTCTACAATTTAAAGGTCTCAAACATCTCTCAGCCCTATTTAATCATTTCCAAAAACTGGTTCAGCAACTTTTGCTAGAAATTATTTTAATAAAATTATCAAAAATAATTGAACGGTTTTCGAAAAAAAAATAACAGAACTGATACATATTTGAGACATTTTTAACCGTCGCTGTAAATATTGCTTTGTGGCATAAAAATCTTAACCCGACACGACAGAGTTCAGCGCAATCCCGTCTCTCCCATGACTTAGGAAGGAAGCGCATAACGCGTGGGTCTTGCCTTGCCACGTTAATGAAACCAACGGAACAATGGCCTCATCTTGACTATAGACTGAGAGAGATCGCATCTTCCATAAGTATTGCCTACCTACAGATAGGTACGGGTTATGGTTTAGATCACAATCACTGATAGAGTTAGGAGAGCCACTCAGGACACCGTCGTAGAAATTTCTGCGTTCATAGGCAACGGTTTGATTATTTTATAAATTAGGTGGGATTTTCGTGACAGTCTGCATATGAGTTGGAATTGTGAAACATATTTTTTTACGAAATTAGATTCATTACATACCTATTACATACATTTTATTTTGACGCTAAGACCGGCTTGCATAACGACATTAAAACGTACGTACGACGTTTCTAAGCACTTAATCGTGATTAGGAAGTGTCAAATTTGAAAACTGTCAAAGTGTGACAACATTATAGCAATTTTATTATATCACAGAATTATGTACCTACACATGGATTTAGAAATCCAATGTACAATTTCTGTAATTTCGTTTTCAATTGATTTACTGGCTTATGCCCAAGAAAATATAAAATCCATTGTTTTGCTGTGACTTGAGTTAGGTTGAGTTGCAATCGGGTCAAAACAAAATTTGATAGTCAATACAATTTTAATTTGTGTAATTTTAATTGTTTTATGCAAACCGCCCTCAATTTCGAGTTGTAACAAAACGATAGATACGTAATATTACTCGTTTTACAAAAATAATTAGGATGAACTTTACCTGAGAAATCATCAAAAGCGCACGTTTAAGCACTTATGGCTTGTTCATTTTCTGCGTAGGCGCAGGTTCATAGGAAGTAACCTCTTCCCACTCGGACTTGCGAGGTTAATGTTCGTGTTTATTGTGTAATTGCTATTTCGTGATTAGGAAATTTAATGGCTTCTTTATGTACGAACTATTGCAACTGGTTTTCTATTTATTTCTGTGATCAATGTGGAATGACTGTTACAACTAATTAAAAAAAAAGTTAATTCATAGGTATTATGAGATGGATTTTGTTAAACTTGGATGAAGAAAATTATTGAAAGGGTGAAAAACTATGCCTGCCTGCCTACTCTACCGGAGGTACCTACTTACTTCCCTTATTACGTCGTCGAAGATGCTTATTTTGTCGTAGTTCCATGAAAATTTAAAGGTGTGTCCAGATATAGCGCGGCAAGTGAGCGGCAGCAACACGCGGCGTTTGCAAACACATTTTATTTAGGAATAAACCAACGAATGTTTGCGCGGCAGTCGTTCAAACACACCTCGGCAAACCGCCCCCGGCTGCCGCGCTATATCTGGACACACCCTTACAGTTCACGTTAAAGTTACGTGCCTATTAGTGAAAACATGTAATTGGCCTTTTGTATCTATAGTTATCTAGATTATGTTTTTTGTGCTGTTTGTTTTCCGAAAATAAAATAAATAAATAAATAAATATTTGATATTTAATTAAAAGATGTATTCTAACAAAGACAGCTCTTAGCATAATTTTGTCAAGCACCATAAATTGTTGTAGTTGGCAAGCAGAAACGCAAACTGTGTGAGGTTTACGAAGCGTCCTACCGCGGACTGTGTGCAGCATCCTTAATAACTCGCCGGAAATGCAACGCTTTATGAAACTTCGGTTATAGGCACACGACCGACCAAGTATACAGACTGGGAGCCGATCGTTGGCAACCTTACCTCTTCGAGTACCAAGTGGAGACTAATATCTAATATGGTGGAAAGAACACTAAAAGTTATGTCCCAGCCTAGGCCAGTTGCCTAAGTTGTGTTATATGGAACAATTTCGACGCATGAGTCACCGACGCAGGTAGACTAATTGGTCAAGTCAGTGCTCTCGGATTGAGTTAAGATGCGTTGTTGCTTCCAATCCCGCTCTCCGTCGATCATGCGTTGTGTTTTTGCAGAAGTATTGTTCCTTTAAAATATTCCTAAAAGATAAGTCTAAAAAACTTGGTTAACCTCGATTCACCCTGGGTCCGTCTTCAGTCAGCCTATTTTTAAGATCCCATTTGAGGGGTCAACCTATCGAGTACCAAGTTGAGACTAATATGGTGGAAAGAACACTAAAAGTACTTACCCTACTTACGTTTGTAAGATCTTTTTATTTGTCAATTTCGGTAGCTCTTTCTTCGTTGATATTCTTTAGTTCGATGTTATTCTGCAAAGCAAAGCTACTTCGTTGAACTTTAATGTATAGTTTGTTTACTCTGTCGTGCGAACTAGCATACGAATCAGTCTGCTGAGTTGCTACACTGCACAGAATACATAAATAATAACGCAGTAACTAGCACGATGTTTGAACCTAACATACAGGTAGGTAAGTAACTCGTATGTGCCTGCTAGCATGCCAGTAGCTGTCTAGTAGCTGTCCAGTAGCTGGCTAGACAGCAGCTTTCATTGTGTAATTAACAGCCGAATACAGAAACGTCACTAACTTAAATAATTACGTAAAATAACGTTACTTAAATAATTAAGCAGCTTCTAAATATAAAATTTGAATGAGAATTTTTGAGATTGAGCGCTGCTTATTTGATTAAGTAGAACTCAAATTTTGAGTAGCGGTGCTGTACGCGGCCGTAAATGATAGAGTTTCTTTGTGGCTGGACGTAACATCCAACCATCATGTAAATTAGTCCTCCTACTACAAAGTAAGTTTATACAAAAACTTGTTATCCTTAGAAATTACATTATACTTATTATTTAGTGAGAAAATTATTAAACGCGCAATAAATTGAAATCGAGCTCATTCTCGATAATGTCTTCGTATTAATAATTGACCGCTCTACTGGCATAAAACAGTGTGCAGCAACAATAAAGATCGTAACTCGATCCTGTGGGCCCGCATTTGCTCCCTTTATAGCCATTCCCACAACCTCATGCGGGAACCACAATTATTCACACCATAATGTACTAGAAAATTGTATACATAATACGGAAATTGTAGGGTACTAAACCAACGTCTTCGGTAAAAATGCAGAGATTTTCTACAGCACCTTTTAGATAATAAAAAGATGATAGCGAATGAAAGCGTCTGGGTTCACGGGTCATATTATATCTTCACCAGATGTTCGAAGCTTTTACCCCGTCTTGTCTCCTAAAATGGCTGTGCATTTATTAGGGCCCGTTGGATACAACATGGAGGTCTGCCATCTAAGGAGTATGACTCACGGCGATATGTTAACCAACGTTTTTGCACCTTTGATTGTCGTACATCGGTTTCATTCATGAGTTTCCTTTTGTGACCAAGGCCAGTTTGTCGCTAATATCAATCAATGATTTTAATTACTATGCAGGATCATTGAGTAATTTGTGTTCGCCTTCTACGGTGGAAGGACTTCTTTGTAGCTGCGCCAGGGCCTTTTTGAGCAGAAGTGTCTTGTATCATAAATAATGTTGGTACTAGGGCATGCAATATCGGAAGGTTTTCAATCTCGGGACGATATCGATATTAAGAGCTCAATCCCGGGATCCCGGGATTGATACTGAGATTTTAGATATCGTTAAAAAGGCGAATTAAATACAATAAAAATGTGTTAAATTTAAAATCTATTATATAAAAATCAATCCCTATTTCCCTTGGTCACGCACGGCATCACACTTAAACTTTTACACATATTTCGATAATTCTTTTTTTGTTGTGAGCGCTATTGTCAGGAGAAGGTTCTTATGAAAGAAAAAATGCTAAACCGATTTTGATGAATTTTATTTTTTTATACTAAACGACAGGACAACGTCTGTCGGGTCAGCTAGTATTTAATATATTTAAGACTCTAATGGTTTCATTACGTAAATAAGTTACCCCGAGGGCCGTCCACCCTATCATTTTGGAAATATGGCGGAAAAATACCCTAAACCCGAAAGTGTCTAAACTTTCGCGCCAAATTCTAGGCGCACCACTAAAATGATGTTAGCAGAAAAAAGTTGCATGCGAGCTTGTATAAAAAATAATTGTCTTAAAAATTGCAATGAATCACGTTACTTTTATTGTTAAACATTTTAAACATTTTACCAATTCCCTACGCTTCTAAATCTTTACAGATCTCTTCCTCAGGGGTAGACTAATTTGGGTTTAATTTTAATAGTTCTATTCAATCATTCCATGAGAAAAAATATAGCTAAAAACCTTAATTTATACCCAACTAGTAAATTGCTCAAATCTCGATATCGGATCACTCAATCCCGGGATTATAATATCGAACTTTTGCGTCCGAGATCCCGGGATTACGATATCCCGGGATCCCGGGATTCATGCCCTAGTTGGTACCTATACGTACACTATTGTAAAACTATTTTCTTATAGCACAGTTATATAAAAACGTTATCAACTAGGTCAAAGTTATTCTGATGATGAACTTTCGGAAATCAATCTATGGGTAACTGCTTTTCTTATGCTATAAGTTAAGAATATATCTACTCCTACACATGGCGCCTACGCAAACTCATTTCATAATTATCTGACACCACAAAATTTTTCTTACGTAACATAATTATTTATTTGGTTGTAATCAGTTTCTTTTTCGTTTAAGTTTATTAAACCTAATAACTATTTGATTATGATTTTTAATAGATACGTACCTAATTATAAGTTAGCTTTGCGATTTCTAGCATCTAGATAAACACCCATCTCCCGTTCTATACAGGAGCCTTAATTTTGTTGACAAGGATTTTATTTTTTATTTTTAGTTTTGTTAATCTTCTAGATAAACGCTACAGTCAAGAGTCAAGACGTAGTTGGTATCTTTGACCACTGAACACTTTACATTATAAAAAATATTATTTTTAATTAATAATTAATCGGTTTTAATCGTGTTGCATATTGTAATTTAATGGTTAATAAATAACTAAGTAGATTGACAGACGCTTTATTTGTACAATCTTCTATCTATCTATACATATAATAAAATCGTAACTTAGCGGTGTCTGTTTTTGGAAGATATAAAAAAAATATAAATTGTATGGGTATCTATTAACGCAGTAGAACCTATTTTTCTGGTTGTCTGTTTGTCTGTTTTTTGAAGATACTAAAAAAAATCAAATTTTATAGGTATATATTAACGCAAAAGAACCTATTAAAAAAATAAAAAGGTTGTCTGTTTGTCTGTTTGTCTGTTTGTGTGTGGCTTTGACTACGCTAATCTCAGAAACGGCTCATACGATTTTAACCAAATTCGGTATGCAGATAGCTTTTGACCCCGATTAGGCTTTAGGCTATTTTTTATCCGGATATCAAGTCCAGTTATCCGGAAAAAGTGATTTTTCCAATTTTCTCCTAATTGATTTCAATGTTGTATCAAAGAAGTATGTTGTGAGCAATCAACACATAATTTCCGGATATCTGGATATCGAAAAATTAGAACAAAAAAACCGGTTTTCTGAAAAGTCAAAAAAAAAACAGATATTGGACCTATCCGTATGTCCAGAAGGCCTACTGCGTTTCTCCGAATGATAATTTGTGACGTTCGAAATTTAAAATTTGTTTGAAACTGTTGAAGAAACTTTTTGGTCGGACCGACCGATAATTCAAAAATCTATAGTATAGGTACTATACTAAAATTGTAAATGAGAGATGTCTGTTTTTGGAAGATACTAAATGAAAAATTTTATGAGTAGTATCTATTTTTAACCGACTTCAAAATAGGAGGAGGTTCTTAATTCGACCCGTATATGGTTTGTATGTATGTATGTATGAATGCATGGATTTCCATCAATATAATATTATGAAGTACTAGGTACAACTTGATGGACCACATGAAACCACTTTCTCATCAGAAAAACTCCTCAGTGATTAAAGTTACGGTTACAATTTTGATGATTTTTATTGGCAGTCAAGAATGCACCAAAAAGGGTAAAATAAGATAAATTAAAAAAATTAAAACCGACTTCAGAAAAAAGGGACAAAATAACTTCTCCTATATACAGTACCACCAACTTATTTGTTATGTAAGCTGAAGTCGGGCAGTTTTTCAGATTGCGTGTAGTTTCCCTCCCGATGTACGTCCACCTTACCGTAGTAAGGGGGACTCAGTAGCAGGGCGGCGGGCAGTGAAGCTGCAAGGCGCACAAGGTGAAAAGCCGGGCTTGCCTGGCTTCTAACCCGTGAACCCGCATCAGCGGGGTCGGGGATCCTTTTTCGCAAGGAAGGGGCCGCGTGGAAGAAAACCACTATAAAAAATTACGAGGGGGTGCCGGGCCGTCGTGGTTTTTGCCAGGGACTGTCAGTCAACCGCAAGTCTGCGTCAGCGGGTCCGAGGGTCCTTTCGGCAAGGAGGGAAGGCCGCGTGGAAGACAACCACTTTAAAAAATCGCCTCAGCCCGGGGTGGTGAACATGGGGCTTTCGGAGCCTAGGATTACCGCCGGCTATCTCGAGACTCTCAATCTTGAGATAGTGGCGTGTCCGTGCCTCTTGGAAAGGGATTGTCCTTCGGGACAGAGATGAGGCCGTCCGAGTAGGTGGATGTAGTCCGCGAGGAATTCCCACTGACCTCGGCACTTGCGGAAGGAGGAACGCCGAGGGGGCTTAATTTCTTCTATTTTTGAAGTCAGGTTAATTTTTTTATATTTTCTACTAAGGCTACTGATCGTCGTTACCTACCCTACTTACAAGTTACCTACCGCTGCGCAAAATCAACACTTAAACAGACTCTGCCATGATTGTCTTCAGCTCAGCAACAGTCTTAGCATAGATTTTTGCACAGCGATAAGTAGATGTTCGAAAAACGCTGACGAAGTCGCGGGCACAGCTAGTAAACAATATAAATATAATAACATACATAAGTAAGACAAATAGTCAGAAAGCTCAAAACTAAAACTTTGCACTCGAAGCGATTTCTTCCAAGCCACCTTTGGATGGTGTAGTTCATATTCCGTGGAGAACGAGTAGGTAATCTTTTCTCTTAAGTAACCATAAGATTTATTTCAGTGTAGCTTTAAAGCTACGTCAATAACCTAATAGCTGTTCTGCCAGCTAATAGTTTCCCTAGTACCCACACCATTGCAAACCCGATAGTTTCTCAGTGCGCCGGAATGGATACAGTTGCAGTTTAATTATACTGTTTTGATAAAGACGCAGATAGCACGCAATGTCAGAACGATATTAATATAATATCCGCATTCTAACCAAGTTATTTATTTTATGTTGTGATTTATAAGTAGACTAGCTGCGTCCCGCGGCTTCACCCGCGTAAATCCAGATATCGAATATCGAGATCAAAAGTAGCGTATGTTAATCCTATCTATCCTATCCTCCTATCGATATGTAGCTTTCTATTCGTGAGAGAATGTTTTAAATATCTGAAATTAAATAACAAGGTAGGTAATCGAATGTCTTGGGGGTACTTAAGCTTAAGCTAGTTTTAAGTTAAGTTAAGCTCTGCTGTACCAGTCACTTTTAAGAAACAATAAACTTATCTTTATCTTTATCTTCACTTGGTCAATCGGCAGATTTATCTAATATCTTAGGTTACCCTAATATCTGTTACCCTAATATCGTAGCCCTTAGGTTATCCTAATATTATACTAGTATTACAAAGAAAAACTTAAATCTATTGTTTAAAAAAAAAAGTGTGAAACAATGGGCGGGCTTATCACCATAGGGCGATCTTTTCCAAGCATACCTAGGTAATTTTATCACATTTGAATCATGTCAATCAAGCATGACCACAACGTCTCAACCACTCGCCCCGTAGGAATACCACATTGAACGCAAATCAGCAGAAATCGAACTATCTGACGACCTCTGTCTGTGGTGGTGCATGTTCTGCAATGCAGAGGGTTCGATTCCCGCCGGGTGCAAGTATTAATGCTTAAAAATAAATATTTGCTTATGGTCTGGGTGTCCCTCTATGTATAATATGTATGTATTTAGAAAAGAAAAATAAATATAAGTATTATATCCGTTGTCTAGTCACCGTAACACTAGCTTAGTCGCTTACCACGGGCTAGATGGCGCCGTGTGTTCTTGACAGAATTTATTTATTTATATCGTCCGAAGTGGCACGAGCGAAAATCAAGCTCCAGAGCCAGCCGAATCATCGAGGTAGGTAATTTACAAAATAAATCACGACCACGATTTTATCTTTGTATTAGAATCATAAAATGTAGATGATTGTGTGTGGGCTGATTTCGAATGAGGTAGATATCTACTTTGGTTCCTATAGTTCCATTACAATAAGGTTCTAGCAATCAATATCCGTCCGGCAAATTAAACCATAACCTTTAATTATTTATTATTCACAACGATTTCTCTATTAATATTCATATCGAAAATTAAAAACTTTTTAACAATTAATAAGGCGACGGCGATTATATCGATGTAGCCACTGACCTCCATGATACAAGTCGCTGGACAGGACAGGTCATAGCGCACTGAATGTTGTGCCTATTTGATCTGTGGCATGTTGCGCTGTTGTCGCGCGTTTTCTATTGAAAGTGTTGGTGGCCGTCCGTGGAACTAATAGTTCCGTGGACGGTCGCCATCAATTTCAATAGAAGGTCACCATCACTTTCAACAGCGCAACATAGTGCTAATCAAATCGGCACAAAGGTGTAATGTCAATTTGTATGGTATACCAATTCCAGCGTAGTACTTGTATAGTTTCATTTCAGTGGATGTAGCGGATCGTAGCACGCGTTGAATATTTTATTCACAGAGTATTTATTCCATGGCAAAATGAGTTACAGCCGAAATACTGGACTTCTATATACAATAAGGTAATTTGTGAAATATATTATGCTAATTTATTGACGTTTTTATAGTCTTTGGCGCTTGGATTTTTTCTAGTGTGAAAAGGTTGAGTGTAGTGTAAGATATATGCTACGAGGCATACCTTTTAAGTTCTGTCGTTTGAAGAAAAAAAAACTATATAACCTTATAGTACCTTTTATTGTTTTTCAAAGTATTCACCACGAAGTTTAATACACTTTTCCATTCGCTCGAACCAGTTATTATAACATTTATTCCACTCCAAAGTGGGGGTGTTCAAAATGGCTGACTTGAAAGCGTCGACCGCTTCTTCACTGCACTGGAACCTTTGACCACGAAGAGTTTTCTTAATTTTAGGAAATGTAAAGAAATCGTTAGGGCTTAGGTCAGGACTGTATGGAGGATGGTCAAGAATTTCTACGTTTTCCTGCTTCAAATACTCAATCGTTTGACGAGCGGTGTGTGAGCTTGCGTTGTCATGGTGCAGGATGATGCGTCGCTTTGGGCTAGATTTCCGAAGTTCGGCGATGACTTGTGGTAAACAAACTGTGGTATACCACTCCGCATTAACCGTTCTACGATCTTCAAGTGCAATCGTCGCAACATGACCGGTTTTCGCCACGAACGTAGCCACCATCTTCTTTGAAGTGCTTCGAGAGCGAACAACTTTAGTCGGCTTTGGCTCGTTTTGGAAAACCCAGACTGTGGATTGTTGTTTGGAATCAGGATCATATCCAAGATTCGTCACCACTGATGATGTCGTAGACGTGATTTGACTCTCCTCGGTTGAACCTCTGAAGAGTTTTCTTACACCATCTGACGCGGGCCACCTTATGATCGTCGGAAAGCAAATGCGGGATCCAACGGCAAACTAGTTTTCTCACACCAAGCGCCTCGTGCAATATCTTTTGAATGGTTGTCCCTGAGATGCCTAATAACGCCTCTATCTCTCGATATGTCACATGACGATCTTCGACGATTAGTTGTCTCACAGCAACGATGTTATCTTCAGTGAAGGCGGATTTTGGACGTCCTTCACGAGATTTGTCACTTAGTGTGGTATGTCCACGCTCAAATTCCAAATACCAGCGTTCGATGGTCCGCAGACATAGGACTTCATCATGGAATACAGATGTTAACTCTTCGAAACACTGAAGTCGCGTGAGGCCTCTTCGAAAGTTATAGAAAATTATTGCACAAACATTTTCCTTAGTAAGATTCATTTTCGTATGTGACCTGACAGATTCAAACCAACGCTGTGACTAAACAATTGCATTAATCCTAATGCTTTCAATTGTTTTGATAATCGAAATTCTAACAAATTTGAATTTTGATAAGTTCTAATTTTAAAATTGGCGGCAAATATACAAACGACAGAACTTAAAAGGCAAAGTACTTATATTAGATCAGGCAAAATAACGAAATGGTTTAACTATTTAGTTTAGTTATAAATAAAAAAAACAATCGATTGTTTATTTAAGCCATTCTAATGGATTTTTATATCGACTCGACGTCGAATTAAAAAAAAGTAAAATTTGATCAAACTCTCTAGCCCAATTGCTGCCCTTGTATTAGCTTCTATTAGAGGTAACACGCATGCGTGATACCCATAATACAAAGGGCAGCTAATGTGTTAGACTCTAGCTAGAACAAGACTCTAGTTTAAAATACAATGCACCTATTTTCAGTGTAAAACTCATGTTACACGAGATTGCGGTACGATGATACGGAGTAGGTACTTAGATTCAAACCCTGGAAGCATACTTAGGTTCAAACCCCGGAAGCATTAAAATCCTAGTGACTCGACCCAGCTTGCACCAGATAGGGACCAGTAGAAAGAAAGGAGGGAGGCCTTTGCTCTGCAGTGGTATAAGCTAATAATAAAACAAAAATATTTCTTCACTGCGATCTTCGAACTGGATGTCAAACCTTAAATCTAACAAAAACTAATATACAGAAATATTGACCCACCAGTAAGGTCACCGTTATACAAACTTTTATATGATAATGAGCTGACACGAGAATCTACAATATATTTTTCTAAAGCCAGAAGATAACAATACAAAACAAATTCTTTAGTTATAGGAAATTTTCGAATAAATGAATAATACGATCACATTTCGCATTTTAATGGTGTCTGTTATATTACCTACCTATGTTAATATTACCTGTAAATGTATCGTTAATACACCTTTTTAATGTTAAGGTTGGTGGATCCGATAAAATTACAATAATTTAATCTTTTTGATAGCTTTTAGCACCATCGTGGAGCGAAAATAAGTACCAATTTTGGCGACTTTATATTTCCTTCTTTTTGAGATTAAAGATTCAATTTGCTTCGTAGTGGCTATAAATAGATTGTTTACGATGTCCAGATGAAGTCATTGTTAGTTAGCTAGGTCAAAGAACTGTGTTTTTTTGATGAAAGCTTTTTTTAATAGAAGTCTCATATTTTACCTACACGAATATGAGAGCTCAGACTTCGTAATTGCCGTAATTTTCAATCTGTGCATGCGGTAGGTCTATCTTCTCTTATCTACTAGCTGACCCGACAGACGTTGTCCTGCTCGTTAAATTTTATTAAAACCTAGAAACCTACACTACCCCATCCTCCTACTACCCTACTACTACCCTGCTACTACTCTACCCTACTACTACCTTTCACTACTACTACCCTGCTACTATTCTACCCTACTAATACCTTGCTACTAAGTACTCTACCGTACTACTACCTTGCTACTAAGTACTCTGCCCTACTACTACTCTCCAAAAAAAGTATCCTATGTCCTTCTTCTGATTCTAAGCTACCTCCCCACTAATTTTCACCCAATTCTCTTTCTACAGACAAACGTAGTTTACATTTTCCTCCCTGGATAAAGACATTAGAGCAAATATGTTTAAGCCATAAAACCTATATCTGTCATGACAATGCATATACTTTTTTTATTTTTTTATTTTCTAATTAAAATAATAATAAAAAATAATAAAATGAAAAAATAAAAAGGTAGATGCATAGTCATGACAGATATAAGTTTTATGGCTTTAAATATATTGCTAATTATATTAATTAATACATATTTGCTCTAATGTCTTTATCCAGGGAAGAAAATGTAAACTACGTTTGTATGGAGAAAGAGAATGGAGACTATCCTCTTAAGAACTAGGCGCAACTCCTTTCAGGATTTTTCATATAGCCTTATTAATAAACGTCTCTTTATAGATTTCTTCAGTTTTCGCGATGTTGTATTGAAATTAAAGACATTTTTCGGTTTGAATCGCGTGGTGTTTATTACTTTTAGCATTGTTACAACGCTCAACGATTCGAGACCTTTCCAGGTCCCTTCTTCAGGATAGACTGAGATGTGATTTGTCATTCCGAGATGAGTTTCACTGTAACTTTTTAATACATTACAATGACAAATCACATCTCAGTCTATCCCGAAGAAAAGACCTGGAAAGGTCTCGAAACGTTGAGCGTTGTAACAATGCTAAAAGTTATAAACACCACGCGATTCAAACCGAAAAACGTCTTTAATTTCAAGGCTATTATAGTTTAGAATATCCCCCTGTAGGCCCGTTTAAATGGTTTACCCTGTATAAAATATAAAATAATGAGTAAGGTACCCTACGAGTTAGACAAAAGCCACGCAGTCTGTGAGGATCATTGACCCATTCCGCATTGCTCATCCCATCTTGATACCATCTCTGCAATTCCGTCTGTGGCCCTAATGGATCACCCTTGAGGTTACTCTTCATTGTTCTTAATCGTTTAATTGTCTCCTGACAAATTAATTCACAATTGAATGAAGCTTGGGGTAATGTCTTACTAAGATTGAGGGTTAGGTACCTACCTACTGTAGGTGCTTATAGTTTAGTCCACACAATCCAATTTATTCGATTAGATTGATAATAAATAAAATTACAAAATGAAATTACAAAAGAATTTAAAAACCATGAATTAAACATCGAAACTGTTTTTGCGATGTTCTATTGAAATTAGAGACATTTTTCGGTTTTAATCGCGTGGTGTTTATTACTTTTAGTTTAGCATTGTTTCGAGACCTTTACAGGATTGACTGCGCGATTAAAACCGAAAAATGTCTTTAATTTCAATTAAAACTAGATTATAACAATAATGCCGGCTTTCCACTGCGAGCGGAGCGGAGTTAAAAAGGTGTCAGTTTAACATCCATCGATTGTTTCCATAACGCGAAAGTGTTGTATGACTATGAAAACAACCGTTGTATGTTAAACTGACACATTAATGGTTCCGCTCCCGTCGCAGTGGAAGGCAATGGTACAATGGGCGGCCTTATCGCTAAAAGGGCACTCTTCCAGGCAACCTTTTTACGTGGATTAATACGATGTAGCAGCACAGAATAGGTACATTCAGTAGTGAGATGTAAGAACGCGCCGCAAAGCGACACTTGATGCTGGTTTTCTGTCGATTTTCTTTTGTTATCATGTCTGGTGATGTTTTCATTGTGAACCTCTGTGACTGTGGGTTGGCTGGCGACGCAGTTGGTCGCTAAATAGAACGGTTATTTTGGCGTCGACCGTAAAGCTTGGGAGAGCACAAAAAATAACAGGTTCAGGGTTGATTTTCCAATGTTACATAGCTTAACTTCATTTATAAACGTAGGATGAGATGAAGGTACATATATGAACGGCACCACATAATCTCAATATCAAATAAACAGCGGTTTTAATTTATTACCTATTTGGTTTCTTTAAGAGGATAGTCTCCATTCTCTTTCTCCATAGAAACGTAGTTTACATTTTCCTCCCTGGATAAAGACATTAGAGCAAATATGTTTTTATGCCATAAAACTTATATCTGTCATGCATGACTATGCATCTACCTTTTTAGTTTTTTCATTTTATTAATTTAATTAGAAAATAAATAAAAATAAAAAGGTAGATGCATTGTCATGCATGACAGATATAGGTTTTATCTCATAAACATATTTGCTCTAATGTCTTTATCCAGGGAGGAAAATGTAAACTACGTTTGTATGGAGAAAGAGAATGGAAACTATCCTCTTAATTAAAAAAGTAAAACATATTTTTTTTATAAACAGTTTGCAAGAAGACATAAAAAGCATTTACCTTTGTACCTAATTGTTTTCATGAGCTGTTAATGGAGGCTCGTCCAAACAAATAGGGACTTAATGAAAGTAATAAATATCAAGTTACGTTTTCTCTTCCTCGTTCTTTGTCGTATAATGAATGCGTACGCAATTTTTAGAGAACGCATTCTGTAATTTGGCGGAAATAAAAATAAACTAACAGAATATCTGTAAAAATACTCAGTTTGAAATCGAACTGTTTTCGATAAATTATATACCTATCTTCTCTTATTATAAAGCTGAAGAGTTTGATTGTTTGTTTGAACGCGCTAATTTACCGGTTACTGCGGTTCTTTCGATACGACAACGATACGATACAACATATGTCATACGATGACTCTACTGTCACCCTACTTTAGTTCTTTATCAGATCGAACCATTTACATCGAAACCATAGACAATTATCGTATGATTATCGTTGTCAATCGTGGATGATTATGGAATGACAGAAATGTGTAGGACAGAAAGAAATAGTTAACCAAGAAGGCTGCTGATAGACGGAGGTCGGCTAACCAAACTCGAGGCGGCACTGACCTCCATGGTACAAGTCACTGGACAGGTCATAGCGCACTGAATTTTGTGCCTATTTGATCTGCGCCGTCCGTAGAAGTAATAGTTCCGTCGACGGCAGTCACCAGCACTTTCAATAGAAAACGCGCGACAACAGCGCAACATGGCGCAAATAAAATCGGCACAAAGATCTAATGTCATTTAGTATGGTATACCAATGGGGTTAAAAACTAAAAGGTCAAAACAGCCGGCGCTATTTTGGCGTGATACAAAGTTTTTGACAACTTCATAGTTTTTTCGTAAACAAACTAAGTAATTTTTAGATAAATTTACAAAATGACGCTTTGTATAGCTGTGGATTGCAAAAACATAACAAATTATGTATTTCCTAAAGATGCTAAAAGAAAAAAAACAGTGGATAAAAGCTGTGAGGAGTAAAAATGGCTGGTTTAGCGACCTAGCTAACAATTCGAGGTTATGTACTGCCCATTTTAAACCTGAATATTATTATCAGAGAAATTTCTACACAGGTAAGACGTTTCCCTTCTTAAAACTACAAGTAAACTACTAAACCTAAGGGCTCCCGCACACGAGCCACCGGCCACAGCCACAAACGCCGCCACGAGAAGCTAGATGCAGCTACAAAAGTAGCTGAAGCGCGCGACAGCCACTTGTGGCCGGGGGTCGCCACTTTTGGTCGGTGGCTGACATCCATATTTTTAACAACACGAGACAAGACTACGTGCGTGCGTTGCCTCCGACTAGAACAGGTTAACTGGGGAAGAGAGATAGGGGTGCGGAATCGCGCGAGTGGCATGTGGCGATGTTTTATGTCGGCGTTTAGCGGCCGGCACGGGCCACAAGAAGCGAGCAGCGACGATTAGAAGCGTGTGGCGGCCACCGGCGTCAACCGTGTGCGGCGAGTCCATATAAAATGTATGAAAACTACAGGAAATATGTCGGTGGCGGCGTTTTGTGGTTGTGGCCGGTGGCCCGTGTGCGCCGACACTAAGAGAATAGATATACATACTTACACAGATTATCATTTTACAGTGGTACACTATTATTTCTTAGATCAAAAGGTAGGTACACTGTTTTTTTCATTTCGCATATTTGGAGAATACATAATTTTTTATGTTTTTGTAATCCACAGCTAAACAAAGCTTCATTTTGTAAAATTATCTCAAAATAACTTAGTTTGTTTACGAAAAACTATGAATTTTTAAAATAGTAGGAATCGTGGAATAGTAGCGCCATCTGAAGTGAGCAACTGGTAGTTGCTCACCTCAACCTCATTCCAGCGTACTTGTATAGTTTCATTTCAGTGCAAGGCGGTCTACATTGATTTCTGTCATTTAGGCGGACAGCGTCCCGTTCGCAAAATGCTCCTCTGACAAAAATAGTGTTCGCAAAACTTCCCTTTCTCAAATTGTCCCTTTGAATGAAAAATTACAGGTAGGTAATAAAAAAAAACGGCCAAATTATCAAAATTGGGTATAGAAACATAAAAACACCCCGACTGTGCATTCACTACTGTTATGTGAAATTTTATTTTTTTGTTGTCATATTAAAATTTCGGTTTAAGGTCTCAATCACTGGACCGAGTTTAAACAAAGCAAAATATCTACTGTTTCAAGAAGTTTATTAAAACAAGTTTTACCCAGGACATTTTGAGAATGGGACATTTTGCGCCTAAATGATTTCTGTTATCTACATAATAATATATTTCCTCAGTAAGAATTCTAAGTAACAGTTACTAGTGTGTAGCTTCTCTTACCCACTTATAAACTATCATGTCTAGATTAATACAGGGTACTCTTTCAATAAAACTAATATGATTTATTATTCTCATTTTAAACATTAAAACTACAATTGATATCCCTATTAAACTAGTAGTTCTGCGAACTACAGTGTACCTGGTCTACTGACCAGGTGGTTCCAGAAGAGTGTCATCAACATAGTACCTACCGTGTAGGTAAAGACTGCCGTGCGTTTGTATGCTAGTGGTGTTTTAATTCATTTGACAGCAGTTAAGGGCGCGACCTATGTGAAATGACAATCTTAGAAACAATTTTTTCACGTTAAAACAAGCCACAAATAATGTGTTTTTATATATTTATAGATAATCATTATACTCTAACTATCCAATTCAAAGTAAAAACATGAAACTTTACATTTTAAACAATAAAAAATAACCTCGTAACAAAGTTACGTCTAATTTTCAACTAAAATCAATTTTCAAATCTTTGCGTATAACTGAGTAAATATTTTAATCATCATCATCATACTTAATAAAACGCAAGTGTAACTGACTGACTGACTGACTGATGGACAACGTACAGGCTAAACGGCTGGGTGTAGAGACTTGAAATTTGGAACAAAGGTTCTTTGGGGGTTGAAAGTGAGCCGATTTTTGGAATACCAAAGGGGGTAAAAATGGGAAAAAAGGTTTGTATGCAACTTCGTAACGGCTTGACCTAGAAACTTGAAATTTGATATAGAAATTGATATGGGGTAGTAAGTTAATCTCTAAAAAAAAATTTTCAGAAATTCAACCCTTAATAATGTTTAATTGGGGATGTAAGTTTCTATGGGAATTGATTAAAAGAGATTTTGTTATTGTTTTTGGGGGTACTATCCGAAGCAAAGTAACCAAACTATTCAAAGTAACTGCCCAGGATTATGATGTCAGTCATTAACTATCGATAGTCAAACAATCGACAATTCGCCTCACTATCACTTATAGAAAATTTCATTTTGACAACGATTTTCGTTGTCAAAATGAAATTTTCTTGACACTCGAGAATTATAGTAGGCTTCGATGATGTTTACGTCATACAATCGACTATCGTACGATAGTCGTGAACCATGGTAGCTAATATCGGTCGATCGACCGATATTTGCAAATTATCGTAAACCAAAGTAACCCTCGCGATTTGAAAAATTCTTTCAGTTTTGGATAGTCCATTTATTGAGGAAGGCTACAGGCTATATTATTATTTCAAACAAAATTAGGTGGAGGAAGTCGCGGGCACTGCTAGTTACCAATACAGATGAAGAACATATAGGTAATTAGGTACTCAGTAATGAAAAGCCTAATTATTGAAGTTACCTACCTACGCCTTCACATTCCACATTAAATGAATTTAAATAATATTCACTTTCCATTATACGAGAATATAATTCGTCGGAAAATTTGGAATATTTTGGGTTAAAATCACATTTGATAATGCTTTAATTAAAGAATCGATCTAACTAAACTGTACCTAAGCTTTCAGCAATTTGCCCAGCTTATTTTATTACTTAGTGGTGCCATCCGATTCAATCCGACAATACCTATATATTATATTTATTTGTTTTCTACATTAATATCTCTGTTACTGCGTATCTATATATCACAAGCAGAGTCCCGCGGTTTCACCCGTGTAAGTCCCGATTCCGCGGGATTATCCAAAATACACACCGCAAAGAACACACTCTCCAAATTTCATGTCTCTAGGACCAGCAGTTTGGGCTCTGCGTTGATATACATATATGTAGGTCAGTCAGGCAGGACTTCAAGTTTTATATGTACCTAAATACCTATAGACTAATCTTTATACAAGCGTGTGTTTAGTGCAGAACTGATTTCTAATGTTATTTGTGAAATGTTTTATTTATTTAGTCTTTTTCATTCCCGCCAGATGACAGGGTGAGTCCTCCTAATAAAGGCACTTGCCTTCTACTTCACCCTCTCTCTCTCACGTACATCATAACATTTATTAACTTTGCACTTAATGTAAATTTTTGCTTAATTTAATAAAAAAGCCATTGTGCGCCTTACTTAATGAAAAATAATTCTAGCTTATTTCATTACTACCCATTAATAATTAAAACCAAAACTAGATAGCTTAGAAATTAAACCTCTTTTTTAGGGTTCCGTACCTAAAGGTAAAAACGGGACCCTATTACTGAGACTTCGCTGTCTGTCTGTCTGTCTGTCTGTCTGTCCGTCCGTCCGTCCGTCCGTCCGTCCGTCCGTCCGTCCGTCCGTCCGTCCGTCCGTCCGTCCGTCCGTCTGTCCGTCTGTCACTAGGCTGTATCTCATGAACCGTAATAGCTAGAAGGTTGAAATTTTCACATAAGATGTATTTCGGTTGCCGCTACAACAACAAATACTAAAAACAAAATAAAACAATTATTTAAAAGGGGCTCCCATACAACAAACGTGTTTCAAAAATAACAAGGAGTTTAGTACAATGTGAGGTCGAATCTGATTGGTCAGGACAAATCGAGTTGGTCATGGAATTCAAAATGGCTGCCCTATCTGTCAATTATACCAGTCTGCCTTTACTTACCAAAGAGTTTCATAGAAGTTTCAGATTTTCTTTGTGCCAAGGTTTTTTTTTTTGAGTGATTCGGTCGTTTGATGGGAGTAAGAATCGAAAATAAATACCTATTTCATATTTTCCTATAAAATTTAAAAATTGGTTGTTGTAAACCATTTTAGGGTTCCGTATCCAATTGTGATAGTGGTACGGAACCCTTTGTGCGCGAGTGTCGCACTTGCCCCGTTTTTATTGGTTTTAATTGCGTGATGTTTATTACTTTTAGCATTGTTTCAATGCTCAACGTTTCGAGACCTGCAAAGGCCGAGAGAACAAAGCGAGTATGGCAAAAATTGCTTTCGTCTGTCACACTGTGTATGTATGTCTGGTCCTTCTTCTCTAGGTAATAGTGTGTGTGCTCATAGTGTTCGAACTCTTTGTAAACTACAAATAAGGATTCAGTGCTCACAAATACAGATATACCTACCTACCTAGTTCTCCAGTGTTCAAGCTTTGTGCCAACGTGATTGTGTCAAAGCGATCGATGTTATCAGGTAGCTGCGCCTAGGTGTGAGAAATGTTCGTAGGTAGCTACTTCGTAGGTAGTTCGTAGTAACTACTGTAAGCGTCCTAGTTTTAGTTCATGCAGAACCTATAATGGTCTATATCAAGAGTACTACATTAGGTCTGAAATTCAAGAGGTGCCCGGCGTTCAGATCCGGGAAACAAGCTTTTGTAGCTCATGTTGCATTCAGTTCAGAATTTCGACAGTTCCTATTCTAAGTAGGTACAGACAGAGTTTGTTTTAGCTTTGAAAATAGAATTTGATATGAACACGATTGGTAACATTTGTAGGTAAGGATTTTGTATTATTAAAAATGTTTTAGTAAGTGGGTTAGCGTTGAATAGTAGGTAGATATTATCTGATATTATTCGCATTATGAATGTATGGACACGTATTACGCTGAGCGTGCGTTGGGATTTGCATAATATGGCATACCTACCTACAATATATATTGTAGGTATAGTATGTACATATATCTACCTATTAACCTTAATACCCGCCTCCTACATATTTCGATTCTAAAATATTTTCAACAATTTCCTAATTATAATGTAGAAGGAAAACAAAATAGCAAAATGGATTTTAATTGGTTTTTTAAGTTAATGATTTTAAGTTGATGGTGTTGATTGTTAATAAATTGCGAATAATTACCATATGCTAGGTGCATAATTCGATTTTGAAAACAGTTTTTTTTTAAACAATACATGAACGGAAAATGTGACTTACTGACTAGTTCATGTTCGACAATAAAATTGAAATATCTCAAACGAATAAACGTCCGAAAATTAAAACAAAAGTAAACTAAGTTTTTTTCTATTATTTTTGAATTCGCTTTTGCAAAAATCTACTATAAAAGCAAAAGCGAATTTTCGCGTAAGTTTCGCTTCAACGTTTTAGAAAAAAAAACTTGAGTTGACACATAGGTAGTTGAGACATTTTTTTATGTGTAAAATTATTTTTTAATAATTATTATTCTAAAATAACAGGGTATTTAAAGTCTGAAAGTACCTAAATAAATAAGAAATTTGTCAACATAATACTTATTTACCAACTTACAGCTCAAATAAATGAACGATCCGTGTAACAACATATCTAGCTGTAAGCAAAATAACTATTACGAATTCAACAAGAGGGCTAAAACCGAAGGCACATGTAGTTTGTCTGTATTTCCTCTTATACTCGTAGTACCAGTTTTACAAAATCTAATAGAGTTATTAAATTTTTATTACTTTAAAATATCCTCTAATGACCCCCTGTGATTTTTTGCCTTAAGACATTATAGTCTTTATTGAATTAGCGCCTTAATTTGACAAAAAATAATAAAACGTTAAATAAAACTAAGGTTTCGGATACCTACGGAATTGTTAACTAATCTATAATTAGTCAATTTTTCTTCTGTTTTCGCGATATTGGATTGAAATTAAACTCATTATAATCGCGTGGTGTTTATTACTTTACAGGTAGATATCATATTTAAGATTGACTAAAAAGGTTTTATCAAAACAATCACGTAGGTAACGGTAATATAACATAATACTCGTAAAGAAATCTAATATTTGGAGATCATTCTGTTCTGCGGAAATAATTTTTTATATGGCCATTCAGTTCGAAATCATGGCAACATGATCCAAAGCTTATTATACCTTCGTAGGCGTTCCGAGCAATACGTTATACCAAGTTATAACCACGACGGGAATCGGAGCGTGCTTTGAGCCTCTACAATTATTGATTATGTATCATGAAGCCTCATTAGTCCCCGAACTGCATTAATCAACTGCTTTCACAAGAGATTAGTTTAAACAAATTGATGCTTCGACCCGTGGGCGGTCCTACGACATGTTTACGATTCAAAAACTTTAAACGACTAACGTACAGTTTAAAGTTGTGAATGTCAATTAACACCGTCGCTGAGAGACAGAATTTATCATCTGCGTGTGCGCAACGGGCCTGCTGCTGCCCACGGGCACGTGCCATCATCACGACCTGTCTCCCGCTCGCTCTGTGCCCTAACAAAACGTTCGATTTTAAATATTTATGTTATTTTGTTCGGACGCGACGTGATCTACGATTCATGTCAAGTGTGAAATGTTAAGGGTTCGGGTTACATTTAATTAATGTCCTCAGTAGCTAGATCGCTAGCGCTACCCACTTAGCTGTGGTATTTTATGTGGTTACACAATACCTACTTTAAAACAGGTATTTCTCATCGAACCTCTTATCTGTGGTTTGGGTAAAATATGGATTTTTCTTGTAAAACATGGGAGAATTTGTAGACTATACATATTTAAAAAAGGTCATTCGAATTCAATTCATCTTTGATGTAAACACGAAATTCGTATCGTATGTAGGATGTTAATGGTTAACGAAAAGGCATCAAATGACCAATGACTTTGAATTGAAATGTCATAAAGAACAAGAATTCTGACATGAAAATGACAATAAAAGTTTATTGATGACACGAATACACGATGAAGACATACCTACAACCTATGTTATTCGGAATCATACGAGGCACAATAGGAAGAGCAAAGTTAACATAAGTTACGTGCGAGGGCGTTACGTTTTAGATGTCTTGACGAATTCATATACACGGTTATACACCACCTACATATTTAACTGTTGTTGGTCATTTTAAATTACCTACCTATCTATTTAGTTAAGTTTGACAATGACATAGGTAAGCACCTACGTAAGTAATAAATGGCTATTAAGTGTTATCTAAAAGTACCTATTCAATAATAACCGAAGATTCCGTGACAATAAAAGATAATCTAAATCAGATAACAATATTAAACAATGCCGTTATTGTTTTATGTTTTGTAATTAAATACCGATAAAAATTCAATCGGGTGGCTCAATTTTTTTAAACCCATTCATTTCTCGCGTAGGTGTAAAAGAGTCGTGAATGCACTCACTCATTATAAATAATGGTGGATAGATAATCTACGCAAGACAATAGTTCGCGTTTCTTGTGGGTGGTGGGCCATAGTAAGCTGAGCTTCCATGCGTGTACCGGTTCTTTACGGTGAAGTTCCGTGAGAGGGGAGATACAGGGGTCAGGTGAAATTGGCATTTCGTGGGTGAACGTCAACAAAGTTTGAAGTGAAATTGTGATTAGTAAACAAAATGCGTCAAGTAGGTAGGTACCTACCTATTTATTGTGTAATAATACCGCATTCGCTCTGCGTATAGCATTAGACGCACGTTTTGATAACGGACCACACCTGCACTTAATATCACTGTATTAAGGGCAAAGTTTTTAGTTGAGATTAACATAGAGGTACGGTCAGCGTCGAAATTCAGTGACCACATTCGGATTTTAAAAATCGGCATACATCAGAATTGTGGGGTGATGAAACAGGACAGACATTCTGAAAATAAAAGAGAAGATAGAGAGTTATTTTAAGAAGGTTTGTCCTGTTTTAACCCCACAATTATTATGATGTGATAGCGATTTTGAAAATCTGAATCTGCCCTCGTCTTTTGATGTTGTCCGTATCTTTAATACCTAGTCGATACGATATGTCACTATTCTTGTTTACAAAAGCATACATAAACAGCGCAATCCGTCGGACGTCTTCGAACTAAAAGCTTATACAAACTTTACCGATTATTGTCTCTCGTTTATTATTCAAGAGTCGAGTGTTCAAAGTTCAAATTGGCTCAATGATCGTCTAACTTCATTTAAATAGATGGTGCTCCGGGAATTCTGGCGGAGCCTTCGCATCTAAACACACTGCTGAGAATACTTTACCCAGCAACATTTGAAAGCCGCTGAAATTCAAGATCGTAAACTATAGAAACAATGGTAAAACTACGTTAAATAGGCAGGAGGGAATTTTAATTGCATTCCAACTTCGTCGAAACAAAATTTTAATTGTTAGAACGCGTCGAAAATACTCCTATGAGATATTTTATAGTTTTATTTAATAGGTGATAAAGCTAAACACATCGCCTTTTAACAATCCTAAGCTGACGACACATCCAACGGTGAACTCCAGGCAGTTTCCAGTCCAACGAAGCAACCCGCCAACTCATTCAATTTTACGAAACAAATCTCCTAAAAGTTTAGCGTGGGCGCGTTACTGAGTAACCTTCACAATATGAACTTTATTCGAAGTAAATTGAAATGAATTCGAGCAATAAATTATTCAATCCCGAATAGGCATTTCGAATCGAATAGAGTTCTCGATGAATTCGTCCTTCCGTTGCCAATTACCGCAGGTTCAAAGCGTGTGTTCGCTTGTCAAAAATAATTGGACACTACACATTGGTCGTGTGATTATTTTGAATGTATCGATGTGACGAGACAAGAAGCTACACATGTCGAATAGATACCAATTTGTGTATTGAATAAGTACATTTATTTTATTTTAATTTAACAGGAAAACAAACAGTTATACAACACAAATTAATAATATAAAAATACACCTACAAACCAATTAAATGTTGGATTTTTCTTCTGTTCCAGGTCTCTTCTTACTAAGAAGAGACCTGGAAAGGTCTCGAAACGTTGAGCGTTGTAACAATGCTAAAAGTAATAAAAACCACGCGATTCAAACCGAAAAATGTCTTTAATTTCAATACAACATCGCAAAAACAGAAGAAGAATCCAACATTTAATTGGTTTGTAGGTGTATTTTAATATTATTAATTTGTGATGTATACTGTTTGTTTTCCTGTTAAATTAAAATAAAATAAATAAATAAATAAATATATATTGCACGACGTTACACACAGCGCAATCTAGCCCCAAACTAAGCACTAGGCTTGTACTATGGGTACTAGACAACGGATATACTACATATTATACTTTTTTTTTTTTTTTTGTAAATACATACATATGATACATAGAAAACACTGAATATCCCATGTCTTCGGACCGTGGTGAGTCCTAGGACATGTTGGTTTCCTCACGATGTTTTTCCTTCACCGTAAGAGCGATGTTATTAGCGCACATACCTTTTTCTTAAAGAAAAAGACATTGGTGCGCGGTCGGTCTGGATTCGAACCCACGATTCTCAGAATGAAAGCCGGGGTATCTACCACTAGACCAACACCGCTCTGTACTTAAATGTACTTATTCAATACACAAATTGGTATCTATTCGACATGTGTAGCTTCTATCCTGAAGAAGAGACCTGGAAAGGTCTCGAAACGTTGAGCGTTGTAACAATGCTAAAAGTAATAAAAACCACGCGATTCAAACCGAAAAATCTCTTTAATTTCAATTAAATGTTTTCACATATAAGCGACTATGCACACAAAACTAGTCTTGAGTAAAAGAAGAAAAAAAGATGATATGCCTACTTGTAAACATAATAAACAAAACATACTAAATGAAGGATAGAAAATGAATTTACAATAAATAAATAATATTGTTACAATAACAAATGTTCGTCGAACCAGTGTCGTGCCAAAATGTTTCTGATCGCAACCGGCTTTGTATCAAACAAATCTAATTGAGGGAAATCAGTCAATTTATTAAACGCATCCGCTACTCTGGGAAAGAAAGAATTATGCCTGTACGTAGTGTATGATCTAGTTGTGCCAAGATAATTAGGTTCTCTTAGTTGGATTCGAGAAGGAACTCGTAAATTTATACATACATACAATAGAATTATCGTTTATTATTAGACAAACACACGACGACGCACGCGACGCAGAAAGAAGGAAAAAGGAATTGAAAAGGCAAAATACTTTATGTAATGCATGTAACTATAGAAATTTATTATACCTACCATTTTTGTCATTTTTGGATACTACCAAGTACTAATCAATGAAGAGGTCGCACGTGCTATTCATACTAACTTAGGATACAATATCTTAACAGATACCTACAAACTTTGAAAATTATGCAACGTCCGAGAAAAAGTTCCGACACAACTGACACCGACTAATTATTATTCTTGTCTGTAAAGTAATTAGAGTTACTTTAGAAGGCTTTAAAAGTTTCAAAATTGTTGTTTGGATAAATGTGGTCCGAACTTGTCTTCTCACAATACAGAAGAGTGGTGAACTAACGGTCGAATACAGAAATGCCACTTAAAATTTGAGGGCTATTTAAATAATTGAGTAGTTTTAACCGTGTAGCCCCGGCATAGAATAGAGGTTATTTACCCAATCAATCAGAATCCCAAGGGATCTGAAGGAGACTAGCAAACCTTAAGTTCTCTCCCCAGTTGCGGATAAACTGCTCGATCTCTAAGAGGGTTGGTGTCAATATTGCCAAATCTATTTACAGATATTCGGTCGGCCATCACGGACCATACCGGTCAATGATGGCCGACTTGCCTACTGCGCCGACTACCGACCCCATATAAAAAAAACAATTTGGGATTACCGGACCCCGGGCTCCCGAGAGGGAATGCAACTGGGAACATCGGATGAGAGGAGAAAGAAGAGGAAAGCAGCTTCCTAATTCAAAAATTATATGCGAATTTTAGAGTTTCGGAGCTGCTTAATTGTTTAAGTAGCTCTTAAATGTTGAGTAGCGTTTCAGAAATTGGTCGTACGTAAGCCTATGTGTGGCTAAGTGTGCCCAAGTGCTGTATTTATTCCACAATCTTAGGGCAGTTCGCGAAACAGAAGTCACGAAGGTGATACGAGTTGACACCGCGACCCTGTGTCGCCAACGACGACGATGGCGCGGCCATTCGACGACAAAACTGTTTCAAAATCATTATACAATTGATTTAGAAACCGTATAGTTATCTGAAACTGAAATTATTTGCGATGTATACATTTAAAACGCTCTAAATACCTTTTAAAAATCTCACCATCTTTTTTTAGGGCCCTAGTAGGTACTCTCTCTCTCTTTTCAAGAATGCTGTGGAGGATGCTCTGCATAACCTATCCACACGTGACGTGCTGCACCAAGATTTCCTAAGAAATATTTGCGCCCTGGGTGCGCAGGTCACACACACCATGGAACCTGCGCATCCACGCGATCTGTGATATAAATTACAATCTTCCTCATTTATAGAAATAATTGCATCAACACACGAAAAAAATTATAAAAACTGAAAATTCAAAATGTCGCACAATCTCAATGCAAGTATTCTTTAATGTAATAAACGATAGGTGAACGTTTGACGACTATCTCACCTGATGGACGTGAAACAAAACGTAGAGCGTAGGGCATAGCCATGGCAGGTACATGCAGATTTTATGCCATAAACATATTTGCTCTAATATCTTTATCCAGGAAGGAAACAGTCGACTACGTTTGTATGGAAAAAGAGTAGGTAGACTGTCCGGGTCATCTAGTTTTCTGTTAGGTTTCGATCGTCTTTGGTTTTTTTTTCGCAAGTCTTCTGTTTCTGTTTGCCATAGGAGCTGTGGTACCACTTCCTTGTGGTACGAACAGGATTATTCTCTCTAGTGCAACAATACATTCATTGACTTGCTTTGATCATTGCATTGATGCATTGATCATTGGTGCGTGCATAGTTATGAGAGTGTATGGAACAATTTGGTCGCTGATTGTACAATCTCGTTGAAAATGTACCTACCAACAGAAACTCGTAGGTAACGCGACGGTAACGGCTAATTTGTGTTCTACCTGGCGAGCTTCTTGTTTTGCCCGGGTCAACTGTTATGTGATGGCCTATCAGCTACCTGCTGTTTACTGCTTAAGGTCCGTTAAAATAAATAGAAACTCATTTGTAACCAACAAGAAACGTGTAAAATGTTAATAAAAATGACGCTTATATTTCACAAAGCAACAATTCTAACAACTCCGGCAAGAGGCACCTACTATAGCTGCTTGCTTTATTAAATGTATAATTAGATTTTATTATTTAAAGGTACCTGATATATTACCTATTTATCTAATCTTCTATACAATGTGTTTCGAGGACGGTGATTTAAGCCGAAAGAGGATTGTTCTAGGCGTCTAGGCGAACAACTTTTAAAACCGCCCCGATCGCCCCCGAAACATAGGTACCTATATTATATTTTTCGGTATATTTAAAATTCAATGGTCTTCCTGACTGACTCATATACCTATTAATGCAGAGCCCAAACCGCTGGTCCTAGAGACATGAAATTTGGAGAGTGTGTTCTTTGTAGTGTGTATTGACTATGGATCCACCAAGAAAGGGAAAAATCCCGCGGGATGGGACTTACGTGGGTGAAACCGCGGGACTCAGCTAGTTTAAAAATAACTATTCAAAAGAGACATAAGCAGTTTACATATCAAAGATACCTTCCAAAGACGTGCCCTTTTGTTAACAAATCAATAGATAGATAGGTAACATCGCATCAATCATCACGCGATGTAAGAACCGTGTTTACCTAAACAAATAACTGTGGTTCAGGGTTACGTAACAAGATCGATGTATTGAAAATAAGTCGGAGGCCAATTGCGGATCAATAGCGATACTATCGAACGCAGTTTATCTTTGCTTGAAAGGCGACTAAGGGTTGCCGATTGCCGAACGACACTTAACCCGCGTTCCCACCGCCATAGATAAAATGACTCCTGCAAAGATTGTTTTTATTATTCTTACGACTCTTTCGCGCTATGAAACCGATCGATCCTTTTTCTAAGCGCGAAAGAGGTAATAAAGTAGGTACCTGTTGACTACGAAACCCTACGTCCGTAGGAGTTACCCTTAGTTACCCTACTCGTGGCCCCTGTTGCTAATAGTGCTACAATAATGGGGTGCCACACGCAAAGCTGTAGATGCAGATGACGCTGGCGTCGGATGATCTTTTTTTTTTGATAATGGTCCCCCAAAAATGAAAACGCCGAGTTTTTTTTTCTTTTTCTTTTGGTCTGAGACCGATATGGCCAATTTGGCGCCGAGAGTTGTAAAAAACACCCGTTTGACAGTTCTTAATTCAAATCATCCGAGCGTGGTTCTCGGTTGCATCTCTCTCTCGAGAGAGCCCGGGGTCCGAGAAATGTACTATCAACAACAAAAGTGGCTACCCACCGTAAGGTCTGATTTCGCTTGCAACGTAAATTTAGATTCACTTAGTAAAGATACCTACGACTTTATTGTTAATTGTTACCTACCTACTACCTACCTATCGTCTGCTTGCATCCGAATTTAGATACACAATAATTGTCACACATTTGATATTTATAGATATACCTATATCAATGTGTGTATAATATGCTTATTTCACGCTCGGCGCTCGGTTCAAACTAATCTTTCGGCTAACTGGGTAACCACTTCTGTTGTTGATAGTACCTATTAAATTTTTAGTTAATTTATAACTTTTCTGTACTGTACTTTGTAAGCCATACGATGAATAAATATACGAAACCCTAAAAAATAAATTTTAATAAATAAATAAATAAATAATAAATAAATTCTCCGAACAACACACAGCGCCATCTAGCCCCGTGGTAAGCAACTAAGCTTGTGTTACGGTGACTAGACAACGGATATAATGCTTATATTTATTTTTCTTTTGTAAATACATACATATTATACATAGAGGGACACCCAGACCAGACACAAATATTTATTTTTTAAGCATAAATACTTGCACCCGGCGGGAATCGAACCCGCAACCTCCTGCATTAATAAATTTTAATCCTCAACTAGGCTTGTAGTCTTGAAAAGCATCGAATAGAACATGTACCATTTTCATTAGATAGGCACCTTATTTTTAGCAAATACACCCACGCAACCGAAAGATTAAATCATAAATATATTATGAGCATTAATTAGTATCATGTCGAGAATCGAACTTGCAACCTTGTGTCGCCCACTACACTACAGAAGTTGTCTTAATATTAGGCAATTCGATTTATTTAACTCAGCGGGAGGGAAACCTCGTTAAATTTTATATCGTTAATGAAAATGTAGTGTTAAGTTACATTCATGTTTTTTAATAAAAATATATCAAATTTGTATAGATTTTGCTTCTGGTGACCCAAGGTCAAGGCAACCAATGGCTTTAAATTGCCAACCTAAAAGGGCAATGCAGCCACCCTCACCCTCTACTCTACGTTTATGTGTACTTAATTTGGATTTTTACTGTAGGTATGTTAAATGTATGATGTTCAAGAAATCTATATCCATAAAAGGCTTTGGCTACCTAATTAGGTATAGTGACCGACTGACTGTTGGGTAAACGCACAGCCTAAACTCTAACACAAGGCTGCTTTATTAAAAGAATAAATAACGTACCTAAGTTTTTAGATTATATTCGTAAGTAACTATTAAATATTAATATTGGTTACGTCGTCGTCTCTGTTCGTCCAATTTCAGTCACAAAGTCCAATAGTCAGTTCAAAGATGTTTAAGTAAAAGCAAATAGTAGGTAGGTGCGTATAGGTACCTACATCGAGAGTAGATTTCGGTGAAATGATCCGTGAAATGGTCGTCTGATTCAGAGCTTGACTTATCCTGTCCGTTATTCGATTCTATCGTAAAGAAACCGTACAGATACCGGTCTCTGTATGAACTACGTCGTGTATCTATCGGAAATCAGTTAACTTCCATTGAGCAGTTCAAACCGTCCCGCATTCATTTGATTGATCAACTGCGGTAGCAGAAATCATTTATTTAAAGAGAAATTCCTTCCTATTTTGAAATATGAGGTTACTGATTCTAGAAGCAACTTACGTACCTACCTAGTTGGTATCTAGGTATTTAAAGTGAGTGAGTATAGAATTTGATGGCTCGTAGGCAATATATTGCAGCTCAACGTCCTGCAATAATTACTTTGTTTTTGTATTGTACCACGTATTTTGGGAGACAAGGTTACTTGATAGGTACCTTTTTAATCTATTAGGTCCTCCTAACTTCCAAACACTATGGTTAACTACTTATTAAATTACTTTTTAAATCTCGATTTTCGTGAACCGGTAGGTCGAATCACCTTTGAGGTTTAAGCCGAACGTCTATCGCAGACTTAACTAAGTAAGCTAACTCCGCACAATTTTCATACATGTTTATACATATTTTGTGCGTCCACCACAAACGAGCTATGCTAAACTAACTTAGTAGGTATAGTTGGCGGATATACGGCTTTATAGAAGTTGAGTTCAACGAGTCGTCTAAAAACCTCCTTTCAGATAGATAGAGAATCATCATCATCATCCGAGCGATAGGTAGATATTCCCAATGAACTAAAGGTACCTACTTAAGATAATTGATTGTAGGTATTAGGCGTTACTTTTGGGAACTCCATAACTACTCTATTAAGGTAGGTACTTACTATAGGTACCTATAGCTACTATCTATAAAATGCTATAATCGAGCTATTATTGTAATATCCACACGAGTAGGTACATCGAACATACAAAGTTTTACCTTTCAGAAGTGTCATTCACAAACATTTTCATAATTCTAAAATATGAATTTGTACCTTGAGTGTGTCATTATGCCGGTATGCCGAGGCGCAGACAATGGTCCATGAATAAAATATAGAGGAATGAGCCCGTATATGTTTCAACTTCGCCTTGGGGCACGTTAAGGTACGAGTTGGCAACGGGCGACACGTCGTCGTCGCCTCATGTCGCGGTTTCTATTTATTTCTATGAAATTCCCTACGCTCGATCGACGAGCGACTTGTTGCTAGCTTCGTGTCGCTGACTACGTAGGGAGTTTCATAGAAACACATAGAAACCAGTAGTGTCGCCCCGACACGTCGTCCGTTGCCGCCTCATGTCGCCCGTTGCCAACTCGTACCTTTTGTGTGCGCTCTGTTTAATTTTATTCTATGTAGCATACGTACAAAGTATTCTGACTGTATGTTGAAGCTTCAATTGTGTTCATAAAACTGAAAAAGGGTTTTATGCGACTTCTTATTCATAGCAAAACGCTAAACATAAAAGAGAGATAAGAAACTGGACAATAGAACATATTTATTTTTATGCGAAACGAATCCACTTAGTAATTTCCCTAAAAGTAAGTACATAAAAAAGTGAACGTAACTTTGTCGTTTAATTTATTACTTTTTAAGCTGTTACGTCCAAACCGCTAGACTTATTAAGGGGAAGAGAAAGAGTAGATAGACTGTCCTCTTAATATTAAATGCTGAAATTACTTGAGTCCCCGATTTTGACGAAAGCTATTTTTATCTCGATATTCCCGCGGGATCGGGACATACGCGGGTGAAACCAAAGGGCGCTGCTAGTGTTTAATAGATGTATAGGGGTGAAATACAAGAGGCCAAAATCAAAATTGTAGATTTATTGTTTTATTCATTTTACCTTTTTTCACTATTGATTTCCCTCTCATAAACAAGGTGATTCATAAAGGTAGGCACTGCCTGCTTAGTATCATTAAAATAACAACAACAGATCATATAATACATATTTAATTTTCACAATATTATTATATATATTCAGATATAACAGCAATTATCTCCGTTTCAAACACTCTTCGCTCCAACAATATTTACAATATAATATGGGATGATCTGGAGTTCTAAACATTTTAGATTTATGGCCACTTACATTTTGGATTATAAGAAAAATATAGAATATAGTCAACTATATAAAATTACTAAGTATAAGTATCTAAGTAGTAACCCATAGTAGCCTAGGCTTTAAATAGGGTTGCCCCATCTCTTCCCGTGGGTGTCGTAAAAAGTGACTAAGGGATCTGGGGAAGACAGGCGACTGGTCTGGAGTTCTTTCCGTGCGGTGGCGGGTTACGTGGTCCCAATGAGGGTTGGTGCCAGGCAGACCATTATTGCCAAATCTATTTGCAGTTGGAATGGTCAATGAAGACCCCGAACACTTTGGGATAAGGGCAGGAAGATAAAGAAGAAGTGAATATGTAATTGGTATTTTTAAGTGTGAAGGACACTGATTTTATGTTGTCTGCGTTTTTAGATATGATTTTCGTACGATATTATGTACAAAATGTTTTGCGTTTGATAATGAAACCGTCCCACGTGTTTGTTCCTTCGCAAGGAAGGTCGTGGGCAGACACTCGTGCGCATTCCTTTATTTATTACAGACCTACACGCAGTGTCACTGAACCTAGGTTATGTCTTCAATCTCTATAGAGATATAAACATTGCATACTGTAATAGAGAGTACATCAAAATATCGACTTCCCCAGTCTCCTCTCCAGTAATAAACAATAAGGCCAACAACAATAACGCTAGATCATGTTTTGTCTTTTACCGTGACATGAACTCTTAAAGTTGACAGATTAGAAAGAAACAAAAAATTGTTCTGCCTATGCCTATCACAGACCTCGTGTCTCTCGTGACCATACGACTATTGTCAGTCATAAATAATCCCAAATCTTTGTGTGTCAATCACGTATAAATTGGCTCAACGGATTTGTCTGTAATTTGGCACACAGGTGGTTTATAATCAGGCTTAGAACACATAGAATCCTGGTCCTGGAATTCCCACGGGAACTTGAACTACGCGAGTGAAACTGCAGGGCGCGGCTAGTATTAACATATTAGAAAAATATTAGGTAACATAAATCTAATATGTCCATGTTAACATTTCTTCACAGTGTTAACCACACTTAGGAAATTACTGCTTTTTGAAAAAAGGCTTTCAAATTTTCAAAATCATTTCATCTAACATTTCATTTTTCTAATTGTCCAATTATATAATTTTTTTAAAGTGGTTGTTATATCTGACGGTGTTAATAAGTAGGTATGGGTACTTAGCGTGTTAGTGCGTCTCCAATAAAGCAAGAACATGTCGTGTCCACGCAATTAATGTCACATTCAAGCTTGATTAGGGTAATTTTCTATCTAACAACATGTTTGGCAGTTTGACACACGAGGCTCGTGATTGTTGAATGGGTCTTATTGTAGGATTAAATGTGTATCTATTGGTACCTAGGTGCTTATACTTTTAGTAATTCATGTCGGGTCCATCGTGTGTTTTTAACTTTTTCATACCTCGACGTTTTGACGACGACGTATATCTTCTTCTTCTTCTAATATATAAAATTTCCATGTCACAAAGTTAGTTACCGTACTCCTCCGAGACGGCGCGACCGATTTTTACCAAATTTTATATGCGTATTCAGTAGGTCTGAGAATCGGCTACTATCTATAATTTAATTATAAGGCAAAACAACGTTTGCCGGGTCAGCTAGTGTTATATATAGGTCGGGAGTTGACACAAAAAGTTACTATGAGTACAAATCGTGGGAGTTTTAGAGTTTCTTAAATATAATTTTAAAACATGGTCAATATTTCGTCTCAAACAACTTAAACAGTCATTTGTTTCAGCAGAAAAGTTAATTTCGATATAATAAAACATAAATTATGTACAATATGGCGTTTTTAATTGCTTTTCCCTCTAAAACCATCCCATTTTCCTTGTCTGGTCCTCACTTCACATCACGCATCCAACATTCTATAATATCTACTTGACGATACAAAGCCGGCTGTTCATTACATGAGAGCCGACGAATATATCATTTTTTTCACTATTTTTTAAGCAATTTACAACCGTTTTAAAACTACGTATAGATTTCATTTTTATAACTCTTTTTACTAAATTACAGTTTGCTTTATATGTAAACGAAGAATTTGGCGATACCAAAAACGACAAACTTGCGAACTTTTGGGTTCTTATATACTGCGTTTGCGAGACCCTTTACGTCGAAAGGTATTTTTTTAGACGATTTCGAAAGGTAGGATCGATACCTACAGAACCATGACATCGC
The DNA here is from genome assembly GCA_958496205.1 of Idaea biselata. Lineage (NCBI taxonomy): Eukaryota > Metazoa > Arthropoda > Insecta > Lepidoptera > Geometridae > Idaea > Idaea biselata. The sequence continues at coordinate 38,885,767 of OY292394.1, read as the reverse complement.
TATTTACTATTTTTTGAAAATTATAATGTAAAGATTGCTTATAAATAAATAAGTATATCATTTTGTGAAGCGACTTTGCATATCGCGGTGTTGTGACCTCGCTCAGTTCATCGTTAATTGATAAAACCAAACAAAATTTAGGCCTTATTTAAATTATAATACATCTTTAAATGTCTTATTTTGGGAAATGTTAAACTCATTCAAAATATTACTACGTGTCTAATATTACAGTGAATTGTAATAATTCATTAGCACAAAATGCACTAAACTGAAACACAATAATTGCAGACTTTAACTAACTTTACATGAAATTAAAATAAGTATGAAGTTCGTGCGCTTATACAATGTGGAAGGCAATTGAATTAACCCTTTAGCTCTCGTTAGTCTAACCCCTTAACGGATTAATTCAATTAAACCTTGTACACTTTTACAGACTAAGAAATCTTAACTGAGATTTTAAAATATCGAGGTCTTACTCCGAAAACCAGATAAATTACATTTTTTTCAGAAAATTTTCTTGAAATTTATTTAAAACACAGCACACACCAAACGGAAAACAGAAAAAAATGGTCTTGATATAGAAATAACAAAGAAAGTAGGTAGTCATTTATGATGAACCTACCATAAAACATAATTTAAGATTTCTTGAAAAAAGTGTAACTGGTCTGGTTTTTGCAGCAGCTAAATGCCCGAAAAATGCCTATAACTAGGTATAGACCTATCCCTAAATTACTGTAAGTATAATAATAATGAATAATAAAGTAAATTCATAAATAATTCCGTAAAACTACGTAGTGTGCAACTTAAATATTAATATTATCACAAAACATAATATTAGATTAAATTATGCCTTAATAATAATTATAAATAGATACGTTAAGATTAATATGGCAACCAAATATTTTACTAGCTACGCACAATAGACCAGTTATTTACACGACTGTACACGTATGTATAAGGGTTTGGACAAACCATCATGGGTTGTCGCGCGAATCAAACTGTCAAATTTTCCTGTAATAAGAGTTACAATGTCACAACTCTCTGACATGATTACGTAACAACAACAATGTAACTTAAGGTCAAATGTAACCACTCTGTAATCAATCTGTACCTAGCTATTGACAAAGTAGTAACTGGAGTTACCCCGTTGTAGGTAATGTAAGTAACACTTGTAGGTCTGAATTGGTCATCAGGAACAAAATCTGTTACTGATATTACAATTTAACTTGGAATGTAGTAAATTAATTCTGTAATAACAACATTGTACCACTGTAATGTTACTATGTAACAACTTTGTAACTTAATTCTGTTACAACAACGCTGTAACTCCAGTTGCCGTTTTGTTAAAAGTCGCGCGACTAGTTTTCCCAGTTTGTGCAGAGCTTAAGATACTTGCGTCTATTCATTATACAATACACTTTCCTAACAACATTATTGCCAATCAGCTAGATTCAAAGACCGAAGTAATAAATTATAATAAATTCATCTTAATTTATTATTATGTCAATTGCCATCACTTCAGGGTTAAATGCAGAAGTATATAACTTTGATATTTTGTTAGTATATTACTACAATTTGTTAAATTTATTTACAAAATACTCTAGTCGATATGCACTGTAAAATTACAGTCGAGTTTTATAGGCTCGAACAAATTTTAAACTGTTTTAGCCGATAATTAGTATTGCAACTAAAGGAATTGCATTTGCATGTCTTTAGTTACTTTAGAAAGGTGCTTAAAAAAGAACGCTGAATTTATTTGGGCTCATATATTCATTATTTTTAGAAAAGATCTGTTTAAATACGAGTCTAAACACGACAATGTGAGATTTAACAAAAATGTGTCAGCTCTGTTAAATTTTTCAAGAAATCACTAGCACTTTAAAAGCTTTCGCGAAACCTTGCTTTCCCAAACGTGTTGAACAGATTTCCAAAGAAGAAAAACAGAGCTGAGGCATGTTTAAGACATTTTAGTTATAGAATGGGTGCCCTGGTCCATGAAATTTATCAATAGCCGAGAACACACATGTTCATTCTCAAGATTTAGTTTTATTTACTCAGTAAACTATGGTAAAAGTCACAAGTCTATCGACAAATTTATTCCAAGACCACTGTAAATAAAATAAGAAGTCCTTTTTAAGCATCTAGAACAGTCGAGGAACTAATTATCGGCAACAGAAAGTCTGCTCGAGCCCTCGAAGAGATTTCCCCTAACATCAAAAAGCTGTAGTCTGAAGACTAGCTACGAGTAAAACAATAAATATAATACATTTTCTCCTAACAAATGAAGAGTCGACTTCAATAATACCATCCCGGTTCGCTCCGTATTTATTTCTATTCACAATTTCAACGAAAACGTTTCATAGAAAAGCACTTACAGTGCAACTAACGACAAGCAAATTAAACACAGCTTTATAACAATTTGTGAATATTTGTGTTCAGATTGTTCGTGTGTCCTCTAAAGGTCATGTGCACCAGCACAATAGAAAGGTTAAAAGTAAATAATAGTCCTACATGAATTCATCCCATTTCAACTCAGTTTGAAACCAAAGATATTCTACAATAAAATAGACAGACATCTGAATCTTTTCTAAAAGTCTTATCAATTAAGGACCATTTTTGAAATACTTTTAAAAGCGTGACTACACCCGAATTGAGATCAAAGTTCTACCAGGGAAAATATCTAGATATTCTATCTAATAAATGTAGTTTAAATATCTTTGCTTTAACTAAAGAATGTCTTATTATCAGTACCACTGTTAGTTCAGCACACATTTGCTCACTGCACTCTTCATGTCACACAATGATATGGTAAATCTTACGTGTTCGTTTCACTTCGGGCACGTTTGGATGACTTCGTGCGCCTTCGGGCGTCTTCGGGCAACTTCGGGTGCCATCGGATATCGATATCGACATCTAAGTAATGCAGAGTATCGATATAATCGTTGCGAGAACAAACGAGACCGGCTTTGGAGTGATAGCCGACGAAGTTCGAGGCGTTGAAGAGTACACGGTGTCTTCATTGATTCCATATTGTCTGCCGTCTCCTATTGACAAAATAAAACCCATATGGTAAGAGATAATATTAAAATAAAGATCGTCACAAATACAATGCTTAAATGCAATGCAATGTTTGTAAGTTAAGTAAACAATTGCATTGATAGTCACTTTATAATGAATTAATTCTATAATTCAAGTTACGATATTACAAATCTCATAGTCGAAATATAGAACGACATAAACCTACATACAAGATGGGTCACCTACTAACGCTAATAAATGTTGCCAATAATTCGAGTTATAAGTTACAAATTTACAAGCTCCTTACTCGAATTACCATTTATCAGCGCAGAGTTCTGCAAAGTGTCAAACATACCATTATCATGTGCTCCAGACCCCTCTTCTCCGGACCCCTCTGCGTCATACGCTGCGTCGTCATCGGGGTAGTTCCGTCCAGACCCGGAGCCTTCTTCACCAGCCTCGTCGCCTTGCATGAAAGCCTCCGCCACAACCTCGCTACCCCCAGCTTGTGAAATCAGCAACTGTATGGAATACAATCATGTAAAATGTTTTAAACCTAATTATGAAAAAGAAGTTCTCGTGTTAGTACCTTCTTACTTATAAGAAGTAACTTGTATGAGAACAGTTATCTTTATTATTCCCCAACTCTGCGTGATATCATTAAAGTGAATATTTCTGATAATGGTCAATTTTTTTCGAAAGTACACCGATGCTTCGATTCCGCGAATGTGTTGAAATAAAAAATAATAGGTATCAATATATTTCGGAAAGGGTTCCAACAGAAAGCCGCGACAACGTTGCGGTATTTCGATGGGTATCTTTTAACTGCAACTAGCTAAGTCCCGTGATTTCACTTACGTGGACCCGGTTATAAATATTAACCGCAAAAAGCATACTTTTAAGAGGACAGTCTACAATTCTACATACTCTTTCTCCACACAAACGTAGTCGACTGTTTCCTCCGTGAATAAAAACAGTAAAGCAAATAAATGTCTATGCCATAAAACCTATATCTACCATGACCATGCCCCGACATTTTGTCATGGTCATGGCTAATACAGGACTTATGGCATAAGCATTATTTTTCTAGTGTCTTTATCCAGGGAGGAAACAGTCGACTACGTTTGTTAAGTTTGAATGGAGAAAAGTGTAGGTAGACTGTCCCCTTAACTACCACTTTGACACTCGTAAATGCGTACAATAAATACACACATCTAAATATACAGACTTACACATTCACAATATTAATATGTTGGAAGATATCGCCATGATATGCGATGAATACGTGGTTAAAGCTCTTCGTTCATCATAATTGATTTAGGTACCTACTTATTTGTACCTATCCAGATCGCGATAGGAATGAGATGCGAGATATGGAGACGTTATTGGGAAGGTGCCCACGTACCAACGGTATATGATCTCGATATTTCCTGATAACCATCAACGACTGTTCGATGAAAGAGATTTTAATGTTTTATTTATGTTCTCTGTTATGTTTGGGCGTTAGCATAATTAATGCTAAATTTGGATTAAATTCAGAATTATTAATGAGATAGGTTTCATTGAGCTGCATTAAACTAAATTAAGTGTGCTGGTTTATAATCGGTTTAAAATTATCAGTTTTGCTAAAACTCATCACATAATGCTTCGACCCCGAGAACCATTATAACAAGATAAACACCTTAATTAAAGTTTTACATGTAAAAGCTAGTGTTTCCGTAATTCTTTCTCATATCAGTCTTACCGTTCTGGCTTGCTGTAGCCTCTCAGCTATGGAGATAACGCGAGAATCTTGCGGCATGGAGCCCGGCACTTCGGGGTTATATCGTTGGTCGCTCGACGATATCGAAGATACTAGTGGCTTTGTATATCTGTGAAAAAATACATTATATTAAGGACTTACGACCGACTACGATATTAAAAGTAAAATTTACTTGATATTATAGAAGTTTATTATTTTAGGTGGGCTTTAGCTAATGAAAAAGTCTAATTTCCTCTTAAGATGCAAGTATTTCTGTGTATTCGTAGTACAGTCAGCATCAAAAGTCGATGACCACATTTAAAGTTTCAAAACCGCTATACATTATAATATACCAAAATTGATTAACATAACAAGCGCAATAATAGAATAAACATTTCTTAAGTTCAAAACTTTCTGAACACTACAAAGTCAAAAATCTCTGAACATCTCAATGTCAAAAATTATTAATCATTATAATTTGCAAAAGTATCTTAACATCAAGCTTTACAAAACTGACTGATCAATAGCAAATCTTTGTTCCGGCCGGATATCTAGTGTAATAATCATCATAATGTTCAAAAATAACTTAACATAATAAATGAACAAAAGTAACTGAACATTAATTTATTTCGGTTACAACTATTTTCAAATTCATCTAAATACCATAATTATGTAAATTATTATTGTAAGTAAATCTTAAATAAACAAAAAAAAATTGACTGTGGATTAAACTAATATTGTGCAGGTATAAAAAAAATATTGTGGGTATTTGGAAAAAGATTTACCCACGAATGTTAAAAGAATATTTCCACTAAATTGTCAGTTATGTATATCGGATATCCATTGCGGTTGCGGGTTATTTAATCATCTATTTATTTTATCATATATTTGGCACATTGCTTTCCAAATACCCACATGATTTTAAACTGACATTTTAAAACACGATTTTTTTATTTTATCCACAGCAAAAATAACTTTGTATATTTCAGATTTATTTATAATCATAATTGACGTAATTTGGTATTTAGATAAATCGGAAAATAGTCACTAACTGATTTTTCAATACCCAGTTCAGCTACATTCAAACGTTTACATCAGGGGTTCCCTAAGTGGGGGGCGCGCCTCCCAGGGGGGGCGCAAGGACCTTTACAGGGGGGCGCGGGCCACCTACGATCGCTGAGAAAATGCATTTCAGACTGTTTAATACGACCAATTAAATTATTTAAAATTAACGCCTATGTCAAGAACATAATATTGATTCTTTAGTGGGCGAATTTCTGAACAATAAGAACCATAACAGCCTTTAGACTGGCCCCGCGCCAACCTCACGGGAGCTATTAAACGTATTTGGTACTACTTATCAAATACCTTTTGTAAAACTTTAATGAGCAATAAAATTTATTTTGTAATCGAATCCTTTTTAGGGTTCCGTACCCAAAAGGTGAAAACGGGATCCTATTAATGATATTTATTCCGACCTGATAATCTGGACTGGAGGAATGGGGGGCGCGGATTTTTTTTTATGACTGAAAGGGGGCGCGTCTCAAATAAGTTAGGAAACCCCTGGTTTACATACTAGGTAGCCGAAATAAATTAATGTTCAGTTACTTGTGTTCATTTATTATGTTAAGTTATTTTTGAACATTATAATGATTATTACACTAGATATCCGACCGGAACAAAGATTTGCTATTGATCAGTCAGTTTTGTAAAGCTTGATGTTAAGATACTTTTGCAAATTATAATGATAAGTAATTTTTGACATTGAGATGTTCAGAGATTTTTGACTTTGTAGTGTTCAGAAAGTTTTGAACTTAAGAAATGTTTATTCTATTATGGCGCTTGTTATGTTAATCAATTTTGGTATATTATAATGTATAGCGGTTTTGAAACTTTAAATGTGGTCATCGACTTTTGATGCTGACTGTACGTATTATATGTTCGTATAAATTCAAATAAAAGAAACCTCTCCAAAACTAAGAAGCGAGACTTTTAGGCTAGGCTTCAAACGACACCTCAGGGGCTCGCGGCAAGGAGCCCTTGACATTTCGCACATCCTGCCACTTAAAAACTACGCCATTGGATTTCTTAAGTAACTATATTCCATTTACAATTGTTTCCCGGAAATTACTTGGAGACTTCGAGCGTGATAGTAGGAAATATATTTCAAACGTGCTACGTCTTCGTTTCGCTTGACTATCGTTTGATTACAAACGGTCTTAACTGCTAATTGAAATCTGTTTTGAAACTATTTCCCGGACTATTTGCATACATAGGTACCTAGGTACTACGATATAGAAGTAGATTTATCGTAGGTGTATTCTACATTTCAATTAAGTCATCTTCTTGCGTCATTGTACCCATGGTTTGCTGTTGGAGGCTACTTAGTTACGTATTATGGTTAATTTAAAATTTAGGTTGCATTTTAAGAGACAGATTAACATGATTGTGGTATTGTAGTTGGCATAGCTTGATTAATATTTATTAATACAAAAGGCAAATAGACGCATTAAGAGTTATCAATATTGAGAAACATTTTGAGGCGTCTTAGATGAAAACAAAAATAGTAGATACGGTATATTCTAACATTGCGTATTCGAAAAATAAGCTAGAAACGCCTACATGTATTTTCATAAAATTATTGTGTTTGAAAACATTTGTCTTTAGGAATTAATCAGGATTTGTAAATAAGCACAAAGGCATTCTTATGGATGTCAAAAAGACCATTGCAGTGTGACAGCACGTGCTCACGCAGCAACGGTTCGACATACGACTGAGGCTAGTGCGTCAGCTAGACGCAGTTTTATCGTCTCATTTACCGAGACTAGGTACCGTTTCTTTAGTTTTTTGTTTTAATCTAAGATTATACGCCAGTAGTTATTGTAACCAATTTTTAACAGTTACTCACTCTCCGATCTTGTCTCCGTTCCAGCAGCGATCATTGCTGTCATCCGCGAAGTCTGGTTCATCGCAGACTCTGTCCGCGAGACCTGAGAACAGCTTCTTGGTGGAGGCAAGAGTTGCAGCGAACTGCAGCAACTCTGTATCCGGCGGTGGCGATCGCAGATCTTCGCGTCTCACAGGCACCAGACCCTGGCTCACCTCCGGAGCGTCGATCGTCGAAGGAGGACCGCATTCCTGACGAACCTATAGCAAAATAACATGATGGAATTAAAATTGGGTCTCGAGAGAGTCTATTCTATCACCCATTGTCTATTTCTTCACAGCCTTTAATGTCAGCATTCGACATTTACTCTTGTTGATTTGAATGGTTGTGCATTAATTTTTCGAACAACATTGTTCTGAAGATAATCTAACGAGGAATGCAAGCACGGCTAACGTTATAAATAGCAAAAACACTAGATGTAATCTTGGTGCCGAGATGAAGACAAATGATGGCGGTGTTGTAGATGAAGTCATGCCGTTTGTCAGCAATGAGCAGTGTACCGTGCACACTGCACATTGCATAGTGCAGTGCGAAGTTCGAAACTCTGCGCGGAAATAGAGGGGAGGTGGTGTGAGACGATCCCGATGTGAACGCCCGCTGAGACGTGCGACACACGCAAAATAAACCAAAACACCAGCTCCAACATAGCTCGGACGTCGGACGCAAATACGCGCACACCTAGTTACCGAGCAATTATTACTAAAAAATACACACACGCACCGACACACCACAGTTTTACGACATTCCTAGCGTATCCAGCTCTCTGATCCTGCTAATAATACGACGGCAGAACTACCAGAAACATTTGCAGTAAGAAAACATTTTACTGGGACTTGAAATATCTCGTAATGTTTTGAAAGGCCAAGTGTGTTCGGGTTCGGGAGAGGGAGATATAATTTCACTTTCATAAAGAAGTTAGGTATAGGATAGATAACCGGATTTCCACTACTGTCGGGGGAAAACTTTTATTACGGTACAGACATCTGTCGTGAATTGGTTTGATATTATCATTATTATTACATTTTTGTTGGTATACGATAAATTTAGATACGACATTAATTTTAACCAACTACAAAGATGTAAGATGTAAAAATATAATATTTTAATTTGTTAGATGAAGTAAAATTAAAAACCTACTTCAATGAGACTTCAAAAATGAATTATAAGACTATGCGTAAACCGAAGTTGGGTCAACTACCTATTTACAGTTTGCTAGCCAGTCTTTCGAAAACTACTTGGTTATATACGAATTTCCAAAAATCGTAAAATAAAAGTTGTTCATTTTGATGTAGAAACATACCCGATTTGTGATCGGAATAAAAAAACATGAAGTCTAGGCCTCAGTTATGTGAGTTTTTTTGTTTAGCCGTGATGTAAATGATTGATTTTTATATATAAGTAATATTCATTTAATTTCATCTTAAACTATTCAACTAGTACGCTTTTTTATCAAAGTAATGGATCAACTTACAAGCTTCAACGAAAGGAGAAGAACATGTATCTTGATATTGGTTATGCTCCATACAAAAAACCAAAATTAGGTAGGTACGCGTAGAATAAAAAAAATGATGGTGCCCAAAATACAACACTTAATAGAACAGACATTTCAATTAATATCAATAAAAACTCTCGCTCTGAAGCCTCAATAGGTAGATTTTGTATCTTAGCTTATCATTATGTGCTAATTGCTTATATTTTTTGTTCCTTTTAAATAACTACAGCTCAAGAGAAACTGTTGACTAAATATAGTAAATATTTATTAACTCTTCGCGTTTACTCGCCCGCAAACCGGATCGCCAGCTTCGGCAAAACAAAAAAAATGCATAAACGTCTGGTTGTGTATTGAAAAGCACAGCTTGCCGCGGGTGGGCGACTTGTAATTATATGGAAACAACGGCTTAATGCAAACCGATATAATTCTTGGCGGTTGCTTCGCTCAAATAATGCAGCGCGTACTCAAATATCTTTTCGTTCTAAATGATTTAAGGCAAAGCATTGCCGTGTAGGTAACCGTGTAGCCCTGGCATAGAATAGGGCTACCTCATCTATTCCTGTGGGTATCGTAAAAGGCGACTAAGGGATCTGCAACCCGTTCCAAGACTTCTACGCATATATGTTATAGCGTCCCAAGCTATAACCAGCTAGGGTATGAAGAGATGGGTCCGCTGGTCCGACTAAGGGATCTGAGGGAGACTAGCAAACCTTAAGTTCTCTCCGTGCGGTGGCGAATAAACTGCTTGATCACTAGGAGGGTTGGTGTCAGGTGGGAGGCCGGCCGTAAAATTATTGCCAAATCTATTTCCAGAAGGTATGGTCAATGATGACTTTCCTGCGCCGACTCCAAATTAATTTGGGGTTTAGCGGACCCCGGGCTCCCGAGAGGGATGCAATTGAGAACATCGCTCGGATGAGAAGAAGATTCAAGGCAAGGCATTGGGCAGTTTGTCATGTACCCTATAGCCGGGTATAAGAGAATAGGGCTCCGTTTTCACCTGCCTGTCGTAAAAGGCGACCAAAAGGGGTTTCTTGTTCCTATTCGTAGACTGGTGCAGCCCCTGTGAAAGACGAGTCTCGGATCTTGTTCCACTGCCGACTTCTTATCTTCTTGATGAGCATGCTACATCTTAGCCATATCAATATTTTCCTATTTCCTTCTAGTTCCAAGTTTTATTTCGTTACTTATAAACTTATAGCTACGTACTCTATTTACTTACCCATATAATATATGTATAGGTAGGTAAGGTACGTAAGACTAACTGTTTAGATAGAAATTTACGATACTTTGTTTGGAGATTAGAATTTAAATAGAGTATAATAATTGTAAAGTTCGTCTGTTTGAAAGTCAAAACTATTGAATATTTAGAAGGGTCAACATTCGACCGCGTTATCATTAAGAAGAAGATAGAATCAAGAATGGATTAAATTTATCTCGATGTAAGTATTTCAAATGTTAATTAGTCGAAGTTTATTGGGTATAGATGTAATAATGAAAACGTGTTCATGTAGGAAATTATATTTAGAATCTAATTTAATATCATTGTACGCAGGCAGGGAAAAAGAAAATAATAATTAATAATGTAGGTATATGTAAAAGTATAATAGGTACGAGCTAAACTCAAAATCCCAATCGGGTTGATCGAAAATTGTTGATTATTTCAAGACGAAATGTTGTTGAATTTTTTTTGTGTATGAATTGTGTGGGTGAAATTCTTTCCTACAGTTACCAGACTATCTCGAATTCGCGTCTTTGGGTTGCCCCCTACCCAGAGACGCGAGTTCGAGGCTCGCCGCGAATGAAATTTAGAGGATGTAGGTATTTTTCCTTTAAAATATTTCTTGTAAATGGTTAAAAACAGCATTCTCAGTTGTTTAATCTCAAGTCATTTACTAGAGGTAAGCCATAGGTACAAAAAACTTGCTTAATAAAGCTCATACTCTATAATCGTGCTTCTCAAACAAGATTGAATACTGGTATGTATTTACAAAATATTCTTCAGGTGTTTAGAATTAGACATGGCAAATTGCTTCAATAATAAAAAATAGGACATCCGGTTTAAGTAGAACGTATATTGAATTTAAACAGGCGTATTTAAAGCGAGGATTATTTTTACCTACAGTTGAACGAAACATTATCTAGCAGTAGGAAAAAACACAATATGAGCTACCGATATGAAAAAACGAACCGTGATTTGATTACAAATACCTACAATTTTAAGTCATTTATTTCAATCGGCATTTTTTTTTATTAGCAACATTAAAATATATATCTAACTAGCAGCGTCCCCCGGTTTCACCCGCGTAAGTCCCGATTCCGTGGGAATATCGATATCAAAAGTAGCCTATGTTACTCCTCGATAATGTGGCTCTCTATTCGGAGGAAATATTTATTTGTTTTTAACGAATATTACAAACCAATAAATCTTTCCTCTTTATAATGTTAGTAGGTATAGATATAGATAGATTTAAAACAATATACCCTATGCACCTGTTTTGTAAGTTGTTAAAATAAACAAATATAAAAAAGTAAGTAATTTATTTTCTATGCTAGGATGCCAAAATTTCTGGAATTGATTCTACTATCTGTGTCCTGCGGTTTTACCCGCGTCAGTTCCGATCCCGTGGAAATTATCAAAGACCCTTTCTTATCGGATGACTATATCATATCATCATCAGAACACAGTCTCCAAATTTCAGCTCTCCATTGGCTCGGTTGAGGCTGTGCGTTGATCCATCAGTCAGTCAGTCATGGCAAAGCATATTTTAGATACAGATTACATGAAACATGAACACCCTTCATATCATGAAATACTTTACATCGGTAGCTAGATAAACACAACACAGTTCGTTCTACAACTTGTTACCCAAATCACACGGACGACTGATTTATCTAACCTAAAAGAGAAGACAAAAAGTAACTGAACGAACGTATAACGAAAGGAATAAATAAAACTCCTTAGAGATATCCTTTACAAAAGAATCTCTCAGTAGAGCTAAGTCATTTATTTATTTATTTACTAGCTGTGCCCGCGACTTCGTCAGCGTTTTTCGGACTACCTACCCATCGCTGTACAAAAGTCTACACTTGAACGGACGACCAGGGAAGTCTGTTGCTGAGCAGAAGAGAATCATGGCAGAGTCTATTTAAGTCTAGATTTTTTACAGCGCAGCGGTAGGTAACGTGTTGCGTGCTTATTCACATTACATACTTATTATAAGAAGTAGCCTTTATCGAAAATATAAAAAAAAAACAAAACCCGACTTCGAAAATAAGGACAAAACAATAAAAATAAGCTATCCTACATACAGTGCAACCGACTTATCTGTTATGTAAGCTAAAGTCGGGCAGCTTAACTACATGATATCTTTTTTTAACGTGGGTAATGCGCCTTATGCACCGTCAGGCCACTCTCGTTGGGCTCCCTACCATAGATTTATAATCTAAACCCCCATGTCCCTCGCTCCACAAGGGTCGAGGCCAGTGGGAATTTCTCATGGACTACATACCGACAACGACGGCCTTTCCAAGCCTCATCTCTGCCTCTGCCCGATAGACAATCCCTCTCCGTCTCCCCTCCCTCGGCACGGTCACGCCACCGTCTCGAGGTCCCCAAAGCCGGTGATAAAGCCCCCCACCGAGTTCACCACCAGAGGCTGAGGTGATTTTTATAGTGGTTGTCTTCCACGCGGCCCCTTTCTTGCGGAAAGGACCCCCGAGCCCGCTGACGCGGGATTACGGAGCCAGGCCAGGCAAGCCAGGCAAGCCCGGTTTCCCACGTCGTGCGCCTCTTAGCTTGCAGCTACTGAGTCCCCTCACAACGGCAAGGTGGACGACCATCTGGAGGGTAAAACGTAACGTCGTGTCCGGGACTCGGGACTCGAACGCGCAGCCCTCGAATCGGAAACCATCACTCGGCTCGGCAGGCCACCGTTCCTTAAAAAGGGAATGCGGTCTGTGATTCGAACGCGGAACCCTCAACTCGGAATCCACAACTACCATCGTGCCACGTAAACTACATGCAATCTGCATCTACCCAGTAAAACTGCCCGATTACAGCTATATTTTTTAATCATTTTTATTGCATTTTCGACTGCCACAAAAAATTATCAAAATTGTAACCGTAACTTTAATCACTGAGGGATTTTTGAGAAGGTGGTTTCAGGGGGTCCATCGATTTGTACCTAGTTCTTTATAAGCTGATTCTATTGATGGAAGTCCAAAAATTAGTAATTTTCAGCATTATAGGATGCTATTCTGCTTATCATTCCGAAGGTAAATGTGACATATTTAGCTTCGATTCTCACTTCCATCATAACCACACCACGAAAAAAAATGGAAAAAAAAAACTTTGGCACAAAGACAATCTAAAACTTATAATTAAGAAACTCTTTAGTCTTTGGTAAGTGAAGGCAGACTGGTATATTTGACAGATAGGGCAGCCATTTTCAATTTCATGACCTACTCGATTCGATGTTTTTGAAACACGTTTGTTGTATGGGAGCCCCCCTTAAATATTTGTTTTAATTTGTTTTTAGTATTTGTTGTTGTAGCGGCAACCGAAATACATCTTCTGTGAAAATTTCAACCGTCTAGCTATTACGGTTCATGAGATACAGCCTGGTGACAGACGGACAGACGGACAGACGGACAGACGGACAGACGGACAGACGGACAGACGGACAGACGGACAGACGGACAGACGGACAGACGGACAGACGGACAGACGGACAGACGGACAGACGGACAGACGGACAGACGGACAGACGGACAGACGGACAGACGGACAGACGGACAGACGGACAGACGGACAGACGGACAGACGGACAGACGGACAGACGGACAGACGGACAGACGGACAGACGGACAGACGGACAGACGGACAGACGGACAGACGGACAGACGGACAGACGGACAGACGGACAGACGGACAGACGGACAGACGGACAGACGGACAGACGGACAGACGGACAGACGGACAGACGGATAGACGGACGGACGGACAGACAGCGAAGTCTCAGTAATAGGGTCCCGTTTTTACCCTTTTGGTACGGAACCCTAAAAAGAATGATCGAAACCGGACTTTATTTGCCGGAGTACGGTGTGAACATATTCAGTATTCACATACAAACAATATGCAGGTAGAATTGAGCAGCTCCTCTTTTTTTTAAAGTCGGTTAAAACCAGCCATTATAAAGAATTTCCGTATGTCCGAAGGATCCGGATATGTGGAGAGACATAGGTATACGGTATTTTAGGAATTTCCTGCAATAAAAACTGGATATCCGGTTTTTTTTATTTTCGACCGGATATCCGGTTAATCATGTGTTGATTCCACACAACATACTTCGTCAATACAACATTCAAACTAATTAGGTAAAAACAGAAAAAACACTTTATCCGGATAACCGGATTAAATATCCGGATAAAAAGTACCCTATATGTTAATCGGGGTCTAAAACTATCTGCATACCAAATTTGGTCAAAATCGGATAAGCCGTTTCTGAGATTAGCGGGCACAAAGGCACACACAAACAGACAAACAGATAAACAGACAAACAGACAACCAGAAAAATAGAAAAATAGGTTCTACTGCGTTAATAGATACCCCTACAATTTATCTTTTTTTTATATCTTCCAAAAACAGACACCGTTAAGTTAATAGAACCTATTTTTCTATTTTTCTGGTTGTCTGTTTGTCTGTTTGTCTGTTTATCTGTTTGTCTGTTTGTGTGTGCCTTTGTGCCCGCTAATCTCAGAAACGGCTTATCCGATTTTGACCAAATTTGGTATGCAGATAGCTTTAGACCCCGATTAACATATAGGCTATTTTTTATCCGGATATTTTGTCCGGTTATCCGGATAAAGTGATTTTTCTGCTTTTACTTAGTTAGTTTGAATGTTGTATTGAAGAAGTATGTTGTGTGGAATCAATACATGACTAACCGGATATCCGGTCGAAAATAAAAAAACGGATATCCAGTTTTTTTTTTCAGGAAATTCCTAAAATACCGTATACCTTTGTCTCTCCATATATCCGGATCCTTCGGACATACGGAAATTCTTTATAATGGTTGTTTTTAACCGACTTTAAAAAAAAGAGGATCTGCTCAATTCTACCCGCATATTGTTTGTATGTGAATATGTTCAAACCGTACTCCGGCATATAAAGTCCGATTTCGATAATTCTTTTTTTATTTGGAGAGTGAGAGTCCCGAGTTGGTTCCATAAATTGTTGGTGAAGATCTGATGAGAACCTTCGGAATGATGAGCAGAATAGCATCCCGCAATGCTGTAAATTACTAATTTTTGGACTTCCATCAATAGAATCGGCTTATTAAGAACAAGGTACAAATTGATGGACCACCTGAAACCACCTTCTCAAAAATTCCTCAATGATTAAAGTTACGGTTACAATCTTGAAAATGCAATAAAATGGATTAAAAAAATATATCTGTAATCGGGCAGTCTTACTGGGTAGATGCAGATTACATGTAGTTTACGTGGCACAATGGCAGCTATGGATTCCGAGTCGAGGGTTCCGCGTTCGAATCACAGACCGGCGCATTCCCTTTTTAAGGAACGGTGGCCTACCGAGCCGAGTGATGGCTTCCGATTCGACGGCTGCGCATTCGAGTCACGAGTCCCGGACACGACGTTACGTTTTACCCTCCAGATGGTCGTCCACCTTGCCGTTGTGAGGGGACTCAGTAGCTGAAAGCTAAGAGGCGCACGAGGTGGGAAACGGGGCTTGCCAGGCTTCTAATCCGTAATCCCGCGTCAGCGGGCTCGGGGGTCCTTTCCGCAAAGACCGCGTGGTAGACAACCACTATAAAAATCACCTCAGCCTCTGGTGGTGAATTGGGGGGGAGGGGGGACGTTATCACCGGCTTTGGGGACCTCGAGACGGTGGCGTGACCGTGCCGAGGGAGGGGAGACGGAGAGGGGTTGTCTATCGGGCAGATGCAGAGATGAGGCTTGGAAAGGCCGTCGTTGTCGGGATGTAGTCCATGAGGAATTTCCACTGGCTTTGACACTTATGGAGCGAGGGACACCATGGGGGTTTACATTATAAGCCCATGGTAGGGAGTCCAACGAGATTGGCCTGACGGTGACGGACATTAGCCACGTAAAAAAAAAGATGTCATGTAGTTAAGCTGCCCGACTTCAGCTTACATAACAGATAAGTCGGTTGCACTGTATTTAGGAGAGCTCAATATTATTGTTTTGTCCTTTTGTTCGAAGTCGGGTTTCGATTTTTTTTATTTTTTCGATAAAGGCTACTTCTTATAAGCATGCAACACGTTACCTACCGCTGCGCTGTGCTAAATCTAACTTAAATAGACTCTGCCATGATTATCTTCTGCTCAGCAACATACTTCCCTGGTCGTCCGTTCAAGCACAGCGATGGGTAGGTAGTCCGAAAAACGCTGACGAAGGCGCGGGCACAGCTAGTATGTATATATATATATAGAATAGAAGATATAGAAGAAGATTTTGGGAGAACCAACAGCTATTACACAAATATAAGTAAACATTATAGAAATGGAGAGCCAATTAGAGGTCATTCATCTCTATTCAGAGGAATACCGTCTGAAACCGTTGCCTATAACTTAAAAGCTATTCGCGCTCAGTATTCGCGACTACATAAGACGAAAATGGTGAAAATTTGGCAACCAATTGATCTTTCCATTTTGCGATTGAAATCTTTGCGACAGCCCTGCCCAAATTAACGCTAGGAAACTAAAACGCTAAAAAAAAGGAATTAATTAATCTATACTAATATTATAAAGCTGAAGAGTTTGTTCGTTTGAACGCGCTAATCTCAGGAACCGCTCGCTGGTCCGATTTGAAAAATAATTTCACCAATAGTAAGCTACATTACCTATGAGTAACATAGGCTACTTTTGATCCCGATATTCCCACGGGACCGGGACGTACGAGGGTGAAACCGCGGGACGCAGCTATAAATAACAAATTATTAAATATATTATTTATTTTCTCCCAAATTACATATTTTAATACAGTATCACATTATTTAACTGACATTCTAAAAATTCTACCATATTCATGTCTATTTTGTGATCAAAAGTTGGGAGACAGGAGCCCAAACTAGAAAAACCTGTGATATGGATCTCCCGGAGGCTCTTTTTAGGTTCTAACAGTCATCGCTAGGTTATTTCACTCAATAACAATAAAAACGTGTTCAAATGCCTATTAGCTTTTCTAAACTTGTAGTTAAGAGAAAGTAGAGGTAATAATTTAACAAAATATAACCAATATAAAATTGTATTGGTTTATAAATACTTCGTAAAGAATTCTGAAACGAGATCCATTTATTATCAAACAGTCATTTGAGTTAAAGAGTCGTAAAATTAAAACTTTTTTAAAGCTCAATTAGTTGAATTACTAATATAAGTTTTAGACTATAAAAATTTCGAAATTGTAACTGTGTGATACCACAAGCACACTATAAAATACACTAATTTGTCACAATTAAAAAACAAACAGAACCAGTAGTCGTAGTGAGGTAATATAAACGGGATTTGGAATACTAATAAATAGAGGTTATGGGGCGATACATCAATATCCATCGGTGGAGAGTTGAGGTGCGTGGGCGCAGGTCGCGACCCAAGACACGAGCGGCCACATAATGTTGTAATTACCTGTCTATCTAATAACTTGATAATAATCTTTACCGCTACTTTATTTAAGTGTTATGGTTATGAAGAGTCTGTTTGATGTGCCGAATGGGAAAACTAACGTCTTATACCTTCTTCTTCAATCTTCTTCTTTTATCTATCATATCTTACATATTATAAAGCTGAAGAGTTTGTTTGTTTGTTTGAACGCGCCAATCTCAGGAAACGCTGGTCCGATTTGAAAAAATATTTCAGTGTTGCATAGTCCATTTATTGAGGAAGGCTATATATACTTTTGATCCCGATATACCCACGGGATCGGGATTTACGTGGGTATAACCGCGGAACGGAGCTAGTCAAATATATAATGTTTTCAAGCAAAAGATTGGTCTTTCGCTTTTTTTCCTGACTTGTGTGTTATGCTATGTGAAAGTCAGGTTGTGTGGGTGGCGCCGGCGCACTCTTGGTGAAACATGAGAATAGTTATCGAATTGCATCATTTTAAAGTTCTAAGGCTCGATTTAGATTGAAAAAATTGCACTAACAATTTATTTTCATAGTATGGCTACTAGTCAATTGTGATGGAAGAACAAAATAGACTCTAGCGATGGCGGGATGGCCCGACCACAAAAATGCGCAACAATGATATCAGTGCAGCGGTAATGAATGGATAATGCATTGATTGGGATATTTAATAATAGGATGAATTTTACTACATATCGGGGTATTTACCATGTTTAAATTTCTTTACGACGGACCTCGATATTTCGCCAGTAATTTCAACTGACTTGTTCACGAGACAAACGTAGTTTGATGTTGTCTCGGAAACAAGCCATGATTGCAGGAATTGAACCCATATGATCGATACGTTAAAGAACGGGAAAATCTAGCCGGGCGCGTTAGCCAACTGTGCCAAGTGTACTCAACCGGCATGGTTGAATAAGGGACGCATCATTTTCTTTATATTCCTTTAATTAAAAATACTAATGTCAATACAGTCGATACAATAAATGAAAAAAACAAAACTATTGTAGTATAGAAAGATTAAATTTGTTTACTTCACGGGAAAACTCGCGTGCCACAAATAGTTAAGTATTCAATTTTTTCCATGATTAAATAGATTTGTAATAGGCCTTAAGTGAATCCGATTCATTTAAACAAATTCTGTTTGTAATTTGATACTCCTTGTCACGCATAAATCATATTATCATAATAGAACGAAGCTACAAATTAATTAACAACCACTATTTTATTCATGCTACGAATAAATTAAAATACAATGATCCTATTTAATATTAGTACGAATATTTGTCTGTATTTTTGTCTGTGATACTTGCAAAAAGTATCCCACATAGGTAGCTACTAATTATAAGCAATTCGGCAGGAATGGAACCCGGAACATGTTTTTATTAATTTGTCATTTTATCAGATTGTGTACAAAAGCAGAATTTAAAGCTGGGGGCTTCAATTAAAAAGACATTCCACCGCTCTTCGTATCTAGTGAATACTAGCTAATAGCTGTATCCCGCGGTTTTACCCGCATATGTCCAGATCCCGTGGGAATTTTCCTGAAATCCTTTTTTATCGGATTGCTTCATCACATAAGGAATACACTCTCCAAGTTTCAGCTCTTTATCCTATCAGCGGTTTGGGCTGTGCATTGATCCAGTCAGTCAGTCAGGACAAAGCATTTTATAGATATAGATTTTGTGACATACATATATTTAATTCCGATAGCTCCTGGTAAGACCGCGGGAAGCAGCTAGTATTTGATGAACTTTTTCCAATCTTAAGTGAATAAAATATGCCTGCACTCAACATTTCCTGAGGTTTCAAATACGAGTCAATAATCATATCAACTTTGGAATGACTTGCCCATAAAAAGTTGTCATAAAATTCATATTTAATGTTATGATGCGCGCTTGTGTGTGGGCATGAATATTTTCATATAACAAGGTGAATATGGAGCATAGATAGATTAATTCTTTAGTACGCATAAACATAATTAAAAGAAAAACAAACGACTTAAATGTAAGTCGCACAATCGGTGGCCTTATCGCTTGAAGAGATCTTTTCCAAGCAACCTTTGGATGTACCGAAAATTTAAAGAAGTTGATAAAAAGATGGAAGATAAACCATATCTTCCATACAAAGTGATACAATTCACCTGCGCACCTTAAAGTTACCGTGGAAATCAGCTGTTTCTTAAAGTTTAAGGTCATTGGCCTTTAGGTGTCCTTTTATTTAGTTTGGACCACTAGAATTAAAACATTTATTGCCTTTATTTATAAATACCAGCAGTTTTTTTTCTAATGAAACAACTTTAAAATTATCGAAATAAAAAGTTCGAATTTCCAAAAGTCGTGGAACAAATATGGTTCACCTAAACGTTTGGAACAACCCCCTTTCGGCTTAAAACCCCTTCCTGGGAGCAGCCTGTATATGACATTTATCTGAGCAAAGATGAAATGCTGAAGAGTTTTTCAAACTTTTATATAGGTAGGTATATCTTTTGTATACTTAGGTAATTTTATATATGTTGTCCTCCCTATAGCTTGTTTGATGTACCTACCCTGTTGTTGATCTGAAACAATAATAAAAGGTACCGATGACGACGCTAAAACCACACAACTTAATCCATTAGTACCAAACTTTAACGAGATCATTCTACAAGTGTAAACTAAATGTAACTTATGTCCATATCTAGTTTACTTTGAATAAAGCCACGGCGAAAGCAGAGAGTCAGATGACGTCTGGAAGCACCACTAGACTCGAACTATTCTTGACTGATTCTTGACACCGTTCCGTGACAAAGAGGGTCTCCGATACACGTCTGATATCTGATAGCTGTCTGTGAATACGATCGATAAACAAAGATACGACTTACAACTAGAGATGGGCCGATTATGGCTTTTGCCGACTAGCAGACTAGCCGACTAGTCGGTTCTAAAATTGCCGACTGCCAATGGAGATCGTCATAATTCGGAGATAAATACCTCTCAAATTACCACTCGGCAATTGTTGGTAACTTTGCAAGAATTCGCCAACCTTGCCAAACTGCAAAAAAATAGTTGAACCGTTTTCGAAAAAAGTAGAATAGGGCTGAAGCATAGTTGAAACGTTTTAGGAACCTGATTTTACTGACTACCCACCTTCTAAATGCACTAATTTAATAAATGTTGCTTTTATTCTATAATTGTAGTTTCTGAGATATCGTGATGAGTCAGTCAGTGATTTTCGCTCTAATATATATAGATTTTCAGTTGACGACTAGTCGCCACAATTTGCCGACTGTAAAACTGCCGACTAGTCGGCTTTCCCGACTAGTCCATCACTACTTACAACTAAAGCTGCTATTGAAACACATTGATTTAGTACTTTTACCTCTATGAGGTCAATGATATATAAATCAAATTCAACTTCGCGATGTGGGTGAGCTATGTTCTCTCATCCAATTATCATATATTCAGTCTTTTTTGTTAGGTCTTTAGAGCTGTTCGCTAATTTACATTACTTACAATAAAACATAGTTTTAATTCGAAAATTAGAATTTATAATATAACTTAATAACTATGCGTTTAAAACGCTGTTTATTATTCAAACGCTGATCTTAAGTGAGAGATAAAATAAAGACGCGGTTCTTGTTTTAGGCGATAAAATTCTCATTAGATTAAGAATAAATAAACATGCATATTTGAAATATTCGAGATGCCTATTAAAGAAGAACAAACTGATTATTAAAGCGCCTAAAAACGGAAACGATAACCTTGTCCTGTCCGTGGTGACATAACCGAGGTACTTACGGCAAAGTGAGTCAGAGGATATGGCACGTCTGCGATTTGTCTCCTTGCCGCCAAATGTGACCACGATTGTTAGCTTAAAGGTTCAAGGACTCTTTATTTCAATTGCAAACCATTGTTACAATAAGAATAGATTCCTATTTGCATGTAACAATTCTGTAACATAACATCTGAAGAATAAACTACTAAAGTATGTCCTTCACATAGATAATATTATGTAGGTATAATGAATAGGTATGCTAAGTACTATATCATTAAGAGGACAGTCTACCTACTCTTTTCTCCATACAAACTTTACAAACGTAGTCGACTGTTTCCTCCCTGGATAAAGATATTAGAAAAAAAATACGTTATGATATTTTTTATTATCAACTTTTTCTGAATTATATTTCTATTCAAATTAGAAAATGCAAAAAACCAAAACGTAGGGGCATAGTCATGGCAGATATATGAATGAATGATATATAAAACATAAGCATAAACATATTTGCTCTAATGTCTTTATTCAGGGAGGAAACAGTCGACTACGTTTGTATGGAAAAAGAGTAGGTAGACTGTCCTCTTAACCAACACAAATTGCAAAATAGAAAAGAATAATAGAAAATTAAAACGTAATTGTTAATGTGATATTGTTAAGATGTTCTCACGTAAACGGACTTAATAAATTCTAAACTGTTTTAAATTGGGATCGTAAATTCTGAGCGGGCTATAGAATGGCCCATAAAACAGGATTATTTTGTTAAGTTACTCGTAATATTTACAAATAAATTCATATACTTTTCAACTTGTTTTAATATTTATTTCTGATCTGATGTTTTCTATGTATCATATGCATGTATTTACAAAAAAAAAGTATGATATGCTATACCTAATTAAATTGTGTTTAAATAAAATTGTATTGAGTGAACTATTTGCACGTCTGCTTGCAGACTAAATACATGTTCTATGTACCTATTTCCATAAGATCTTTATGTATTGTATTCTGGGAAATAAATGGTTTTTTCTTTATCTCTATCTAGGAGCCTAGTACAAGCCTAGTATGGGGCTAGATTGCGCTGTGTGTAACGTCGTGCAATATTTATTATTTTACATATCCGTGGATTTAGCTGAATCCCAACAAATCTTTGAAAACAAAGCGAATGTTAATGACAGCAGATTAATTTAAGTTTGAAAGATAAGATATCTTTTGGTAAGTAATTTTCTTTGTGAAAGACGTGTCTGATCTGACCCCGACGCCTACACCCGGCCCGCAGCCTACGGTCCGCTCGATCGTATTTTATGCTCATGTAATATGTTGTAAAAGTATCTAGGAAGAGATAGGTTTTACGACGATCGGATGGAGTTTCTCGTGTAACAATGATTGGTTTCTCGTTAACTAGGCCTCTATTGCAACGTATTGTTTAAATGCAAATCGTTGCGCCTCGGACACACAAGGGCAATATCTACGGAATAATTGAAATGTCTCGGTAGAGTAAGCGGTATTCTGGGCACGTGTGGCTTCGTGCCAAGCTCCAGGGTGCAAAACGCTCAACTATTTTATTTGGTACAACACTCTCCTAGTAATTGAACTGTATTTACTTAGAAGTATTTTAAAGGAAAAATACAACGCATGATCGACGCTGAGCGGGATTCGAACCAACAACGCATTTCTACTCAATCCGGATACCAAAAACTTAACCAATTAGTCTACCGTCGGAGACTCATACGCTGAATCTTTGCATATGTATTTTACCATCTAACAGATGCAGATGTATTTTTCTATGAATGTAGAATGTAGGTACTTTCTTGTTTGATCTCTGTATCAGTAGCACCAGTCTACCGTTTGTGCAACATCTCATACCGCCGCAGCAGTAATAGCAATTTCATGCTAAAATGGCGTATTAAGAACAGAACTCCTACTTGTTACCATTGCAGCCGTAAATCCAACCAAAATTATAGTGAGACACTGCGAACTCATAGTCATATTTTATAGGGGAAAATTGTCTTGTTCAACATGAACAAATTGAACACACCGCGGGAGAGAATTATAAGTTGCCTTGAACGAAGTGAGCATTTGTAATTGCCGTGATTCGATGACGATAAATCTAGCGAAGCAAAAACTCACAAATCAAATGTCGTAGATACAGTTTCGGGTGATGTATTGTACTGTCCATTGATGTACGGTTTGAATAAAGCCATAATTAAGCTGATAGCGTTTCAGCGCTTTGGTAACGAACGAACGACCGACGCCCAATCTGGGTTAATGCCACACCGCACATTTACCACCGCGGTTCGTAATTACCGAAGCGAACGTCTATTCATCAGATATTAACCAAATTAAAATTCATATTTCGGAAGATGATTATGAATAATCTCTTGGCTTTTTGTTACCTTGATTCTTTAGAAACAATAAAACACGATTGGTTAGATGTATGGAAGCATTTATATTAATGAGGATTAGGTGGGTTCCAATCAGATAATTTATTACGGTAGGCAGATATGACAATCCTTGTTATGTTTATTGCAAGTTTATTGATTGTATCTTATTAATCGTCTAATCAACTAGAAAAAATGAAGTCACTATTGCGTCACTGTTTTAATCAGAAAGAAGTATACTTAAACAATTAGAAACCAATGTCAAAAACGACCGAAAGTGGGGCTGCGGGGCTTTAGGAGGCTTAGTTATTAAAAGCGCTTAGCGATTAATCCATGATCCGCGAGGAAGATGGGTCTATCATCTTCCTATCCTCTGGATGAGCGCGCTACATTTTAGCCTACATCATCACTTGTCATCAATTTTGAGATAGTGGTCAAACGGTCACGTATCGATTGTACAGAAAACTTGACCTACCTTCCATCATTATAACTACACACGGGTCTAGATCGCGTTATAGATAATCAATAGGTAATCGTTGTTTTTAATTACCTCGACGTTTCGGCAAACGGAGTACACCGGCCGCCGTGGTCTCGAGAAAGACACGACCCTAGTAATAATGATGGACGGAAATCGTGTAAGTTTAAACAGTGTGTTGACTTACCTTGTTCTCAAGCACGAGTCGGTTCTCGAAGGAGTACATGACGGCGGCCTGCACCTTGGCCTCGAGCTCCCGGAGCGCGACGTCTGCGTCGACACGGGTCAGCCGCTCCACTCCCTCCACATAGCCGGCCCATGGCCCGTCCAGCTGCGAGAGGAGAGTGCCTACGCATCTGTGGACGAAGATACATAGTTAGATATCTTTATATGTTGTATAATTTAAACATAGGAAACACGACAAATACAAAAAGTAATTGATATTAAAGACATTTTTCGGTTTTAATCGCGTGGTGTTTATTACTTTTAGCATTGTTTCAACGCTCAACGTTTCGAGACCTTTTCAGGTCCCTTCTTCAGGATTGACTGAGATGTGATTTGTCATTCAAATGTATTAAAAAAAAGAAAAAAGAAAAGATGTCTTTAATTTCAATACAACATCGCGAAAACAGAAGAAAAATCTATACAAAAAAAACTTGTGGCACTCGGGGACTGCCGCGGTAAAGTTATTGCATAGCATTTTTTATCAACATATGCAATTATAATTGTTTTTTATTATGTACAACGTTGCCATGGTTACCATGATAACTATGGCAACATGGTAGGTGTTAGGTTTTTTTCGTTACGAAATTGCTTCATTCAAAGCTCATAGCCCGCGATAAAAGCTATGCAATAGCTTAAAAGCAAATTATAAAAAGCTTAAAATTAATTTGCTCAAATGGGCGGCCTAATCGCTGAGAGGGATTTGCATTGAATTTTGACTGATGGCGATTCTGCGCACAGTGTGTTGCAATTACGCCAGTGATGAAGAAATTAACGAAGGAGATTGGCCGGTTTCAAAGAGTTGCTGTGAATAGTTTTGATTACTGGCTATTTTCAATTCAATGTGAAGTTTAGCAACGTCAATGGAATATTCCAATTACTTGTAAACAGAAGAAGATTTACCAAAGAAAATTAAGTAGATATTCCATCTATTGCATTGTCTATCACTATCATCCATATTTCAATTTCGGTTGATCAGTTTGGGGTATGAAGTCATCCAATAAAGATATCTTATATTGTAATCTAAAGTGACTTTTAAATAATGTAAAACTAAACTCTAATTGTGATTGACACAAATTAAGCGTCTATTGGAATTGGGTTTTGCCCAGTAGACCTTTTAATATTAAAAATATAGCATAAATATTATATCTAAATATGAGAATCAGCAATTTAATTGTGAAGAAAGCTTTATTTGAACTCTTTGATTACCTTCCAATGCCTAATTAGTATGTTTTAGCAATTATGACTGTGTTCACCTTTGGTTATTGGGATCAAAGACATCTGATATTTAGAACAAGCAACTGCTAGGTAGGTTTTACATACTAACATTTTAACATATTTTAGGACAGTAACCTCTCGGCAGGAAATACCCAATTATACCTCGTCTACATTAAAGAATATTACTAAATGTATTTTGTTCTTATTTTTATTATTCATACGTTAAACCACTATGTCGCCATAGTTGGTAATTGTGGCGTATGTGTATTCTTCATACAATAGCACGTTTACCTGAAAGATTCATGACATAAAATGGAGATCGTAAATGATCGCGGGAGCAGGTAGGGAAACGGCATGGGAAAGAGTTATGACCCATTTTCCTTAGTGGCTAAACTGGTCTACGTATCGGAACACCGACGAGTACGTATGATTTGCGATATGACTTCTTTGGGCGGTTGGTGATAAGCCTAAATTTCATTTCAGTATCATGAATTTAGATAGGTAGGGGTTCATGGGAGTGACAGAAGCCCGACCAATATAACTACCCTTTAGCACAGTTTATTCAGCCGTTCGTGGGGCGTTCCCTCCCCAATAGCAACACAGCATTATTTGTAGAAATATCCGAACTTTTAAATATCAATATAAGTTTAAGTAGGTAGACTAAGAGCTCCGGTTTTTAAATATCCAAACAGCTTAATTATAGAACCTAACGGAATGCCATTAATGGTCTGCTAATTATTTAAAAACCAATAACGTTCAAGGATATTAAATTTATTACAATAGATAACTGACACTAAACAGCAAAGTGCAATTTTGAAAAAACTAGCTATTAAGTTTATTATTATTGCATAATTATGTTAATAGATACAGTAGACATTCTAAAAAAATATATATTTGTCTGGCGCCTAGCTTACCTTACTCATCTTTATTCCACAGGTTAGATTAGAAACTAGTATTTTGTTTTGTAAAGAAAATATTTTAACGATTTCTTTATCAAATTTATGATAATATCACTGGACACAAAAACCTAATAAAAAACGGAAGTATTAAAATTTTATTTTCGTTAATGTTCGTTGTGAAATATACGTATTAGAAAAATAACTATCTGCTAACTGATGAAGTCACTATACTTAATTTGTGAATTTTCATCACTTCACATATTCCGATTCCGCACATGAGTTCCTGTGCGATTGTCAAAAATTGCAAGAGTTGCAATCTATTTGGGTAGGTATGATGTGCGGTTCAGCTGACTGTCAAAAATATTTCCATTAAACTGAAAAATAAATATTTCCAGGAGAAACATGACGCCAAAAGGTTTTATAATTAGCGAGCTTGACTAATTAAATTAATATAACAAATTGAAGGCAGCTGTCGAGGTCCCACTGCAACGAACTTCTCTAGCGCAAGTTCTACACAAAATTAAATTACCTACTTCTAATTAGACACAAAGGGAATAAACTGCACAATATTCTTGGCGGCGTATTTATACCGAGCTGTTTACGAGAGGGACCTATTTGTTTCGGAATGATGTAATTGTTACTATTATGTTCATTAAATGTAGTTTTTTAGATTGCTTTTGACATTTAAGAAAAGAAGTCGGAATTTTTGTGTTTAATTGATGTTGGTAGTACGAACAATTCTTTTTCGTACAGCTTTGTCTTTAATTGTGTACCCATCGAACATGAATATGTGTGACCCTATTGAAACCGACAGCAATGTGTGTGCCTTTATAAATGCTGACACAAAGGCACACACAAGCACATATTTAGAGTCTTACAGGATTTCCACCCATGACCGAGTTACCTAAAAAACAAGATGGCTAAAAGCAAATGACTACATGAGTGTGTAAATGTAAAAGGTGGAGTAAATGGAGTATTTAAGGTGGATTTTTAAGAAAGAAGACTCATTTTGGACAGTGACGACTAGTTACAGCTAGAATTGGGGGTAGCCCTATTCTATGCCGGGGCTACAAAACTATATGTAATACGATTTTAATACGTAGTTTCTTACCCTCTAGCGATGTTAAGGCAGTAGTTCCTGCAAGGTCGGACTTCATGTCCGCCGCAGACAGGGCAGCCGGCCGCGCGTAGAAGCCTCACCGAGCACTCGTCGCTGGCGCCGGCCAGCACTCGCTCCGTCGTTGATAGGGCTCCAGCTCCTACTGCTAGCATCTCTAAGAGTACCCTAGCAGCTTCGAGAGATCGCGATAACGATGTGCCCAACTGTAGAAAATATACAGAATCAATTTTTACATGCCTTTGAATATCTCATCTCTTCAATATATCGCTAAGCGATGGCTTCGAATACTTACTTGTTTCGGCACATCTCCAAACGGTTGCACCGCATCATACGCATCTTTCAAACACGCTTCGTATTCCGGCGTGAATTGCTTCGCCTCCAACTTAGCGAAGTTCAAATACGCCAGCGGAAATATATCTCTGAAGAACTTCCTGGCGGACTCGAGTAGGTCTCGCGGTGGACTCGACTCGATCGCGATATTGTGTATATCTCGATCTGAACTCGATCGGAGCACGGTTCTGATGTCATCATAGAGAGTGGCGAGCGGCCCGTGCGTCCGCGTCGCTTGGCCCTGGTACAGCTGGATGAAGAAACCCGCTGTTTTGTTCTGTGACTTATGCGACAGCCCAGTCAGGTGCTCTGCATAAAGAAGAAAATACGAGATTAAATGACTCAGTGAATTAAAGAAAGGCTTTATGCCCAGCAGTGGAGCAAGAAATTCCTCCTAAAATCAATTTTAATTGGTTACAAAGAATTGTAAAAGAAGTCTTATTTGCAATCCACATTTTAGCCTTACTGGAACCGCTCGCGCTGAGGTTATAATTACAATGTTAAATAATGATAAAACATTGAGAGAGTAATGCAAGATAATGCAAACTTCCGGTACCAGCCAGCATTGCTGTCTCTAAGTAACTTGAAATAATTTGGTTACAGTTGAGTGGATCACTTGATGCGCCCATACAATTAAGTTCCTTTGTGTGCTCAACTCAACCCAAATCGTACAATTTGAAAGCATGGGATTCCGTGTAAATCCTTAGCGCGATACATCAACGTCTGCGAGTATATCCACATCCCTTGATAACTAAATTTACCGCCTTCGGGGATGCGATGTTTACATTGCGTAAGACGTCTACCGATTTCACCACTAACACGTTCCCAAAGGTTCCGTAGCCGTTTGTTGGTTGTAAATTAAGTTGTAATATTAACTGTGTAAATACGTGGCGTTGTTAGCAAACATCCCTTTGGAAGCTAGGGCTCCGGCGCGGGCGGCGGCGTTGTCACCTGGTACTCATGTGCTATCTACGTTATCGCGTGGTATGCATGGCCGAGGCTACGGGATCACCGCCTCGCCGCATTCCTCAGATATAAATTAATTAAAACTTTACGAGGAATGTCTTATCCATTCGTACCGACTCATACTCCCGTACAGCCTTGGAGATAACAGGCTTTAATTAAACGAAACTTTGTTGTATCTTAATTTGTAAAACGTTACGTAAGAATGATAAGTATCCATTTCAGTTTACGTAGCGGTAATTAATTGTGGTTGTAAGGTACCTGTGAACTCTACGTAATAATAAATGTGAGGGAAGGGTTGTGTAAGATGTTTGAAGGGTCGCGGTCGGTACTTGACAAAAAGGTTTTCAGATGGCGATGCCGAGCGTAAGTAGGATACCTACCTACCTATTCATTGGTTTTGTACGTGTAAAAGACAGATTTGGTTTTGAATTTAGTCATTTTCAGCATGTAAAACTTGACTAAACCCGAAACAATCTTGCTGCAGGCGTAGGCTCGATATAATTCAACAAATCTGTAGCCAATTTTAATCCACAATACCTAGGTGCAATGATTCTGGATGTTAGGACAATGTTGGCCTTATTAATAAACGTGGAGTAACGTCGGAGTTGTAAGAACATGCCATGTATTTTTCAGTGACAAGCGAACTTTCAATGTTGACAGACAGAAACAAAAAGTGGTAAAATTACTCTGAACTTACTCCGCCTTTATTAATAAGGCTATAAGATTGAATTATTTTCTGCAAGATGTCTATAAATCTATAATGAACACTGGAAGAACCGAAGATTATTTCTTCAGGGTTCTGGGTTCCTTTGCGCTTGGGCCCTAGTGGTCGTTTGTTTGATTATATTAGTTGAATTTTAAATTGTATATTCACGCTTTAGTGGAAAAATAAAGCTAAGTTAAATCTACTATATAAAAATAAGTCGGGTTTTCCTTCCTGACGCTATAACTCCAGAACGCACGAACCGATTTCCACGGTTTTGCATTCGTTGGAAAGGTCTCGGGCTCCGTGAGGTTTATAGCAAAGAAAATTCAGGAAAAATTTAATTATCTGTAATTTATAAGGCAAAACAACGTTTGCCGGGTCAGCTGGTTCATAATAAGTTTTATGAAAAGTAGCGTACCTACTATCTAAAGCGCCCAGCCGCCTACATCGTAGCCTCGAAACACAATTTCCACGTCGCAGTCAATATTCTCAAGAAATAGGCAAGATAAAGTCGCAGCTTTATCCTTCTTTTGAAAACTAAATCTCTGGTATTGAACCTGAGCCGTAGCGTCGAAGAGATTTTCTGACTAAATCAATATAATATAGCTACGAGTATTTAGAATACAGGCAAAGCTTTCAAACCACTCAGTAGAACAAAAAACTTTTTATGTTTTTACACAATTTAAAAAAAATATAGCTTTGTTTTATGTAAAAATGTGTGATATTTTATCGATTCCCCTTTTTAATGGTTCCCTCACACCTAATGGAATTCAGTACCTACAATTCAAATCAGATGGACAGGTGTGAATGTGAGTGGTTTCGTATACATTTTTCAGTATTCAGTCGCTCGTTACGATCTCGCAGGGGTATTCAATAAATAGCTATGGATTTTTCAATGGAAACTGCTAATGCTTTTATCTTCTTTGTAGAATGTACCCAAAACTTTCTTTCCATCCTTTTTTTATAATTGAGAGGTGAGCGTTTGACCACTATCTCACCAGAAAGTAAGTGATGCTGTAGTCCAAAATGTGGCACGCTGACCTTAGTGGCTGCACCTGCCTACGCAACGGAACACGGACGAGACCGCTTGGCGATACTATTTTGGCCAGTGGGTGGAGAGAACTCGCCGCCGACGCCTACGAGCCGAAAGTTCCGGTAGGTACCTACCTTTAATAGATGAACCTCATGTCAGAATAAAAGTAAACGTACAAATTCAAAGAGAAATTTAACCAAATCTTTTTTCTGCCGTTTGCAATCGAGACGTTGGGAACCGAGGCTTTAGATTTTTATAAAAATGTTTAAAATTATTGGTATTAGCTTCTGGTGACCAAGGGGCTGGCGGCTACTTTGCCCAACGAATAGGTATTGCTATTCAAAGGGGCAATGCAGCCAGCCTTTTGGGTACCATACCTAGGGACTCATTTTTGGATTATTGATTTTGATTATTTTATTTTATTTAGTGAATTATGATGGTATACTTCAGTAAAAAATATTTATATTTACTAAACTAAAATATTTGAAACAACTAACATATATTAGCGTCCATAACAGGCAACACGACACAAATTCTCCGATTTCACATCCCCTTTTCAACATTTACGCCGTTTCACCCGCCCGTGTCACTCGGTACTCGGTAGAGTTATGTATTATGTGCTAGCTAGGCTGTTGGATTACGAGTATGGCTACTGGGACACAATGGAGGCACAAGCGACACATTATGTAATCGCTTTATGCAACGGTAGGTAGGTACTAGTATTAACAAGGTTCTCTATAATCTATCTATCTATCTTTCTCGTCT
The DNA here is from genome assembly GCA_958496205.1 of Idaea biselata. Taxonomy (NCBI): domain Eukaryota; kingdom Metazoa; phylum Arthropoda; class Insecta; order Lepidoptera; family Geometridae; genus Idaea; species Idaea biselata. The sequence continues at coordinate 38,854,035 of OY292394.1, read as the reverse complement.
GAGCGATGATCACGGTTGCAATGCTCTCGGGAGTCTGCAGGAGAATCTAATATTTTATTCGTATTAAAGAGAATGTTGAAAAATAAAATAAATAAATATTGCAGGACATTGCACAAGTCGCCATCTGTTCCCAAACTAACCAACTAGGCTTGTACTATGGGTACTAGACAAGGATATACTACATAAACTGTAGACATAATTAGTGTCTTGGTATTGATAAAGTTTAGTAGGTTTATATAAATAGATGTAGATCCTATATTTTTAAAGCACTTTAGGCTGTGTTTTGATATAAAGTCCAGTCAATAAGTCAGGACTTTAATTTGTATATGTACCTATTGATAAATGAAACCATATTTATATAGGATGGCAATCTAAATTCACCTTTACAGCAATTTTGTCGCAAATTCAACTGCAATGAATATGAACAGGGCTGCTACAATTACAATTACACTACATTTGTATGGCAGACCCTACCCTGGATTACTTATACGTTTCTACTTTCAAATATCAAGCTATGAAGTGAAATTCCCATAGTTACTAATCCTTTGCTAATCACCGAGACCGGCTCGGATTATGTCTCGTTGCAGTGAAATCAACTATTCAGTTAGGCAATGAAATTTTAATTTATCTTGGTCTATGCTTTGTGAAAAAAGTACTAAGCAACTTTCTTTCCAATTAGTTAACTAGTTTTTGTGAGACGTATCAAATGCGATATTATACACTCATTCACATTTTTTCCATGAATGAAATGTTATTTTTAGTGCAAATTATGCAGAACTGTTGCGAAACTCTCATGCGCATATTTATCGACTAATATTTTAAGTAAATTCTAGACAATAATGGCTTTAGATATTCAGCTCAAAATAACAAATTCGTAGACTAGACCCCCGAATGTTAGGTATGCAAATTGTTTTACAAAGTTGATTATTAATGAACACAATTTTTTTCTGAAAAGAAAGATTTCTTTTAATAATATCTGTTTTAATGGAAATTTAAATCAACATCGTTAAGTTAACCGTCACTTTCGTTGGTAAACTGCCTCAAAAAATTCAGTAATTTTCTCAAATATTTTTTTAAATCATCTATTAATAAGCACAAAATACTATTAAAAAGTTATCGACTACTGGTTTCGAAGCGTAAATATGAACGTAGGTAAATAACATATATAAAAAAACATGTTAATTACCCAAAAATAAAAAAAAATACGTTCTAAAATACTCTCCTAATGACGCTCACCCAAAAGGGGTTGGGTGATCAGCGTTCCACTAATTTTAAGGCCAAATTAGGCAAGTTACTAGAGTCCTCATTATTCTAGCACTATATCTAACACACGATAGATGAGCGAACCACTATCTCACCTGATATCGGATCTTAAAGGTTTAAATCGAATGTTTGTTCCTTTCTTTCTTTATTTAAAATCAGAAGGTTAAAAAAAATATAGAAAATTAATTGTTAAAGCTCTGCAACTTAACTTCAGAAGTGATGCTAGTGAGTGGTCTAATGAAAGGGTGAGCTAGGCCACACAGGAGGCACAATGAATGAAAGCAGCCCTAAACGTCGAGGACACTCTGATTATTTCCTCTCGGCAAGGGTTGGAAGTGCCCCATTGTTTTTTGCTTGTCAGTCGCGAGGTCGACGCACTCTACGTGAAATTCTACATTTTTTTTTATCTGATGATATTAGGTACCTACAAGCTAGTAACTAAATTAGACGCCAGTTTTTCAAACAAGGAACATAGCTGGTTGCGTGTGTGGAAAGAACCGGTTCGACTATGTGGAACTAAGCTAACTTAGTTTAGTTGACGGTGGACGAACCGTTGATATTGAAATATATAAAAAATAATGAAATTATTCTGCCACGAGTATTCGAGTATGTATATTCTTGAATTTTTTTTAAGGAAAAATACGGATTTAAAAATTTTCACTTGCGGCGAGGCTTGAACTCGCAACTTTGGGTCGGTACCCCAACGTCTATACCAACTAGAACACACAGTTTAAGTTTTTATTCCTTTAAATTTTCTAGATAAGAAAATTAAGAAATATGTATATACTTGTCCAGATTACTAAACATTTGTAGATAACTACGTCGATCATTTTTAATTAGATTTTTTTTATGATTTCCTTCGTAGATATACTAACCACAGTAAATCCGTAAGATACTTATTCTGAGTACCTACTTTACCTTCATAAACTTTAATACCTATATACCGACGTCTCCTGAGTTGCCAGTTAACGACTAAAACCTGGACGGCAAGTTAAAAGCACCTACTTTTTATAGATCTAAAATTACTGCACGCAAATAAAACCAATTTAAAATTAAATAACGTGAAACGTAGCAAATGTTGTTCAACATTAAATTACATGTCGTAAATCTTAGAAACGTAATAACATTTATTTATGCAAATTGTCTGGTAGTTTAATTTGTTTTTGCGTATCACGCATTACGCCTCAGTTGAGGGCAATAACTTTTCCCGCAGCTTGATGAGCACTATTTGTAATGCCGGTAAGAAACGTACCATCGTTGTAGGAACCTGTCGAGGTAATAAGCTTTCGTAGTTTCGACCCTTCTCGATGTAACGACCCAACTATCTATGTATAATATGTACGTATGTACAAAAGAAAAATAAATATACCTAAGTATCATATCCGTTGTCTAGTCAGCGTAACACAAGCTTAGTCGCTTACCACGGGGCTAGATGGCGCTGTGTGTTGTTCAGAGAATTTATTTATTATTTATTTAACTATGACATAAATACAATTTACCGGTTTTTGTCTGAACGCCTGGTGGAGACAATGCGAGACCAGAATGCTGGACTGTATTTAGCGTAATTAATAAGCATTACCATTCAGTGTGGCAATGCGGCCAGCATTTTGGGTTCGCTGCCAACTGTCAAGGACTTGGATTTATTTTGATAAGTTCTATTTTTATAAATACGTAAAGACTTTATTTTGATATGAAACGTCTTCAAATCGCGGTAATAATATTTGTGGAAGATCGTGGCTTCTTACCGTAATTGTAACATAATATCTTGTAGGATTGACTACAGTTATTTTTTTACATTTGAGTTTATTGTATTTACGAGTATGTACGTACGTACATATAGCGGTGTTGGTCTAGTAGTAGATACACGGACTTTCATTCCGAAGGTCATGCATTCGAATCCCGGCCGACCGCGCACCAAAGTCTTTTTCCTTTGCAAAAAAGTTATGTGCGTTATTAACATCGCTCTTACGGTGAAGGTCAACATCGTGAGGAAACCCACGGCTTAGTTAGCTCTAAACGTTTTGAACTGTTCTTTCCTCTAGGCATGGCTGACTATAGGCTGGGAGGGTGGTAGGTATATGTGCTGGGGAAGCCTACTCCACCTAATAATGTCCCAGGTAGGGCATGCAATATCGGAAGGTTTTCAATCTCGGGACGATATCGATATTAAGAGCTCAATCCCGGGATCCCGGGATTGATACTGAGATTTTAGATATCGTTAAAAAAAGCGAATTTAATACAATAAAAATGTGTTAAATCTAAAATATTTAATATATTTAAGACTCTAGTGGTTTCATTACGTAAATAAGTTACCCCGAGGGCCGTCCACCCCATCATTTTGGAAATATGGCGGACAAATAGCCTAAACCCGAAAGTGTCTAAACTTTCGCGCCAAATTCTAGGCGCACCACTAAAATCCACCATCCAACACACCTCTACGCACTAACAAATTGGTACATACTTTTATTATGAAATTTTAAAATAAGTAATATTATATATTTTTAGACTGATTTAATGATCAAATTGTGATTTTCAATTATGCAATGGTTGTGAGATCAATTATTATTTTAATTTTAATTTGGATAATGGATATATATTAATTTACATACCTAATGTACCTGCTTATATAAAGATCTAAAATGAATTCACCTTTTTTCTTTGACTGATTTTTATTAATTACTTTTGAAGTGATGAATTTTCTTATAATTATTGTTATTTCGAAGAATTTTGTTTTATAATGATTTTAATTTAACCTAATTTGTATTTGATTATTTGAAAAAGATTGTAATTCGTATTATTTATTATCGACATATTACCTTTATGTATCACCTTAGAGAGGAAGGCCAGAGTCCCCTATCACAGGTGTTCTTATACCTAAAAGGGGATTCTGTGTACTGCGTAATATATGTAATATAATCTTTACAGATCTCTTCCTCAGGGGTAGACAAATTTGGGTTTAATTTTAATAGTTCTATTCAATCATTCCATGAGGAAAAATATAGCTAAAAACCTTAATTTATACCCAAATAGTAACTTGCTCAAATCTCGATATCGGATCACTCAATCCCGGGATTATAATATCGAACTTTTGCGTCCGAGATCCCGGGATTACGATATCCCGGGATCCCGGGATTCATGCCCTAGTCCCAGGCACTACAGCGCCATAAAAGCATGGATTAAAAGTTGAATGCGCTGTATAAATCATCGTACATACATGCGTTTGAAATTCAAAGTAAAGATCATATAAGTAGGTACGAATCTAAATAAGACGAACCCAATAATGAAATTGTCGATTTTAATATTGTTTCAATAAGCAAATGTTTCGAATTTGAAAGGCGCGCCCGCATCCAACGAGGCAGAGCGGACTTGTTTACCGAATGTACGTAGGGGCTAGTGCAGGGCGCCCAATTTGTCGGTTCACTGTTTACAGATCCACTATTGTTCGATAGGCCTGTATTTATTGTTGTAAGTGTCCAACGCGAGCGGGCTTGCGGTAGGCCCTTGCTTGTGAGCGTATGATTCGATACACCTGTCGGGTCTATGATTATTATCGTTGTCTAATAGAGATAGGCGTTTGATTATACACTTTTAAGTTATATATAAGTTATTTTAATCTAATATTAGTTAGTTATTACAATTATCTAAGTAAGTACCTACTAAGTTATAACTACTACTGGGCAATCAAAGAAACTCGTAAATGAGTAATTGTTGTTTTCTGTTTAATTAAACCTTATATTATTTGTACCCGGAACATACCTAAGTATAAAAAAAACTTCCAATTTCTCCAACAACGAATGTTGCTAGTCTCTGAAACGAATTTAATTACAGGCTACCCAAATTAAAGAGAGCTTTTGTTAGAGCTTTTGCACGGAAAACTTGCATGAAAACTTCAAAGAAATAAACCATTCTCCGCCAATCTTTAGGTAAAGGTATACCTAGAATGCTTACAAAGGCAAAAAGCGAGTGACGTCAAACTTAATTACTGCAGCATTGTTAAAAAAACACTTTGAAGCAATCACGGAAAATTCTCTTAGAAATAAGTAAAAACACCGGTTACCTAGGCTTAACTTTGTGAAAAATTAAAACAACAAAAAGCGGGATGAAATGTAAATTGATTCAGCGAAGTTGTCTAAGAGTGGGCAGGTGGTAGGTAGGTACCTACACACTGGGCCAACGGAAACCAACATAGGCTTTCGTTGGTCCTATACCGTTCTAACTAATTTTAGTACTGGAATTTAGTATTGACATTAGCCAGTCAGGGAATGCATCGTGTATTCTGGCGTCTTTTGTGCCGGGTGCGTCACGTTAACAGAGCGGGCTTTTTGATTAGGTTCGTTTTTTTTAGGATTTGTCAATGTTTTTGTTTAGTTCTATTAACTCTCTTGTGGTTTTAATAGTAGATTGTATACCAAGGGAGAAAAGACTATTTTTACGGCGAGAGTGTTTTTTGAATCCAGAGAGGAGCGAGGGATTCTTTAGTAGAATCCTGAGCGAATCGAGGGATTCAAAGTATCTCACTCGAGCGAAAAATAGTGTTTGCTCCCGAGGTGAACATTCTACTTTTCATCACCCTCTATGAAAAAATGAGTAACGTACTTTGACCATTGTTCCCGTCTGACAGTAAATACCAATTTTTATCAAAACCTGCCTTCTACCAAACTACCATTTTCCATCAATAACTACCATTTTTTACTACATCCTACTTATTTTCTACCAAAAACTGCCGATTCTACCAAAAACTACAATTTTCCAATATTCTACCAGTACGGTCGAACACCCATCGCTCACCTATCAGACACATGTGTTGCTTAACCTGCTCGGTCTATCATCCATCACTTACCTATCAGACACGCAGTACGGTGATAGGAACTCTTTGTTAATTGAAACTTTTTAAAAATATTCACATTGCAAATTCAAATCTCATTATTGGGAGAAAAAACGCTATGAAAATGCCTGCTAGGAACATCGCCAGCAAAGCGCTACTTCTTGCCCTGTTTACAGGGATTAGACTAGCTCTTTTCGAATAGATGGGATGAAAAGTGTATCTAATGTAATTTCTTTAATTTACTTCTCTTTTATTTAATTTTTTGTCCAAAATTTTCATTAATTATAATTGTTCTTAAGTTAGGGTACGGCTACGGGCTTGTTTGCGTAATTATCTTAAGTAACCTTTTTATTACAGGACCTACTAATTAAATCTTTTAAAACTTACGTTGCAAAGTCCGGCGCGTTGAGAGCAGAAGCTCCGAAGTCCTGCGCGTGGACTTGGCGGTGAGTCCCTCTGCTGTGCGCCGGAGTGCCAGCCGTAGTTGCGTCTCTCGCCCTCGTCCGCAACAATGCCCGCCGCACACTGGTCCTGGGAACAAAAGGAAATAGGCATGTTTAATCATCATCATCATAATCTCAGCCTTTATACGTATAATGTTAAGAACCTTAAGTACCTATAAGAAGAAATTAACTATAAATTGTAAGGTAATTTAATGAATAATGAACAAAGCTGAAAACCACTTTTGTCGATTGCACCCTGAAATCTTATAAAGGTTGTGATTGATGATAATACAATAAAATTATGGGGTACAAAGAAGTATCCAGAGTTAATAGTAGTAACCTACCTATTTAAAAATAAAAATGATTGTAAAATAACTCCAAATAATTGAATGAATAAAAGTGATTTTGAATAAAAGAACATTGAATTTTGGATAAAACTATTAATAATAAAACAACCTTACTTTATTTATTACTTTGAGTGGTTTTTATCCTTAGTTTTCAATTATACCATACGTACGATTAGATTTTAAATGTTATTGACAACAAATATCTTCTAATATATAAAATTTCCATGTCACAGTGTTAGTTACCGTACTCCTCCGAAACGGCTTGACCGATTTTTATGAAATTTTGTATACGTATTCAGTAGGTCTGAGAATCGGCTACTATCTATAATTTATAAGGCAAAACAACGTTTGCCGGGTCAGCTAGTATTAATATAAAATGCAATAATCTAGACACTAGACACTAGCCCGGTTCATGCCGCGTTACATACCTATCACATTTCACAAAACGCTATCGTAATAGACATTCGGAGTTGAATGTTCTATCGATTCCGAGACTATCAAAGAGGGGCGTAAAAGGACTTTATAGAGCTTTTATAGTTCCGAACCGAACATGTTTTATTTCACATTTTCTGAGCGAGTGAAATAAGCTTTATTTTTACTAGCAGCCCTCTATCACACTTTGATTTTTAGTTTACGCTTCGGTTTCGGGAAAAGGGTAGATAAGATACCATGTTAATGGAAGGGGTGGTGAAATTTTGATGGAGCGGACGTCGCGTCCATCGTGTTAACACAATTATATGATAGTCGATATAATACCTTTATTTCTATTTGTTCAAGGCATTTTTATTCGAAATATTTTACAAGGAGAAAATGTATCATCAAAAATTATCCCATGAAAGGATTCGTACCTGTGCCCCTCGCTTGCCGGGCGAGTGCCCTACCACTGCGCCACACGGAAACTCACCTTATATGGTGAATTGACGATTATGCTTTCTCCCTGTTTTTGTTTACCGACTAAGGCACAGATTAATTAAATGAACTAAACTAAATTATTTGTATAAATGAACTAAATTTTCCAATATAATTGTTTCCAGGCAACAAATTAACACTAGTTGAGTCTGAATAAATGTTGTAACATCATATTAATAAACGTGAAAGATCGCCATACACGATATTGTATTACGTTTGGCAAAGTCCGCGGAGCGTCGTCCGCCCGAGGTTCAAGGCTGCGCCTGCGCATTGTTCGGTGACATCGAATTGACGCAGACCGTTGCCCATCAGACAGACCACGCAAAAACACCTCATGAGGGAGTTTCGTGTTTTATTCTAAAATAGTTCCGAGTCGATCGACAGATGGCGATACTTACTCTGGTCAAGATATTTTTACATACTATGTCAAAGGGACTGAGAACATTGAAACTATTGACTCGAAATCAAATTTTAGTCGTTGACATTAGTTGTATAGCATCAAATACTACATTTGGCATTGAAACAAAAGCCAGCGTTTGACCACTATCATACCCAGTGGCAAATGACATTACATAGCGTTATTAATAAACGTGGAGTAAGGTCGGGGTTATCTTACCACTTTTTGTTTCTTTCTTTGAAAGTTCTTGTCAAGGAGAAAGACAAAGCATGTTCTTACTAATCCGACTTTACTCTACTTTATTAATAACGCTAACAGTGTTTTAATATCTTTTACAAATTCATCTTTACTGACCAAAGTCATCAATCCGTAGGTATTTAATGCTGCTGCTACACAGTGCTGACATCTACTTAGGTATAATGGAACTTAATATCGCGAGAATACCTCATTGACATTCACTAACAATATTAAATACGAGTTTTTTGTTCTCAACTTCTTTTAACTGTCTATTCCAGTATTAACACTTCATTGATCAAGTATTAGGTATCTAGCTATTACACCTAAACTTCTGCGACTAGATTCGTATCTTTGAACGCAAACTCACTGTAGTTTCATGGTCGTAACTAACCACGGCCGATTGAATTTAGTCATGCGATCTGTTTGTTGTGGAACCAAACTTTGGACATAATCTTGTAATATTATGTATTCTGTGACAGAAATATTAAACTTATAAAACACTTTTAAAATAAGAAATTAGAGACTCCAAAGTTTTACCCACTTTATTATTATCTAAACGGGAGAATAGGTACCTACGCTAAAGAACATAAAAAAAAAACATTATTTAAAAAACCGGTTTTTAATTTCTATTAATTAATATTTTATTTAATAGTATTTAATGGACTTTCGACTACCACAAAAAATGAGCAAGATTCGATATGAATAGTACTAAATTATTAAAATGGTGACAGTAACTTTAATCATTGAGGAGTTTTCCGATGAGAGGGTGAATCCAAGTGCTTCATCAATCTGTATGATCGGAGGGCGCGTTCCGAAACCACAATAAAATCTCGACACTTAGCTATCTTAGTGATCATGTCATTTATACATGTTCTAAATGAATAAATATATTTAGCTTTGACCTAGTTCCTTAGGAGCCGATTCTATAGGTAGAAATTTAAAAATTTGTGTATCTAGTTCTTTAGGAGCCGATTCTATAGGTAGAAGTTTAAAAATTGGTGTACCTAGTTCTTAAGGAGCCGTTTTTATTGATAGAAGTTCGAAAATAAAAAGTTTACTGCGTTCTGGGATGCTATTCTAGTCATCATTCCAAAGGTTCTCATCAGATATTCACCAATAAGAAGCTAATATCCTTTTAATCAAAAAGGATCCATCGGAATCCTGTCTGAAATATCTGGTAACACACACAAATATAGTATAAAAACCACAAAAGCCTAATAGATAACCCTCCTTCTTTTTTGGAAGTCGGTAAAAAAGACAGCCAAGAGTGACCAAATGCAGGATCAAAGCAGCCGGCAAGTTTACTAGTCAACATAAACGTACCTAATTGCGGACGAAAAAGGCGTAATTACATGTTCCTTAATAGCGTAAGTACTAACGTAAGGCCGTCCAATAATGTTGGGCGAGTGTAATGTAGGCTATTATACGGCGCGGTCGAGCGCAGCTGGGCGCTCGCCGAGCCCAGACTCTGCGGTGCCCTAACCTAACCTAACCTAACCTCACAGAATCAGGTGGATAACAGAGTAAATAGGTGAGAAAGTAGAGCAATCAACCTAAACAAACTCAATTATAAAGAGAGGAAATTACAAAGCCTGTTTCGCGAAAGTCGGAAAAACCGTTTCGTTAGGTAAGTTATTGGATTTACAGGCAGCCATAGTAAATTTAATTGAATATTAATTTTAGTTATTATGTGGAACTATTACAGAGTAAATATTATATATTGTGTGGTTCTGAAACAACTGGACCTTTTTGTTGAAACTTGGTACATGAAAGCCGAACGTCCACCACCAACCAACCAATAGTTTACTTAGCCATAATCAGCCGGTGAGCATAGCTGACATAGGACGTAGCTAAGTTAAACTAATTAAGTTCAGTCGGCGATGGACGATCAACTTCAATCCTTTGAAATACCATTTACTTTTCCAATCGATTCTACTTTGTCGAATAGCACATATTGATTTACATTACAAATCACATACTTTACCTATTACTTGAAACCAAGTATCAAGTCATAAATCTAAACCAACTTTACGGCAACTAGATTAGCAATAAAGTTGTCCCATAGCTCTATTTCGAATAACATATCAATCAAATAAAGGTAAGTAGATAAAACCTGTAGATGTCAATCTAAATACATCGTTAACACATTTTTAAATAACAGGTACGAAAGAGGAAAGTAAACTTTAGGATAGAATAGACAGAGTAAAGAAAATATAGTATAAATAGACTCTATGATCTATAAAGCCTGTAGTATAAGTTCTATGCTCTATAGATAGATAGACTCTATGCTCTATATCTCTTCTTCTGAGTCGTCATCTTCATTGCTGAAGGTCGTGTCTAAGATGAATTGTCGATCACTCGGTGCATCATGCTCCTCCACTCTCTCCAGAAAATGTTCTACATAGTCTATAGTATAAACGAAGAAGATGCTCTATATAGTCTATAGTCTGAACTCTAGGCTCTTAGTGTCTATGATATTGATAGACTCTATGCTCTACGCATTATAGTAACAACTTATGTTTCACCCTTTACTTTTTAACAATTATCTTGTAAGCTTACTCTAGGACACTAAAATCATGATTTTCATAAACCATTAATTATTATTAAGGCTAGCTCACATAAGCTTGGAAGATAATTGTCAATAAATAAAGTGTGAAACTAAATTTTTCCTTATATATTGGGCCTTGCTTTGTTTAGCGTTGGTAAAAACGAACAAAGCATGTAAATAGGAAACTTTGCTGAATAATTAAGATACGAACGTTCGGTTTAAATAATGTTTCACGTTTATGTTTTGACGTATTTTATGATCAAACACTTATTAGTTATGTTTGTAAGCGTAACGGTGTTTGCATAAATCTTGGAGAGTTAGCGTGGGCTATCCCAACCTTCGGACTCATGAATATTCCACTCGATTGTCTTTATATAATCTAATCTACACTAATATTATAAAGAGGAAAGATTTGTATTTTTGTGTGTATATGTGTGTATGTTTGTAATGAATAAACTCAAAAACTACTGTGCCGATTTCAAAAATTCTTTCACCATTAGAAAACTACATTCACCCTGAATAAATGTTATGTAGCCTATGGGCTACTTTTGATCCCGATAATCCCACGGGATCGGGACTTACGCGGGTGAAACCGCGGGACGCAGCTAGTAACATTATAAAATGGAACCTTCTACGTGCTTCTACTTCCGCTATTAATTCTTTTATGATTTTAAAATGACGCAGAGAAGTAATACGTTTATTAACTAATGAAATTGGAAAATCAGGTTAGTGCAGGTGTGAAATCGTAAACGAAAAACAAGTACTTCACGTGATCTAAAAAGCCTATAAAATTATATTGGCCCGGGAATCATTAATTTACTAATTTTATATCTCGGTTTCATGTTGCTCTAAAATAACAAGTCACGAATTAAAGTGCTGCACTTATTTAACTGTTTTATTTATTTTCTAATTCTACGAGAATTAAAACTTCAAAAATGAAAAGTAGTTTAGTTAGGAAATGGTCTCTTGCCTTTTGACTTCAGTCACTGAATACAATATAGAACAAAGTCTTTATTTTTAAGTATTTCTTTATTAGTGAAGGTATGTAGAGGTAGGTCATTTTTTTTACAAGATAAAGGCTAGAATATGACCTCATCTCATTATTATTGTAGTAAAGGGTGTCATAGGTTGGTTTTAATTGACACCTTCAGTTTCACGCGACAACGTAGGCCACAATCGCATAATGCATTATGCATACAACGACTATTTGATACATCGCGTCGCGTTGCCGCTTTTGGTGTTCACATAGGACAACGGGTTATCTACACTAATATTATATACAGCAAAAAAAAAAAATTTTGTGTGTGTGTGTTTGTATGTTTGTAGTGAATGAAGTCAAAAACTACTGGACCGATTTCAAAAATTCATTCACCAAAAGAAAGCTAGGTACATTATTGAGGAGGAGTAACATACGCTACTTTTGATATTCCCACGGGATCGGGTCTTACGTGGGTGAACCCGCGGGATGCAGCTAGTTGTAAATAAATGAATGAATGAAATCAAACAATCATTAATTTTATCACAATTTTGATTTGCACAAGTTAATACAGAAAACTAGCATAGTCTGTAGGTAGGTACATTAATTAAATAAATAAAATAAATAAATAAATAAATAATTTCTCCGAACAACGCACAGCGCCATCTAGCCCCGTGGTAAGCGACTAAGCTTGTGTTACGGTGTTGTATTGCATAAACCTAGGAGATATATCGTCCCATAAAATTTCTAGTTTCCAGGCTTTAGCTACATCATGATTTACACCAGCACGCAATACTCTGCCGTGTTTGTTATTTAACCGGGAATTTATTATCAGTTTTATAGTTTGAATCTTGTAAAGCAGTTAAAACATGAATGCACAAACGAACTTTCCTATTTATATTTAAGTTATAGGTTAATATATAATATCAACCTGCTTAATTAAGATCAACATATCATAATAAAAGTAAAGATATTTATTTTTTCCAATATATTGGTAGCAGTTTCCTTCGGTTTAACCCGCGTAAGTTCTGATGCTGCGGATTTTTCCAAAAACCTTTTTTATTTATTGATTATTTATATGTTTACCTAGATTTGATCTAATAAATAAAAAGAAGGATTAACTGTTCGAATCACAATGGGTGACAAGAGTAACTACGCATCGGAACAACTGTTCCATCGGTCTCATCTACGACGTTTCGCTGAGAGGGAAGTTCCTAAGTAGATAAAACATAAGGAACACTTCGGTTCACACTACAGTGGCCGGTAGATAAGTTGAAAAATTTTGACGTGGGAGGAGAAAGTTCGCGCAATACATTTCACATGCGACTTCTATGAAAAATCGACTTCTGCGCATCTGCCATTTTTTTTAACTTATCTGCCGGCCACAGTACCTATTTTAGTGGTATTAAAAATGTTGGTAACTAAAGTTTAACTTGATCGTTTCCAGAATACGAACCTTTATAATGTCCTTGTAGTTCTTAGTACGGCCAGCGGTATGTACCTATGTAACTCATATCAACCCTTTTTACAAAATTATCCGAACGTTTTTATAGGGAAATCTAAATATTGAATTAGCAATCATAGTAGGTAATCTTTGTCGAACATTTTCGTCTGCCCATTTGTCCATTGTTTGCGGGGCCGCTCATTTTAATAAAGTTATGTGAACACATTTCTTAATTCTATGCGTCCTAACATGGTCCTTACATTTATATTCAGTTGTGAAGTTTAGTTCAATATTTATACAAACCAGAGAGCGGTTCAGTCTATATGCTAATACAACACTAACTTATCAATAATATCCTTAGATGAAAACAAAAAACAGCAGATACGTTACCTAGTCTCGGAAAATGACACGATAAAACTGCGTCCAGCTGACGCACTAGCCTCAGTCGTATGTCGAACCGTTGCCGCGTGAGCCCGTGCTGTCACACTGCGATTATCTTATCAAGATCCATAACAATGCCGTTTTTACAAATGCTTGAATCATTGTTAAAGACAAATGTTTTTAAAAACAATAATTTTATGAAAATGCATGTAGGTACCGTGTTTCTAGCTCATTTTTCGAATAGGCAATGTTAGAATATACCGTATCTACTATTTTTGTTTTCATCTAAGATAATATCTGGTATTTTAAATGCATTGGAGTTTCCCAACGAACGGCCGATGATAAAGGATGTTATTGGGAAAGGCTCGGTATTTACGATCGATCTATTCACCTTGTGTTTTCATTTTGTACTAGAAGTGGCACGCGGCTTATCCCACCTAATCCTTTTGAAATTTCAGGATAAACGTATATTACATAGTTCCATTTTTCAACATTATAAGTGCCTACAAGGTTAATCACGTTCAACCCAGATTATTTTGCGTTCAGAATCTATCTATACTCTATACTGATATTATAGAAGATTAAAGAGGAAATATTTGTATTTTTGTGTTTGTGTCTGTTTGTTTGTTATGAATAAACTCAAAAACTACTGGACCGATTTCAAAAATTCTTTCACCATTAGAAAGCTACATTCACCCTGAGTAACATTGGCTACTTTTGATCCCGATATTCCCACGGCATCGGGACTTACGCGGGTGAAACCGCGGGGCGCAGCTAGTTTATTATAAACAGCCGTTTTTCAGTGAAACAAATAAAAAAAATTCAAAATAAAAACTGATTTTCCAAAAGTCTTGAAACAAAAGTTGTTCGCTTAGACGTCTAGAAACTCCCCCTTTCTGCTTAATATCTCCTCCTCGCAGGACATTGTATAGTAATATCAATGCTTAGAATCTTCTAAATATCTAGGACAGAGAGACCTACACTCATAACCTACCGTTTCAAGCTTAACAGTTCATCTCCATCCTAAGGTTGCCTGGAAGAAATTGCTTTTAGCGGTAAAGTCGCCCATTTGTGCTTTTGTGTTTCTATACACTGTATTGTCCTTTAAGTTGTGCAAATAAAGCGTTCATCTATTTATCTATCTTTCAACCTACAAGAATTACATCGTAAGTACGTTTAAAACTATCGATTTGAACTTTACCCTTTGTTTTATAATGGAATTTCGTAAATAGCTGTAATGTGGCTCACTTATAGAAATATTATGCCCGTTAACTAATATTTCACGGTTCTAGGTCGCAGTTTGAGAAAATTGTTGAGGTATTGTTTCGTGACAAAACCCCATAAGGGTAGGGTTTGGTTCGTATGAAAGAAGGGGTTTGGCCTTGCATAGATCTAAGTAGGTTAGGTAAGTATTGCATAGGTAACTTTTACTGCGGTTAAATGATATTTAACTACTAAAAAACAAGATTGAAGTTAATTTTTTTTTCAAAATATTTGTTGTCCACTTGTCCAGAGCGGGATTTCAGAGACCTACAGTCCGAAGCCACAGTTTACCAAAAAAATGGCACAGTCTCAAATGATATTTACATTTATATCAGTCATTTCACCCGCGTAAGTCCCGATCCCGTGGGAATATCGGGATCAAAAGCCTATGTTACTCAGGGTAAATGTAGCTTTCTAATGGTGAAAGAATTTTTGAAATCGGTCCAGTAGTTTCGGAAATTACCCCCCATATACATACAATACATACATGTTATCAACGTTACCTCTTTACAATCTTATATATAAAATTTCCATGTCACAGTGTTAGTTACCGTACTCCTCCGAAACGGCTACACCGATCTTCACCAAACTTCACTTACGCATTCAGTAGGTCTGAGAATCGTCTACTATCTATAATTTATAAGGCAAAACAACGTTTGCCGGGTCAGCTAGTATTAGTATAGATTTATATCCAATGTGCTATACACAACAAGTAGTTTCAGATGTGTTTAAAATCGAACAAGCGCATCTGAAACTACGCTACAAAAAGTCAGGGTAAGTGGTAAGTTACTTTCAGTTTGAAACAAGAGCGAGATCTACTTACTTACTTTTAAAAGTAAGTTTAAATGGGAACGAAAAAGACAAAGACCGATATACTTACTTAGGAATCTATCAGACAGAGAGCGGTCACGCGGTCAAGCGTTCTTGCGGAAAGTTTTGTGTTCTTTGTGTTATATTTTAAATTTCGAAAGGGGGCAAATCCCGAACACACCATTTTATCACGTTACTTACCAAGATATACACGGACCCCGGGCTCTCGAGAAAGATGCAACCGGGAACAACGCTCGGATGATGATGGACTTACCAAGATATACACACACAGGAGGCATTCTGACCGCGTTGTTCAAGTAGAACTGCACGCTCGAACGCAGAACGCTTGACCGCATGACCGCTCTCTGTCTGATAGGTCCCTCAGAACTGAAATAATCAAATAATAATTATAACTGCTTGTATGTTTGTGAAAGAGATAGGAATCTCTTTCATTACTCTTATATTAACAAACATACAAGCAGTTATAATTATTATTTGATTATTTCAGTTAATTATTTTATGCTGACGACGTGCTTGTTTTAATACCAACTTACGCAGAAACGTTACGCACAATTAAAATAAAATAATAAGCAATAATTATGAATTTCAAAAATATTTCCTGAGAATTTAAATTGCTGATACAAATTCTCAGAGAAAAAGTGTTTGCGTAACAACCGGCCTGTTCAAAATCAAATAACGCATAAAGTGGGTAATTTTTACATCCTAAGCATTGTAGAAATACTTATTTGAAATAATACCTAATTTAATTATAAAATGTACATGGTATCGAGATTTTTTTTATCAGAATAATTATCTTTTGTTCTCTAATTAGTCGACTGTCAACGAAACTAAGTTATTTTAGCTTAGCTTCGCATTGAACGATCGCCTTCAAACTATAAATAACCACATTTACCTAGTAGTTATGTAACTAACCACATTTGAAAACTTGTTTTTTTTTTAAATTTTGGGACGTTTTTTATTTAAAAATTTTTGCTTTTACGCAAATTTAATAAATATGATTAACAAAGCTATCTAATCAGTCGACAGATTGAGGTAATTTACAATCTATTTTAGGTTTAGATAGATAATGCAAAACAATAGGTAGGTAAGGTAGATTTTAATTTTATGTCCCTATTAGTAATTAATTGTAATATTTCCCAAAACGTAGCAAGAGATGATAACCATATTACAAAATTCATATGTCATGTACGAACACGGCGTAAAAGGTAGGAGCGAAAGGGATAATAATCCAATATTAAATCATGAAGCTGACAAGGGGGTTCTAAAAAGGTTATTTAAGGAGATTCATAACAGGATTTTCTTTTTGACACAATACTTGTGCAGGAAAAATTATTTCGTTAATAAGACCGTTAGCAATTGCCTTTTGACCGCGGGACCGTGTCAAAAGTTACGTAGGTAACAAATTGCTATGGCGCTTCCGCCTGAAGAAGTTTTGGCTTGACGTCGTAAAATCGGATATGCGTGCAAATGGCCGCACTACGCGGGACGCCGAAGATCGTGCGAAGTCATCTCATCATCCGAGCGTGGTTCCCGGTTGCATCTCTCTCGAGAGCCCGGGGTCCGCTTGCCTACTTTTACGTCTCCACTTCACACGATCTTCGGCATCCCGTGTAGTGAGGCCATTTGCACGCATATCCGATCTTACTACGTCAAGCCAGCACTTCTTGGGTCTTCCCAATCTGCCGCGGCCGGGCGGAGGCGCCATGGCAAGACATTTGTTTCCCACGTAACTAGCCGGTTCTCGTAGAACGTGGCCGTACCACCGTAAGCGGCATTCTTGCAGTTTGTCTGCAATGTCTCGGACATGAAGGCTGCCCCTGATGCGGGAGTTTCTGACGCGATCTTTTCGCGTCACTCCACACATCCAGCGCAGCATCTTCATCTCCGTGACACGCAGTTCCTGCTTATGTCGCTCAAGCAACGGCCACGCCTCACTACTGCGAAGTAGAGACGTAAAAGTAGGAAAGCGGGCCCGGGCTCTCGAGAGGGACGCAACAGCAAACATAGCTCGGATGATAATGATGATGATGACCGTGTCAAAAGGAAATTCCTCTAGTTATTCTCGTAAAATAACCTTTTTAACCCCCAGATATCACATGCATAGTATCTCTGTCAACTATAATATTCTAGGTACTCAAAAAGTGAGTTCGTTTTTAATCCTTCACGCAGATATGGCTTGACGGCTTTGGGAGATAGCTAGACTAACCCAAGAGTATAAATAAACGCGTACCTACCTATCTGCTAAAGTGGTACAAGCTAAATCGACCTTAGTACCTACGTGTTTATTAATAGCCCTGTTCCAGACTATTCATATATAATAAATGATAATAAACCTAACTCTGTTTGTTTTTTTTTGCCACCTAAACCAATTAAACAAAATACCTACTAATTTTCACTTTTGTCGTATACCTACCTAGGTATACAATAGGGAACGGAGATAGCCCATGTTCTTAGGAGTTTTAGGTCTCTATAAAAAATCGCGTATGCACGATTTAGCACTTTCTACTACTTTCATATATGTTTTTTGCTTTCCGAAGAAGGAGCCGCCGAAAATCGTGTGAAGTGGAGACGTATGAACAGCAAAGTAGAACCGGGGCTCCCGAGAGGGATGCAACCGGGAACGTCGCTCGAAAGATGATGATACTATTTTATTCCTTTAGTTAGAGAAAAACATGCCGATTACGTAATACGGGTGGATTCACAAAGCGCAGCTAGTCTAGTCATATTACGTTAGTATTGGCTGTAATATCCCGAGTTGGGTATTTTACGAGGAGTCTACCGAAGATTGAATAACTGTATTTTATGCGCTACGCTGTCCCATTTGCACTGGATTATGGAAATTGTGGCGATTGGGATTTAACACAGTTTCATGAGGGAAAATATTGTGTTAACAATCGTTGTATGTTGTTTTTACAAGCTGCGCCCCGCGGTTTTGCCCGCGTAAGTCCCCGATTCCGCGGGATTTACAGGATCAAAAGTAGCCTATAGGTATCCTTCTTCTTCTATCTATCTCTATACCTACTAACGTTCATCAATATCGGTTCAGTGGTATAGACGTGAAAGCGGAACAGACAGACGGAGTTACTTTCACATTTATACTGTTACTAGCAGCGCCCGCGGTTTCTCCCGCGTAAGTCCCGATCCCGCAGGATTTACGGGATCAAAAGTAGCCTATGTCCTTCTACAAGGTCCTTTTTATCTCTATACCAAATTCATCGATATCGGTTCAGCGGTTTAGGCGTGAAAGCGTAACAGACAGATAGATATACAGACAGACAGAGTTACTTTCGCATTTATAATATTAGTAAGATTGTTTTTATTAGTAAAGCATAACTTAAAATTGTAATTCAACGTGTAAGTTTATGAAGAGGAAAGTCTACCTACTCTTTCTCCATACAAACGTAGTCGACTGTTTCCTCCATGGATGAAAATATTAGGGCAAATAAGTTTATGCCATAAAACCAATTCTGCCATGACCATAGCCCTACGCTTTGTTTTATTTTCTAATTAGAAAAGAAAAAACATAAGAATATGAAAATATGAGACATTGGTATAGGTTTATGGCATAAACACATTTGCTCTATGTCTTTATCGAGGGAGGAAACAGTCGACTACGTTTGTAAAGTGGGTATGTACCTATGGAGAAAATAGTAGGTAGATTTTCCCTTTAAAGCCTTCTGCTATACTGACATTCGTTATATAGTAACACATAGAAGTTTGTCATCTTACATACTTTCCTTTCCGATTCAAAGCGCCTCTGAGCATTATCTTTGATCTTTTCTTTTTGTAGTTCTGAAGTTCCCTCACAATACTGAGATTGTAACGTTAGGCGTCATTAAAATTGCTATCAAAGGCTTGTTGCCTTGTGAAAACCTTTTCTTGTTGTTAAAAATATAAAACATAAGTTACGCTCATAGTGTGTAAACACGCGAAACGAATAATCTGAGCGCGGCAAAATATCCGCGGTGGATTTGACATTCCAACGGCTGAATACAGAAACTCCACTTAAAATTTGAGGCGTACTTAAATAATTGAGCCGCTTCTAAATTTAAAAATAGTATGGGAATTTTTGAATCTGAGAGGTGCTTGGTTATTTAAGTTGAACTCAGATTTTGAGTTGCGTTTCTGTATTCGGCCGCAAGGCTGTTAATTGATCGGACAGTTAAACTACTCTGACCTTTCAAGTATTACGTAAGCAATTCCGGGTTTCTTTGCTTAGCTTATTTTTGATGACAAGGGTAGTCTAGATTGCTGATCCTCTTTCATCTAAACTGTAGATAAGTAAAGTGGCTGGCAGATAAGTTGAAATTTTTTGACGTGGAAGGGGAAAGTTCGCGCAGTACGTTTTACATGCGACTTCTATAAAAATCGACTTCGCGCATTCGCCATTTTTTCGACTAATCTACCGGCCACTGAACGCAGTACGCAGTATAGTATGCAGAACGCACTGACGTTGAATCAGCAGCATTTATTCACTTTTTCATATTCTCTATAAAATTTAGCGTGTATTTGAAAATGCATGTATTTGTCAATATTTACGTAAGCATAGGAAGAGTTTGCTTACTTTTGCTGACAAGGGGGACAAGGAGTTAATTACCAATTACAAAACATCTGCTTACGTAATACTTGAACGATCCCCTGGCTACGACAGATAAAGGAACAAAAAACGCGCGATACGACGCGGACGTAAAGGACGTAGCTAAGTATCTACTCGTAGTTCTTTTAATACAAACCTAATGCTCGCTGGCTAGAATCTAATTTCAAAGCCTATCCGAAACTACTACGAAGCGAGAAACTCATTTATAAAGGAAATGACTACAGTCGCATTACTTAAACTACGTGTAAAAATTGCTTTTTACATATACGCCAACGTCTCACACCACGTTATGTTTTACTCGAATTTGCACCTTAAACTTGAACAAGAGTGTTTGCTTTTGATTGCAGTTGTTTCTTATTTGCGTTGATGGTAATGGTTATTGGCCACGTAAGATTCCACCTGATGGCGTATTATCGATAGCTAAAGAGGTTTAAGTTACAGGGAATAGACTTAACATCTGAATGGTAGCCTACTAATTTTTTAAACTTCGTGATTTACGCGTTAGATATTTGTTAAAAATTAAAACGGAACAAGCCCCACCAAATGGCTGGCTAGTCACTTGTTACTAACCAGTAATAAAGCACACATGTAGGAGATTAACTTACAAATTATTTTATTCCATGTTCTAAATACAGAGCTTCATTACCATCGGTCCAATTGTTTTACTTTAAAGAGTACTTACCTATGTACCAAACTAACAAAAAGATAGCATTTTAAACTAACATGGTTGTATATGTAGGTTTATATGCGTTTATGTAAACCGGGATATTTACAAATTTTAATGATTTTTCGATTTAAAAATATCCCAGTTTCTTTTCCAATATTTTTTACGACCTCTAATTCGCTGTAATATTAAATTTCTTATATTTGACCCGATGTGTTATTATCGGCAGCCCATACCGGGGGACGAACTAATGGACAACGCGACGTTGATAGACGATGTAGGTAACATCTTGTTACTAACATGTTCCTAGCGGTGATACACTGATACCTCGATTATTAAAAACGATGCTTTTCTTTAGATTAAAAACGGGTTCGAAGAATTTTAATAAAGTTTGCTTTTATACTGTACCTTTTCTACGTAACTTGCATTATTTAGTAGACTAATAATTAAATTAATAACATTTGCTACAAACCTAATTCGTTTCCTTAATTAAAGGTAAGTGTTGTTGGAAAAGTGTGTGGAATGGAAACGTGTTCAAAACACAGAGAGTTCAGAGAAATGTAACTATAGAAGCGCCTCGGTCTAACAAACGATGACGAAAATCATACCATCTGCAGATTATGCAACTGGCACTAGTGGTCAATGCGCATTTTGCGACTTACATACGATAGCATCGTATGATCGGAATGTCTAATTTTTTAATCGTCGACGAAGCAAATTGCCCAAAATGAATGTTTACATCACATTATCTAATTTGAAAATCGCCTACTGAAATATTTATTTTTCTTCTTTTCTCGCAAGGTTAGATTGGAATTAAACTTCAGACAATCCTTAAGAAGAGGCCTGTAAAGGTTTCGAAACGTTGAGCATTGAAACAGTGCTAAAAGTAATAAACACCACGCGAATGAAACCAAAAAAATTGTTGATTTTAAAGAAAAATATTGACATGGGTACCATCATGTGTGATATAGGCGTTCTAAACAGTGGGCGTTTACCTTTAGCATTTACAACAATTTAAATGGAAATCTCATAAAACCTTAATAATAACGGAAAACAACTAATAATAAACGAATAGAATCGTCTTTATTTCATAATTATAAACCGCTGACATCGTGTGGGCGGAATTTTATTACTGTTTAACTGAATTATTATATCACAAAATATAAGTAATTTATGCATGGCTCTTACTAAATAGGCCAAATCATAAAATATAAATGGATCCAATAACATTTTTAATTTAGAGTTTTAAGTGATGATAGAGTCGTAAATAAATAATCATTCTTATCCCCTTCAAAACGTGAATTCAGTAAACCTAGCCTATTTTCTAACTTTTTCTGACACAACAGAGAAAAACTTAATTAAAGTTAAAGTTATTATTTTTAAAGTCGTAAATGAGTTCTTCTCTCGGTCTTCACCGGGAGCTGGGCGTCACGAACCTTACTTGTAAAAGTAACAATAAATAGTTCCTTATAGACAACACTGTGACTTGCCAGCCTACGAAGCGCAGTTGGCAGCACGCCCGGCTAAAGAACGGGAGGTCGTGGGTTCAAGTCCCACAGGAGCAATGAATTTTGGAACAAAAACCATTATTTCTAAAATACAAATTTTCCCAGAACTATGGATAGTAACACTAAAAATAAAATCTACGAAAAATATATTTGTTTCCATTCTGTTGCTTGTGGCTTTACTGTGGTCAGTCTTCGAATTTATGAGTTTTACGAATAAAATATCAATTAGGTTCAACCTCCCAGTTGTAAAATGGTAATTTAGTAAATTAGGTGACTGATTATGACAGATCCAATGATCGTAATTTAAAAGATATAATCTAATAGGAACATATAAAATGATCACCTAATGAGGTTGTTTCTGTTTATGGCTCCACTGCCACTAGGATTCTGTTATTAAAAAAAAAAGTAACCTATTTGTGCAAAATTCTAAGTCGATCATCCACCGCCAACTAAACTAAGATAGTCTAGGTTAGCCTAGCTCACCAGTTTTTCATAAAAGGGAGCATAGCTTACAGTGAACGCACATGTATTAAAAACTACGTAAATTCTTTATGTATTGTGAATAGAATTTACATTTCAATTTGAAATAGCTTCAAAACCCATTAATGGTTCCTATAGTTTGTCAATAACACGATAACAAAAACTGATTGTAAGGGCATATAATAGAAAGCAATATAATCAGAACAGAATAAAATCATTTACCCAACTATATTACCTAGCAAAACAAACGACACAAAGAAGACAAAATAAAACAGAAATAACGTCCTCCTTTATTGACAGTCGGTCAATACATCCCTACTTCACTACGTAAAATAAAAAATAAAATATAATAATATAATATTTATAAATACGTAAGCATTTTTTTCTGTCTGTCACATTTCCACGCCTAAACTGCTGAACAGATGTTGATGAATTTTGGAAAGATGGGAAGAGAAGGACGTAGGCTACTTTTGGTCCCGATATTCCCGCGAGATCGGGACTGCGGGTGAAACCGTGGGGCGCTGCAAGTTACTAATAAATATCACAGTGTCGTATGTACCTACTATCTCTATATGCAATCTATCAAACAAACTGCCAACGCCACTTATCTTTAGGCTTTACCTAAAAAACCGTTCAGTAAGCATGCGGAACGACGCGCGATGCCAACGGCAACGGTACGGTAACCTATATTCGATGTCAGATTGTAAATCTCTGATCCGACAGTCGATCACATCCAGATAGATGGGACGTCGAGCTAACGGGGATAGACGACCTGAATCCGGGACATATTGGGCCACGCGGGCACCAAAACTATTCAATGCCTAACTTTAGAGAGGGTTAAAAGACAATTTTTATAACAAAAGTCTGTTTTTTTTTGTATGTAGAACAACTTGTTCTCCGCAGAACCCCAGTCCTATTTGCATCCATCACACATTGCACCGGTGGGTACCGTTTTTGGTTAAACTTTTTAAATTCACTCGATTTGTTTACATAGTATATTTAACCGGGTCTTAATCGCGTATTATTCCGATGTTTTGACTTCGCGACCAAGACTACCTACAGTAATAGGTTTACTGAATTTATAGAACAAACAAATGGGACAACTCGGAAGCATCCAAAACAATCTCAAATATTTTAGAACTAGCAGATATCGCGGTTCATGACATCCTTGTGACAGACATATGGACAAAAGAGTCTTAGTAAAAGGTTCCGTTATTACCCTTCGGGTACGGAACCCTATAAAGAAAGAAGGTATTTTCTTGCATCAATGCAATGTTTTCGATTGTCCTGTCTATTTTATGCAGATATTTAAAGTTCTTTGGACATGACACATCTCGTCAGTACCTCTCGAATTCGAGACTCGATTGAAAAATATTGTTTTACCTAGGGACGTAAACAAATATCTAAACCATTATGTATTCTGGTGCTATGCTATTATATTATGTAACCAACAAAATACACTTTACTAGTTTTTCTTTTAACTAGGCCCCCGTTTTCACCAGCATTAATCCAGATCCCGTGGGAATTTTCAAAAATCCTTGCTTATTTGTTACCTGAGAACACACTGTCTAAATATTGGCCCTCTACTATCAGAAACTTAGGCTGAGCGTTGATCCATCAGTCAGTCAGAACAAAGCCTTTTACAAATACAGATTACAACAAAGAAAATCACAACAGTATTTCAAGCAACAAACAATACTACATACTTATTACTTACACATTCCCCATATCCATACACAGACTCGATATTGATATTGAGGATACAAATCATGAAATATGCTCATCCCTTATTGAAATCTGTGCGTAACGGGGCGCTTGTAATGAAAAATAGCGTGACGTCATCGATCGAGGTGCTACGGCGAACGCTACGAGACACGCGGCGTAGGCTCCGAGCTACGGGCTGCTACGGTGACATTTGTGTGTGCGAAGACCCACTAGACGTAAATATCGTGACCCGGATTTATTTGAAAAATCCTACAAGTAAGTATATAGGTATATAATACCTATACATGCTTTTGCTGCGGACTGTACTACAATAGCTTTTGGGAGAGATGGTCAAAGGATCATAATTTTATGTACCTTTTAGGCAAAATAAATATAAAAAGCCACTGCAGAGCTGGCAAAATTGTCACGTCTATCGTATAAATAAAATGACAATCGCTGCGGATGCTAAGATGAAAACATATCCTTTACCTACTGGGCAGTCGGGTAAAAAGTATATATGATTAGTTTATATGATTGATTACTTAGTTAAAGATACTTAATTCATATACAACAAGTATTACATCAATAAAAGTTTTAATGAAGACGGCGCATGAGAGCACCACCTGGTCCAAACGAAGAGGCGGTCGTCATCTCATCTCTGTAATTACCACACTTAGAGCTCTTAATTAAATCCCCGGGCGGCAACACCTACTTTCGCTTCAAGGATAATATATTCAACCTTTTCACATTGAAGTTTGGAACGAATTCATCATCTTTATTTTTACAAAAGTACCAACTGCCCGCTGTGTCGCCCGTGTAAGTCTCGATGTCTTGGAAATTTTGAGATACTAGTAATCTTTGTGCTAAGTTTCATCGCAATCGGTCCTATTGTTTTTGGCCTAAAAATGGTGTAAGCAAGCAAGCGGCTTATATTTTTTTTACATTTTGGTAAGTAGGTATATATTTTAAAATTATTTACGTCACGTCACGAATTCCTTTGACATAACCACAGAATAGACAATAGTCACAAAGGAATTTCGCTACGCTACGGTGACGTGAGTTTTGGAGAGTTTGTTCTTTATATGATGTAGCATCCGATATGAAAGGAAGTTTCTCACGGGATCAGGGATGCAGGTGAAACCGCGGGACATAGCTAGGACAATACATATAGCCTTAACATTAACTATACATACATGAACACAAACACTCTAAACATGAAATGTGAGTATTTCATTACGAAATAGAGACAGGGTAATCGATACGTATCCGGCAGTTAATTACTTGTAACAGAAAACAAAGCAGTGGTCAGTGACGATGGTGTATAAATAAAGCAAATGGCAGACTGTTTGGCGAGCGACGCGTGCGCCGGTTGTTCCCACTAGATCTAAATTAGACGCAGAACGACACGCGTGCCGCAGCCCAACGCGAACACTCCGCGCTACACAAACCGACACATTAAGATTATTTCGAGAACATTTCGCACATGTTTCTACTACGTACATTACACGTTATAAACTTGGAAGCGTTTATTCGCGATGGTATCGTGGTGCAATTAACTTGAATGTTTCACGATGAAACTTCATCCGGTCGGTAACAGCGGCTGCCGAGTCTCGCGGCGCTATGCGTTCCCACCCGCCCCGGCCGCGGCCCGCCAACAATGGAACAATAAATTTCAAAGTCGATTCGACAAACTTACTGTTATAAAACACTCTCAGTTTTACAAAATTTAAATACCTCAGCGTTCGTTAGTAAAAATCGACATGTTAAAGCGTAGCCGAGATTGTGAACTGAAATATTTGCGCGCAGAGACAGGAACACGGCGTTCATTCGTCGTCGTCGGTACCTACCTTGAGGCGGCTTTTTGATGATCACACGCCGAACAAAAAGTCAAAAGCGATACGAAGGCACTCAGATTCTTAAAGAAGCAACAAGAATCGATAGCTGGGAAACTGGTTTGTTCCTTGAGAATGCACGCTAATGTTATGTGCCGTAAATAACAATGTGTGAACCCTCCGCGCCTTCCCCCGACCTATCAACGCTGAATGCTACATTCGTTTTCACATATCACAACAAATTGTTCAATTTATTAGGTCCCCTCATAAAGTGTACTTCCTAACTGGCAACATTTTTATAAATTTCCCCAACAATTTGTGCGAAGCTCGAACGGAAGAAGTGACAGCTGCACGCGCGGCATCGCGTGTAACAAGAGCTTGGTTCGTTAGAACCGCAGAGTTAAAATAAAACTTAGTAATGGGAACAAAAAGAATCTAGACGGAGTAGGCGCTTGACTTGCATTGCAAGCTGGGGCATTGTTGTTCTCTTCCAAAACGAGCTTTATTTTATTGAGAGAAGTTTTAAAGTTGTAAGCAAAGTGCTTGTCAGCTAACTGCAAATACAGGCGCGCAATGAAGTTTATTTCAATTGTCTCTGCGGGTCGATTGTCCTATGTGAAGAGTGCATTCGCAAACAGTTCTCGCCCAATCAAATCTGAAGTAGGTACATTTGATTACCGCGCCAAATTGCTGGCACTCGTTTAAATTGAAAGGGCAAAACTGTAGGTGTGTTGATGTTTCTATGAAGAACTGCATCCACTCCGTAGTTATGTTTACAGAATGTTGCTTATTCATGTTACCTCAATAAAGCAAAGTGACTGAATGTTTTTAATGATATACTGATCATCGCGAACACGTAGCTAGATTGGAGTTAAATATGTGTTGAAGAATATTTCTCAACAAAAAATACAATATGGAAACACGGTTGGTGTTACACGGTTACTTATTTGAATTATTGGCAGGCATTAACACTAAGTCACGCAACATGCTTTAGGAGCAACAAATTGATATCAACAGGATATCGAATTATCAGTTCAACTTGTCCTTAATGAGTTTTAAATTTATAATGAGGGTCGTCTTCAGATGATTCAGTCAAATTGGTCCTGATTGCGGATCAGGTTACGACGAAGGATTTTATGGTCTGTTGTTACGTCCCAGACGATACGGCGCGGGCGGCGCAAACCGTTGCCCACTTAGGCGAGAGTGCTATGCCTGTCTTGGATTATATTGTCTCTCCACCAGAAAGACAGCGGCTTACCGCCCAATTACCAATTAAAATAAAAAATATGTTCGAAGAACAAATTAACTGAAAATTGCCCATTATTAATCAAAGTCAAAAGGATTTAAAAGCGTAATTTATATTTCTTTACTTCATTACAATAACAGAGAGAAAGCTAAAAGGCAATTTCGCAGTCTAGACTAGACTTTCAATAAGTTGAGCCTTTAAATAGATTTTATCGTGGCGAAATATAATCGTGGACACCGAATAAGGGCAAAGGGTGCCCTTAACCAGTGCTTGGTTTTGACATTGACCGGGCGAACTGTCCGAAACGATGTCGTCGGTCGTCGCGACGTCGAACTATTTAATTTATTCACTGTTAACATACCTATATACATATTTTATTTAACAAACTTACCATAATTTTTTTTTAAAGTGTTTCCTACACTTGGATAATTGATTTATTTGAAGAAATGTTTTTCAAAAATTGCACCCGACAGGACTTGAACCTGCAATCTCGACATTCCGTGTCGCGCGTTTACCAATTGCGCTACAGGTGCCTGTTCTGTCGTGATGAAATTATGAACCACATCTCTTCTTCCTTTCAGTCCTGTCGGGTGCAATTTTTGAAAAACATTTCTTCAAATAAATCAAACTTACCATAATCAAAACCAAACATTGTTCGGGATTTAATAACAAAGAACTGTGGTTAAAACTTTATTTCGACGTAATTATGTAGTTAAAGTTGTTGTTTAAAACTTTAATGTTATTTGGGCCATTGTTTTAATCAACTGTCTAAAGAACGTACCGTAACGTCATGCTTTGAACAAATAGTAACAGAAGCTTCGCTACGCGATCTTTGGGTCACTTTATTTTCATTTATAAATCGCACAATTTTTTACGACATTTTCTTCAAAGCGTAACTGTATTAAACTTCTAGGTATTATTTTAAACCAAATCGATATTCAATTGCCTTCATTGCGGTGCTTGTGTAACTTCCCACGACGGGAATAGTGCTTTGAAATTCTGCTTTGATGTCTAGTTATAAAGAATTCATGGTAAATAAAGATAATCGGTGAGTTTCAAAAGATACCTACCTATTACATACTAGATGTGCAATACGGTTATACCCGCGTTAGTTTACATCTTGAAGGAACAGAAGGCACCAACCAGAGTTTTCCGTTGGTTGCTCAGATTCCACTAATTGAATTTTGTTGTAAATTATGGCACAAGTTTCCAGAAAAGTATAATTAATTACTTATACAATAAATATTTCATTTTCTTTAAATAGATTTTAGTTGCATGGTTACCAGACAAGCAAACAAACACACATTGCGAGCTAGGGAACGAGTCAGCTATAGCTACACTGCAGTAATTCGCACTGTTTGAGCTCCAAATGTTTACCACATTTGGAGCTCAAACGTGCGAGTATTAGGAATGTATTGTTGACAGCTAAGGCGAGCCGAACTACTGGCTTATAAGGAGCTGTCTTCTGGCTAGGTAGCAGCTCGCACGCTTGCTTGCACTGTCAACGAGATATTAGGTACATACAGCCCTCCGTGTAGTTTGGCGATTTGCTTCTAACATGCACAGACTTTAGTTATCTCTTTCTTTATTATGAGTAGAGGAGATATTAATAAATCAATAGTGAATAGGCAAAGTAATTTACATGACCTAGTTATTCTGCTCTACATTTCCATGTCGACGTGCATTCTAACAAAACCCTCAAATAATTTGATGTATTTAATACTTTACTAAATGGTACCTATCCAGTTTCGTACGTGGTGATCTGTATATACTATGTAGGTACAAGCATAGTATGTATACCATACTTGTGACAAAATTAATGAAAGAAATCAGGCATGTTTCAGATAGAAGGACTCATCCAGTAGCTGGGACTTTTACGTAAGCTACTATTCAGATTATCTGATAAATGTTTATTTTTCCTAATAACAACATCTTATTTTGATGATTATTGCTAATCTAATGGAGATATCATTTATTTCCTACTTCCCAAATGTGACAACGAAAATACGTACCACTAAATCTTTTCCTCCATCTCCTCTTGATCTACGCAACAGATGTTTCAAATCGATTTCTAATTAAGGTCGTCGTATATCGCCTTCTCTCATTAAACGAAGCTTTTAGGCCGTGAGCTTCTGAACATATTACGTATCAAATCTCAACCTTAATTCGTTGCAATAAGGGTGACAAGTTTAACGAGTTTCCAGTAAATTCGTGCAGGATTTTACGTTTTTACAACATTCATTCATATTTCGCTTTGTCGCGTTAATGAACTGTAATAAAAGACTTCGGTAATGAAAGGAGCGTTCTTTTGTATCACTGATACTGATTGTATCAAATTGTATCTGGCTTTATTATTTTTATTGCCGTAGGTAAATTCTATTTCGTTTTTTTTTTCAGTAAAATTTCGAATATTTCTTTATAATGAAGACTTCAAATCTTTTTTTATAAGGCTCTGTACAAACGTTTACAAATAATTCAAACAATACTTTCGGAAAACTAAGTAGGTACTCTGTAGGTACCTATGCAAATATGGAGCATTACTGTACCTAACAATAATGATAAAAAAAATATAAATACAAAAGGTTTTATCGAGAAAAAAAAGCACACAAAGGTCAAATTTTCCTTATGTTAGTAGCAATGAAAATGTAAAGATATTCCGAATCAGGGTCAGCGGTCGTAAAAAGTCTGAAACTACCCATAATATTACCGATATTTTTACCCACACTCCCGCAGTAAAATAACCCTGAATATCCAGTAGGTAAACCCGCCATCAACATAGCGTTATTATTTATAAGGATTAACCGGTTTACTACCAAAGCCTACTCAAATTAAGCTATATACAAAGTGACACGATAAGTCTTACTTCACTCGCGACGTAATTATCTAGTGCTAATATTTATTGGCGTGAATTGTGTATTTATTGTATTGTTTGTAAATATTTTAAAAAATGTTGACAATTTTTCTGTGGTCAATAATGTCAAAGACAGTTTATTTTCGTGTTCTTTCCAGTAAGTACCATCTATAGAGGCAATAATGAAACTGCATGCTGCAGCAGCAGCAGCTGCTGCTGCAGTTGTTCATAAAGATACGTTATCGCTACGAATAATCCGAACGGCTATCATCAACTAACCTAAGTCAGTTTAGTTTAGCTTATCTTCGCAAAGTCAAAGCAATTTGTCATACATGTGCGTCCACCGCTAACTGCCAGCTATACCCACTTGTTAATAAGCTAAGCTAAGCTAAGCTACTATACTCAAAATGTTTGTTAGCTTAGTTTTTTTATAAAAATGTTTTAAAATTATTAGTATTAGCTTCTGGTGACCAAAGGGCTGGCGGCTACTTTGGCCAACGAATAGGTATTGTTATCCAATTGGGCAATGCTTCTCTTCTCATCCAAACGATGTTCCCGGTTGCATCCCTCTCGGGAGCCCGGGGTCCGCTAAACCCCAAATTGTTTTTTTTTTCAAATTGGTCGGCGCAGTCGGTAAGTCATCATTGACCATACCTTCTGCAATTAGATTTGGCAATGTTTTTACGGCCGGCCGCCTGCCTGACACCAACCCTCTTAGGGATCAAGCAGTTTATCCGCCACCGCGCGGGGCGAACTTAAGGTTTGCTAATCTCCCTCAGATCCCTTAGTCGCCTTTTACGACACCCACGGGATGAGATGGGGTAACCCTATTCTATGCCTGGGCAATGCATGCAGCCTATTGGGTACCATACCTAGGGACTCATTTTTGGATTATTAATTTTTATTATTTTAATTTATTTAGTGAATAATTATGGTAGGTATACTGTTGGTATAGTTATATTTACAATAAAAGACTATTACTGTACTCATATTAACATTTTAAAATAACAATCTAAGACTAGGTTTTATAAGAATACTAGCTGACCCGGCAAACGTTGTTTTGCCTTATAAATTATAGATAGTAGCCGATTCTCAGACCTACTGAATACGCATATAAAATTTGGTAAAAATCGGTAAAGACGTTTTGGAGAAGTACGGTAACTAACACTGTGACATGGAAATTGTATATATTAGAAGAAAGACCTGGAATAAATTGAAGGCTTAGTGCAGCAGCGGTGAGCGGTGGCCCGTTTCCGCCCATTCCAACTTAGTTTGGTCGGCGGTGGACGGTCGACTGTAATTAAAGTCGCACAGTAACTATCTGTTTGTACATAGCTTAACGTAGTAATTAAAATGGGATACATCATTTAACATAATACCCTATATTTCGGCGAATCGGGAATGCTTAGCGACATCTGTTTGTCAATTATTTAGTTCAATGTTACCATGTGTGTATCATTTCGCTACTGATTAAGCCTTTGTCGAGTTAATTAAAATATACACTAACGATTAATGGAATTAATTAAGACGCTTAATGAAAGTAAAATATTTACTGTTAGTTTGTTAGTTACCATAATTAATGGATGGAAAACTATACAAATAAACTGTGATTTTGCCATGGGTTTAGGTTACCTACCTAAATAATAGGCATTGTAATACTAATTCAAGGCTTTTAAAATAAAAATTTAAAATTAAAATCAAATAGAGTGGCCACTATCTCACCAGACTAGTAATTGTCTGTGCCAGTCACTCGCACATCCCACTCGATAGCTGCCTTTATCATACTATACGCGAATTTGTCTGGCGGAAAAGTACTTTGTACCGTAAGTGCTTGAGCTTTTTTGCTGACACGTACGCATTGAATCTGACGAACACAGTCCTGGATTCAACCTAGAAACTCTCACTTCGTTTATCCGCACAAGTTATACACAAGTCTTTCCATACACGCGCCGGTGTCCGTCACTTATATTACAAAACACAAGGTTTACGCTGCTGTGCTGTGCCGTGTCCGCCGGACAGATCCGTGTATTGTGTAGGCAGCTTCATAGTGCATTTTCTGATATTTTTTATAACCTTCCCAACCTGGACGTTTAAAAAAGCCACGTTGATTTTCAGTCAATTTTGTATCACTATTATTAGAGACTTATTCGCCTTTATACTTACTCGACTGTTAGCTACAGCTTTGACCGTTAACGTCCGTGAATAATAATTTTCAGAATTCATCGAAAATGTGAAATTGAATCCTGAAACGAAACTGTTAGTTTGAAAATTGGGTGCGCTCAGTGAATCCGAACACTGCGGAAACGAGGTGCAAAATGAGAAATTGACGGCACCTGCAAATTACGATCGTAATTCAGGATTTTGTAAATTAACTTCGATAATAACTGAATTAGACATTTCGAAGTCTGAAGCTGTCGCCAGCCATTTTGTTATAATACTAATGCCGATTTGGTCTGACGAAATTATTTAATTTTAATGATTATTCATTATTTATGATTGAGAAAATTATAAAGTATACCTATTACGCGATTCTGCGTCAGCTTGAAGACTATACCTAATCTCATTTATTTGTATATTTTTTTGACAAAACCCTAGACCAAACGAATGTCTCAGGGGGTTTAAAAAGGCAATTTTAGGATATTCATACCTACCAGAATTCCAAATCCAATATGTAGATTCGAATGCCGTGAGTAATTCCAATTATATAAACAACACCTAAAATAAAAATGTTGAGCCCACATAATTTTCATACCCTAGTTAATGTTTGTAGGTACTACAGAAGATCCAACACAGAAAGACATTTTCAATTTTCAGTCTAATATTAGTGTGAATTTAACTTAGGTATAAAATTGTTGAGGTTTCATCGTATTTTATTTATTTTAGTTAAAATAAACATTCTAAACGTAATAAATATTCCCGTTATCAACGTAGGTAGGTACTTACGTAAAGGACGCGTATTTATTTCAATTATTCCACCATCTGCGTATAGCGAGATTGTAAAAATTCGTTTGCGTAGTCATAGAATATTTTATGTACCGTTGAAAGCTTGTTTCTGTAACGTTACGATGAAGGAAAGCCGTATAAATAAAAGCTGTGTGAATGGGAGATTTAGATAACCAAAGTTTATAACTACAGAGCGTTTCGGGTAATGTATTCGAAAGGGGTTGTACGACATAGGTAGGCACATACGGTACGGACCAATAACTTTTATTCTACGTACGTTTTTTTCGTAATTATAAATTACTCCGAAATCAGTTGTTTTCAGATCATTAGTTTTATTTGTTTACTAGCTGTGTCCTTCGGGTTTGCCCGCGTAAGATCCGATCCCGTAGAAATTCCGATTAGATTGAGTTTGGACTAGGTAGGTATACTATTGAAATAATTATCTGTATTATCAAAAACATTTTTGCGAGAAACTAGAAACATTTCGGAAACACGCTAACGATATTTGTTTACATAGTTGTTGTATTTTTAGTTGTTAGTTCCGATCATTAAGCAAAATGAAAGCGAATTAAAATCAGTATTCCCTTATCTATCACACAACATAACCACGTAGATACATAGTTCCTACTATTTACTAATTTATATTAGCTGCGTCCCGCTGTTTCACCCGCGTAAGCCCGATGTAACTCAGGGTGAACGTAGCAATCTAATGGTGAAAGAACTTTTGAAATCGGCCCAGTAGTTTTTAAGTTTATTCATTACAAACAAACATACAAAAATACAAATCTTTTCTGTTTATAAATATTAGTGTATAAAAATCGAATATTGGAAAGAGCAAGTATTTTGTGTTTCCAACTTATTTCGCTAGCTTCTAATTATCGTAGGCAATTCCAATTCTATTACAAATTCTGTATGGCAGTATTCGTGAACGCTTGTTGAAACCTCGCCAGGTTACGAAGTTACTTTTTTATTGAATTGATCCTTTTCGATTGAATTTTCCATTAAGTATAAGGTTAACAACAGTATGGATGACATGACCTCAAATATACTTTAGTACTACACGCAGCCTATGGTTTCGTCTGCAATTCTCAATAAGAATGTCAGTATAAAAACTTGCCTAAATGATATTGCAGTCCTTTATCGTTCGTCGAATTAAAGTAGAGCTCTAGTATGATGATGACAATGGCTAGAGCCATTCTTCGTTTTTTAATTCCAGACTACGATCTTTTTCGTTCTTTGTATTTGACATGTTTTCTTCAGGAAGATGTGTCAAATCATAGTCTACAATTAAAAAATGAAGTAGGTATATATTGTAGTGTAGTCGTTTCCACAAACTACTAGACTATAGAAACTAACGTTCGTTTGTGACTATCACAAACGACCCCGTGAATTTCTTGTGTATCTCATTGGAAATCGTGTTCCGAAGAGACACTTAACTAAATATTAAGACGAATTAAAATAATTATGTGAATATATCTTATTAAATAAAAATATTTCGACTTTGACCCTGGGCTACATGCATGCTTTATCTTCCTCTTGTAAGTGACAATCAACTTCAGCTAAAAATGTGACAAAAGCTGAACCCACGCAGTAGAGTCGTTTGTGAATACGACTGTATAGGTTACTTGTATGTATTAACTTAAACGCAACATAGTCGTAATCTCGCATAATAATAAAGAATACGTATTAACGTCAGCCGATACAAGTACAAATATTATTTAAATGCAAATAGTATAAACATAAGTACTTGTCGTACATTAATGGGCTATAAGGAACCTATTAATTCAATAGCTTAGCAAAGTGGACATACATTATGTAGTGAGGTGACTGCTCAAGAATCATTACATGTAACTTATAGGTTGTAATTTTATTGGTATTTGTTAAGGGACACCGGTAATTTATGACTAGTTATAAAATAAACTCATCCATCATAGAGAAGTAAAACTTCGTGTTTATTGGAAGTGCAGGGTTAGTTAGGGCACAGATCACATATTATCTATACTTATACTATAAAGAGGAAAGATTTGTAGTTTTGTGTGTGTGTGCTTCTGTATGTGTGTTATGAATAAACTCAAAAACTACTGGACCGATTTCAAAAATTCTTTCACAATTAGAAAGATACATTCACCTTGAGTAACATAGCCTACTTTTGAACCCGATATTCTTAAGGGATCCGGACTTACGCGGGTAAAACCGCGGGACGCAGCTAGTTTATGTATAAGTTAGTAACTACTGTTATTAATGCTGTACCTTAGACTTACACTGGTGACTGATTAGTCTGATTAGTCTAATGACAATACGTCCACAGTTCACATATTAAAATTCAGTACCTACTATATGTGCTAGATTTAATAGGTCCTCGGACTAATTACGGATTAGCTAGTCTAGACCATCCTTGAAGAGTTGGTCCCAGTTGTTATCTTTGAAAGTCGTTAGGCCTTAGCCTTAGGGCGACCTGAAAACTCTAACACTAGGCGAGCGACACCTCTACATGAGTAAGAGGAAGTATTAATGCATAATTTAAATAAAAAACTAACTTTTTGTATGTGAGCGAAACGGGTCGCAGCTAGGTGTAATATGTAGGTACATATTACAGAAGTAAATGTAATTAAAGTCCCCGACATCTTTTATTCTATACACGGCTACACTACCAACTTATCTTATGTTAACATGCATTTATCGTCCGATTGCGTAGTAATTAGTATCTAAGATACGTGTGTGCATACAACTTTAATTTGTAGTGGCAAACAAACAAAACACACTTGTCTGTCTAGCCAGAGCCACTCAACTAATAAATATCTCAGAGACATGTAATAACTGATGATTAGGTGATATAATATAATGTCAGTACATGTTTTATTGATACCCATATTTCTTTGTTTTAAAAATGCTAGCTTAACTAAATTATGCTTTCCTGAACTTTTGTACTTCCTTGTACATATTCGCATGTAGAATCAACAAAAACAACGTTGTTTTTACCTTACTGAGGTTTTCGTCAAGTAGGTACGAATCCCATGAAACCTTCAACGTGGCATTTCCATTGTTTACGGCAAATATAGGTATTTGTCGCACGACCTTGAAAATGCGACTCGGGAATATTAGCTATCCGCAAACTTTGAAAGGTAACACAGCACTATTCAACAAAATAAACATCTCCAATTTATATCAGTACAGTTTTTTTTATTCGAAAACTGTTCAATTGTTTAGTGACAATTTTCCAAAAACAAATACTTGGAAAATAAAAGCTGCGAAGCTGGCGTCAATCGGTACACCTGACGATGGCAACGTGGTTGCCTACGCAGTCGAATCGAGTTGCATTATCAACGTCATACTACTGGCACCTACTGTAAGTAGTACTTTGGGTTCCAAGGTAGTACGGTGTTGACAATATAAAGTCTCTCCCTCAGGCTGTAAAAAAACGTTTATTGGCCTGTCTTTATTACTCATTTCGCAATGAGACAATACTTCGGTAACTCGCTTTTATTTTATATTAAAATAGACGCCACGTTTTATACTAACGTGCGATATTTTTCTACCGAAAATAAAACAAAATTTCATAGCCGGTGGCGTGCTTTAGGAAAACATGATGGAAACAAAAAGATTAGACTTTTAACTCTAGAGGGAAAAAAATAAAAAAAATATTTATTCAAAAAAAGTTTAATGTAGTGTAGCTCCGGCGTAGAATAGGTCTTTGGGGAGATTAGCAAAAGTTGAATTGAATTCCATAGTCCCAAGGAGGGTTGGTGACAGACAGGCCTCCAGCCGTAAAAATATTAAGACTTTTAAGAATAGATAATTCTTGGCAAATTATTTGTAATGGAAAAACGAAGAAGAAAATGATGGTGTATTTTCCATTTTCTTTTGAAGTGTACAATGTGCAATACACAAGCTTATTGCAAGCTTTACAACAAATTAAACATAATCGTTCTCGCACTTATAGGTAGCTAGGTACTACATTTGTTTAGTTGCCCAGTCTGTTTTCTACCAACATTTAAAAGTCTTTGAATGGAAATTTGTTATCCTAAAAACAGGAAAATACTTTCAAATGGATATCATGCATAAAGTGGAAAACTGGATATGTTTTTGTTCGTTTCAAATTCAATAGGCTACCTATTTCATTGCCATAGGTAGGTAAGTTTAGAAAATAATTGTTTAAGTCCCAGCAAAGCAATCAAATTAATTAAATTGATTGTTATTATATGATGTAGTCATAAAGATAATATGTATAATTAATTACGATTGACAACAGTTGATTGTGAAGGTCATGGCATGGTATAAAATATTGAATTGAATTGAGAGAGAGCAAGACACAGACACAGACATTGACATTGACACAGAGCAAGTTGGCGTGCGAGATACTGTCTAGCCAGTACAAAGCAACTCGCACGCCAGTAGCCCACCTTAGCTGTCTAAGCAACAACGAACATCTATCTACTATATAAGTGGCGCTCTATTATGGAAAATTGCAGTGGAACAAGACGGACCAGTACCCTTACCATGAGTTGGTAGGTAAATACGTACACGTCCGTACAGTCCGCTAGGCTCTACAACAAAGGCAGGTGATTACGGTGATGAACCGCTCGCGGCCGAAGCCTTCCACCAAGTGATTTTTCCTTAAGCACCTAGTGGTCACTAAGAGCAAAATCCTACGGAAGCTACACGAACCCCCAAAACAAAATAGTAACTACCGATAACAAATTGAAAAGTAACAAAACCAGTCAACTATTTGCTCTGTGCTAATTGCCAATCAGGGACGCTCCAGTTGCCATCGTTGATATCACGGTTCATATAGACAGACACGAATGCAGATACTGGATGCGAACAGTACCCCTACCTTAGTTGATCTGTAAACACACACACTGTGACGCACACTGTGCACTGCGCACACTGTGTGTGTTAACAGTTAGGGAATGTCCGTAACGTAAAATAGAACTAGATGTAATTTCGGTACGTAGATGCGATACAATTAAAAAGGCATATTATGTACTATCAACAACAAAAGTGGCTACCCACCGTAAGGTCTGATTTCGCTTGCAACGTAAATTTAGACTCACTTAGTAAAGATACCCACGACTTTACTGTTAATTGTTATCTACCTACTATCTATCGTCTGCTTGCATGCGAATTTAGATATACAATAATTGTCACACTTGATATTTATTGATATACATATCAATGTGTGTATAATTTGCTTATTCCACCCTCCTCGGCGCGGGCGCTCGATTCAAACGAATCTTTCGGCTAACTGGGGAGCCACTTTTGTTGCTGATAGTATCTATATTATTCCCCTTACTTATAAACGATGATTAAGTTTATGTAACGTTTGTCTCTGTCTGTCAACTTTAAAACTTTACATCACAGTAAAAAACAAACGTTACATAAAGTTAATCGTCGTTTATTGGAGGGTAAGCGTCTAAACATATAATAATCAACTAATAAAGAAGGAGTTCTGCACAGCTGCAGACGCTTTATATCACCCACACCTACATCGGGTGTGATATTTGCGCGCACGCATGCGGTGCATCAACCGTGCGCGGCCTCAACACACATACGACTCGTGTTATTGTCATTATCTATGCCTATTATAATGAAACATAGGTCAAAATGTCTGTCGGTTCAGAAGCAGATCAAAAATTTGGTCTTAAAAGTTTTAGGAATTAAAATTTCTGGTTCTGAAGGCTCCCGATACGCACAACGATTACCTACTCAGTTAAACTATAATATATTTAGTTCAAATGGCACTTCTTAATTGAGTTGTAGGTACATTTAATCAGAGAAAGTAACCTGACTAAACACTAATCATGAAAACGTATTTGACGAATAACGGATCTGCCAAAAAAACGTATCTGACACATGCCGTGATATCCGTGAGGTTGTAAATTTAAATAATAAATAGAAAACGAATTGGTTGTTAAATAAATTAATTCTTTGAACATCACACAGCGCCATCTAACTCCACTAAGCTTGTGTTACGGTGACTAAACAACGAATATAATACTTAAAATTTCTTTTTCATAATATGGAAAGACACCTAGATCGGAACATTTTTAAATCGTAGAGACATAAGCATAATGTATTTTTACTTGTTAAATATTAGGTACTCTAAAGGCGACACAGTATTATAATAAATAAGAGATGAGGCGAAACCGCGAGGCGCAGCGTAATACCATATTATTACATGTGTGAACTGAACCAACCGCATATCCGCATGTTCTGAACGATTAGATCACCTTATTAAAATGATCTCGAATTAACTACCACACCTACCTACGTAGATGAAGCATTTTCACATATTATAACTTTTAGATCTAAGCCGGGATTTCACAATTTTTGCATACCTATATCTACTCGTGTCAACGGCATATTCCCACCATGTCCACTGTCCATGTCATTTTATTTTTACCTCCATATTTCAAGAGTTATAAGAAATAGGAGCCAATTAGCCGTTCAGCCTCAGCATACCCATCCCTATTACCCCCTCTCTAACCGCCGTTGTCGTAAAAAGCGACTAAGAGATCTGAGGAAGACATGAGATTTTCTTCTAGAATTATCGTTGGTAGAAATAAAGTAGAGGCCCAGGGGCCAACAATTCTGAGCTCGTATTAACAGAGTAACATTTTATCGGGTTTTAATCGCGTATTTTTTTAAATTTTCTATCCCCAAGGCATTCCTTCGGCTTCGCGACCAAAATCATTGTAACATGGTTGAAACGTCGAGGTAAGAAAATAAATAATAATACGCCGGTAAAATGTAACTATGTTAACAAATCGTGTGAATTTAAAAAGTTTATCGAATTAATTATTCAGCAAAACAATAGAAAAAACTAAGTAGATATTGTTAATTTTTTCAAAGAATTTTATTTTTTCAAACAATTAAATGTCGTTTTAATCTATGGATCACATAGGGCGCGTTAAACAAGTTAATTACTTGAGGCTCACTGGACCGCGTCCCTATTCTATAACAATAAAACAATCACTAGTTCACAGAAATGCCGATACAATCGGCATCGCGATGTAATCGCTCAGTTTTTCCTGTCACGCTCCTCTAATCGCCTACAATTAATGTACGTTCGCGCCCCATTATTTTATTCGCCACTTATTTACGGAGAAAAGATCCGTTTTAAATTGATCTACATTTTATAATTGTCTTCGGATGAGTGTGTGTTAATTTTAGAAGAAAAATTAGGTGAAACAACTCTAGGTAGGTACCTATATATCTGGTTTATTTTCATTATGATTTCGTTAAAAAGGGTTTCATGCTTAATTACGTTTGCGAATTTAATTATATGGGTTGGTAGGTACCCACGACTTATGTAAGTTACGTTTATTAAAATTAAATTACGTAATTCCTTTTCTAGACGTATAAATTGGAAATTTATCGTTGTTACTATTTCATTGTAATGTAATACCTACACTACATTATATTTTATTTATTTTAAAATTAAGGTCCTTCTATTCAATCCTGTGGCTTGAGCTGACTTGGTGAAGTTGGTTAGCACGTCCGTCTAGAGAACAGGAGGTCGTTCGGGAGGTGTTCAAGTCCCGTAGCAATTGATACAATTTTTGCCTGAGGTACCTAAGCAACACTAAAAACTGAATCTTGAAAACTTAAAATGTATTAATTACAATGTTTATTACCTACACCATTTTTTATTGCCAGCCAGACAGATAAATTAAAGTTAATTTAAATTTCACACGGGTACGATATGAATGATTCACCTTCTAATGTGTTATCAGTTTGGCGCCTCGAATTAAACTCCGAAAGCTCGGGTCCAACTTCATTAGTTACATTCGCACGGCGGTATGCGATAAAATAATAAAAAAAGAAAACCGAGGCATCCAATTTACATAAAATTCCTCTGGTAATACGTGTTTTGCTCTCGACTGGGCTGGGCCTGGAGGTGTCCTCGTATGAAATATGCGGCGCGGGTCACCGCTGTTTCATTTAATTCAAAGGATACACCGACGAGACAAGAAGGCTAAATAAACGAAACGCCGATACTGACGACCGATAAATTCACGCCTCGAAAGTCGTCACGATCAACAAATACCTACTTCTTTGTTAATAGGGGTTATTTATAAGTCGACAATGTGCTTATTAGTACGTACTTGTAGATTTAACTGTGTTAACTCATTAATTTGTCCCACTGAAAAGGCCTCCTCCTAGAGGGTTCCTTTAGGATTTTTTTCCACGGGAGCCTTCTCCGCGGATT
This sequence comes from Idaea biselata, assembly GCA_958496205.1. Lineage (NCBI taxonomy): Eukaryota > Metazoa > Arthropoda > Insecta > Lepidoptera > Geometridae > Idaea > Idaea biselata. Next base: position 38,812,134 of record OY292394.1, on the reverse strand, counting down.
GGCTAACATCCCTTGCCTTCGAACTGTAATGAGTCCTGTGATTAAACTAACTAAAATCATCTGTGTTAAACAAGGTTTAACTGCAGCAAAAGAAAACTGTACCTGTCTTTTTATTTCTTAACCCGCATTGTCGAGCATGTTTATTATACATGTGTGTCCACCGCAAACTATGCCAGCTATACTCATTTGTCAAGCTTAGATAGACTAACTTGGTTTAGTTGGCGGTGCATGGACTATCGGCTTTAAGAACTAAGTTATAAGCTAGACCATCATCTCTTTTAATAAGACACCCCACGAACAATTTGAATTATCCTATTGTAAATATAAACAAGTAAAATACGATATATGTTTAAAATCAAAATAAAACTCTACTTGGGTTTTACCAGATTTTACCGAATGTAATTTTATATCTAAGCGTAACTGATTATATCAAGGCTTAATCGTGCACAAAAACACTGTATTTTATAAATAAAAATGCAATTGCGTGTAACAATACACAATAATAAAATCTACCAATGAAATAAAGCGTGACTGCGCCGGCAGCGGTCAAAGACGCTTACATCATCGATGAGTAATTTTGCTAATATAAAATTTGTGCCGCACTCTAACAACTTTATAATATTTTACAACAAAAGCTTCTTGCCAAATAACATCTATTCAAGAAAAACTTAAACCGACTCGTGTTTTAACTTTAAATAAACCAACTGTGTTTATTTAAAACAAAAGAAAATTAATCAACTTCACCAGACTTGCCAATAACTTTCGAAAGTTTCAAGAGTTGGAAAATTAAAAAGAAATAATTTGTTTTCCCTTTACAGACTATAAAACAAGGATGAAAGTTTCAGGTAAGTCTAAGTAAATAGAATAATCTCGAGGTTTGTTGCCTCGGCTTCCGAAATTACCATAATGGCGATTACTTTAAAACAATTTTTTAAACAATTTGAATAATTGTCTACCTATTTACTCCCAAATTACCGTCATAGCTATAAATATATTCTTCCAGTCATTTATGCCGCATTTTATTAAAACGGAGTTTATCTACAAAAACAGGAGTGACTTGACAGAAATCGTCATGTAACTGAATGCTCTATATGATGGTAGGTACTTACTTTACTTTTCTGTGTGTTTCCGCAGCTAGCCCTATAACTGGGACTTTTTGCGTTACTTTAAGCCGTAGGTTACCTCACGAAGTTTTCCTTCACCGTAAGAGCGATATTAATAGCGCACTTAAATTTTTCTTTTAAAGAAAAAGACATTGGTGCGCGGTCGGCCAGGATTCGAAACCACGACCTTCGGAATGCAAGTCGCAGTATCTACCATTAGACCAACATCGCTCTCAAGTAGGTAGGTACTTATCAAAACTATAAATGAGCCGTGCGAGTGTGTTGTTGCATGTTTGCCCTACAACCTTTGTTTCAGACAACCCTGCCCTGACCGCATCACGGTTTTTTTATCTTCTTTTGTCACCTTCATGAACTTTTATACGACGTGAATCAATCAACTGCGGTTTAATTTACTGCCTCGCTAACTCCAAATAAAATAAAACTTCCTCGCTTATTTATCTGACGCATGGTTGTAAAATTTCAACAAACGTTAATTTTTAACACATATTTCTTCATTCACCTGCCTGTTTTGATATTTATTCCCTGTACCATTCATAAAATAGGAATAATAGTGACATGTAGGCGTAATCGCTCATAAAATCGCAATACTTGTAGACACACAATGGACATCATCCTCAAATATTCGCTTTGTAACAATAAAGCTCACCTTTGGACAGTTAGTATACTGTCGATAACATTTTTATGTTCAATCTCAGTTGGATTTATGGTTAATCTGGACAATTTACACAAAAGTGCTACTATTTTATGGATGGGTGTGCCGCCATAAGTTCGTCTTAATGTCTCGATGATGGGTTCGAGACATTCAAGACTGCGACCTCTCTGACTCATCCTCGTAAATATTTTTAACCATTTCAACGGTGACGTGAAATGGTTAAAAATATGTGAGGTGAATGCGTGTCAAACTAAAAATGCAACACGGTATTTGAACAACCACTGTGGACATACCTACTAGGTATATTAAAATCTTCTCTTCTTTATTGTTATTTGTGAGTTAAAGGGACAGTCTACCTACACTTTTCTCCATACAAACTTCACAAACGTATTCGACTGTTTCCTCCCTGGATAAATATATTAGAAAAAATATGTTTATGCCGTCAGTCCTAAATCAGCCATGACCAGCCAGCCAGTGTAAAACGTAGGGGCATATCCTACGTTTTATATTTGTTTTATTTTCTATTGTTTCTGAATTTTATTTCTATTCTAATTAGAAAACTGAAAAAAAAAAACGTAGGGGCATGGTCATGGCAGATATAGGTTTTATGGCATTAACATATTTCCTCTAATGTCTTTACCCAGGGAGGAAAAAGTCGACAACGTTTGTAAAGTTTGTATGTAGAAATCCTTTCCCCCTTAACAGTGTGGCATACCTAACAGCACATAGTTAAAAGAAAACACGTAAGTATTGCTACTATGGGGGCTCGTCTACTAACAACCGCACTAACCTACATTTATGGAGTTCCACGAATGCATGAGGGTAGTTATTAGTTTCTTTTTACACATCGCTAGAGTTACTTACCTTTTTTGGTTCAATTTATTACGCTGTGTGCTTTTCAGCTCTATTTTTTTGCTTATTTGTTGTTTCTGCAATAGGTACAGTAAGAAGTGAATTTTATATGTCACTGTACTAAATGTAGGTTAAGTGAAATGCATTTTCTTGCTTGCGAATTTAAATGGTGACAAAGATAGTGAAAAACGAAGCGAGTGGATTTCCTAGAATAGCGTAGGTATTAAAAGAAAAGTCTGCTTTTAAATAAACTCCGGAACAAGATTTTCACTTTATAATGGAGAAACGGATTTTTTAGAATTGAATTGTTGGATATGTGTATTTTTATGACTAATTCGTATCTAAGTCAGTAAAGTAAAATCATTTATTGATACTAAAACATAAAATACAAATATTTATTTAAAACAAAAGTCTAAATCGATAGTTACATTAAATGAAATTAAACGGGCCTATTCTCTAAGAAAAAAACTACATAGATCCGATGTAGAAACTTAAGTTCCAGTCAACTTGCTAAAACTATATTTAAACCTGTTAAGTTAACTCGCCATTCTACAAGCCAATGACGTCACACAAATATTACCAAGTTTTGTGGTAAAAACGGTGGTCAAAGGAAAACGAAAAAAATACTAATAACTCGCGAACCGTGTAGAAGCCGGCCGGCGTCTACACGGTTTTTTCTTAGAGAATAGCCCCGCACAGGTCGGCTTCTACCTAATAGTTACGTTTATTAAAATCGCCGCTATTTGTGATTGTCACAGCACTGCTGTAAAAGCAATTCTAATTCTATCTAAAAGTCACCCCAAAAAGCCTACAATTTACGGTTAAGCCAGAAATCCATCCATAATTTCAGTGTTCGCGATAAACCGGTGAAATATTGCAGCGTCGTAACGTCGTAACGTAATCTACTACAAAAGAACAGTAAACGCGAGCCGTAACTCGCCTCTTTGCCGCAAGTGGTTTTCATCATTGAGGATTTTAAAAAGATAAACAAACTCGGAAGAGGTTATGATATTTGAGGTTATATATTTCGGAATTTTCTCTGTGGACACAAATGAAAGAAGATTTGTCTTGAGAGAGATTTTTTGATTATTTTCTAAGCTATTGCATAGCTTTTATCGCGGCCTTTGAGCGCGGCGACCGAATCAAGAACTTACGTAACGTAAATAAAACCTAACACCCCCCACTCCGCCTACCATGTAGACTAAGAAAAAAAATGCTATGCAGTAGCTTTACCGCGGTAGTCCCCGAGTGCGACATGTTTTTTTTCTGTTTCTAAGTCTCGCTCAATGCTCGTAGGTTTAGGTTATGTTAGGTAATATTATTACTACTCACCTAACAAGAAGACGTTTTAACAAAATTGTGTTAAAACGTCTTTTTTTCGTATAGAGATGTGACTCACCTGGTGTTAGAGTTTTCAGGTCGCCCTAAGGCTAACTTGACCCAACGACTGCTATTAGAGATAACTACCGGGACCAACTGTTTAAAACCTGCCTTCCGAAGCACGGAGGAGCTCAAGAAAGTTAAAACTGTACCCTCAACACTCTAGCGTACAGCAAAATATTTCAAACACAATCGCTGAACAATTAAATTCAAAATATGTAGTTAAAATAGTTTAGTACAAAATCTTGTCTCCATTCAATAGTTTCAGAAAACCACTACAGTAATCAATAATTAAAATCCATTAGAGCTCTTTCAACCAATATTCAAACAAAGCTCGAAGTTTCAACTGAATTAAAATTTTACGTTAAAACCATGAACCATGTTTCCTCAGCCTTCGTTAGGTACTTAGCACCGAGACTCTCTTGAAACTTTAATAGAACGATTTAGATTTCATGAAAACGTTATTGAATCGAAAAGGCGGAGAACCTAAGTATAATAGAATGATTGTTACTATAAGTGTATTGGATAACAACTAATCATTAGGTCGGTATCGCCTCGGAACCTTTATTTTCCTCCTCCGATGGGCCGCCCTGCCGTTCCGAAGGAGTTGGTAGGGTGAAATTGGTCTATTATCATTTAACCCCGTATGAGGCAATTTGGGGAACGCTACCTATTCTCATTCTCCACGTATTTGTTTCATCTAATAGATTAAGTTATTTTAGTGGGTCGTAGTTATCAGGCTAAGGCAAGTCGAGGAGATATCCCTCTTTTGGAAAACCGTTGTAACTCTTAAATTGTTTATTTTGACCTTCGGTTTCCGCGATGCAGCCAATATGAAGGTGTTTTTTTTAATTGTTGTTATTTATCGCATAACACATACAATGCATATAGACAAATATTTTTGCATTCATAATAGTGTGAAGTAGGATATCGCTATTTTAATACCTTCCAAGGTAAGCAATAAATACCGTCTATAAACCTGGCCTTTGGCAACTCTATGGCGTTGATATCATAGAATATTCTGTAGTATTGAATTAGGTGCAGCACGAAACATGCGATTGCAATAAAGTGCATTCATTATCAATTCAGTGTGACCCATCACTTGTATGAAAGGTCGTTGTTGGAATGCCGTCCTCGTACTATACCTACCTACCTACCTTCGCAACCACACACCTTACTTTGAATATTCGAATTAGAAAATGACCTATTCATTTGGAAAATCGCAATGTACAAGTTTTTAAGTCCCGACCCCGTTGGGTACATTTAAATTATTAAAAATATATCGCGATTGCGATGATACTTGGTACTATCTACGAACTAAGTATTATCGCAATCGAGTAACAAAAAATTATGTAGGTTTTTTGGACTAAAGTAATATACCTCATTTGTTAATTCTTAATAAACATTTTGAGCTCTATTTGTTACGTTTTAACTTTGCCGTGTAAAATGATTAATCATATTTTAGCCAAAACCAAGTAGGAAAATATATATAGGTATATTCTACTAGCTCTAGTTCCAAAATATTCCTTTATCGATCCTAAACGATCGCCTCTACAAGTGTACTTTACATAACTTTAATGTCTTCAATCGTTGATACTTGGCATTAGCGAATCCAGTGATTTGTTACCGACAACTAGCATGGGTGTTCTCCAACTAAAGTTTCCACAGCAAACAATAAGCTAGCTTTCCATGCCGGTCTAAACTTCTACCGAATAATGTAGTGACTTCATTTGTTATGAACACAGTCTAATAACGACACGGAATCGAGTTCAGTTCTATAGTAGAACCTCTGGTGCGGTCCTACTATAGAACTAAACTCGATTCTATTCACACGGCTCAAAGTAAGTACAGACTACAGAATATTGTATCGGCCGATGGATCGTGTCAGCTAAAGTGCGATCGTAATGAAGGAAACTTTGTTATATTAACCTCCCTCATTCTGCTCCTGTCGCTTCTGCGTATATATATTTGAGTAACGCTCGCAACTAAACGGTAATGTGACAATAGTCCGACAATCTACGAAATTCTTCCTGCATCGCGACCACACTTTACTTGTTTTTTTTTAAATGTATTACCATCTGTAATGTGACGAAATCGATAGCTTTGCTCGTAATTTTTTTAGTCTGTTTTCACTTGTATGCATTTTGTTCACGTACACACAGGGTTACCAGAAGGTAGATATTTTCGGGATTTTATGGTTCTATTTTTAAAATTGTCAGGTTTTTTTAATTAAAAAAAATATATTAATATCGATTTTGAACTATAGATAGGTACTTTATTTCATTCAATCAAATATTTTTGGCTACGTTGAATAATCATTTTCGTCTTACTTAAGCGGTCATTAAATGTCACGAATTTATTGAAAATTCAGGGATTTTGAAAGGAAAATTGTATGATCTAGTAACCCTATGTACCTACACAGTACCTATACGCTGGACAAGTTTTATCTTAAGTGCCGCACCTAAGTGCCTTGTAAAGTTGTTAATGTTGCTGCTAATTCTAACTCTGATATACCTAATGCTGTAAGGTATACATTTTCGATAAGGTCGAATTTCTCGATTCTAAATAATGACGAAGTATTTTACGTTTAATTCCACTTGTATTTAGTATCGTTTTGACAACGGACTGAGCAAATTATACTTACTTGCGCCCCTCGGTTTTAGCAGCGTAAGTCCCCACCTCCGGGAATTTCGAGATAAATAGTATTCTAAGTGTTAATCCAGATCTCTCGCTATCTGCACACCAAATTTCATCGCAATCGGTTCAGTAGTTTTTGCGTGAAGAAGTAACAAACATACTCATTTACTTACTTCAAATTTACTTACTTTCACGACGATAGGATCTATCACGAATATAAGTTTGCTTATAAGTCAGCGAGTCTAGCTCACCTAGTCAGTGGGTCTAGCTTCTCACCATGTAATAGGTTAGATTGTCACTCTTATAGCACTAATCAGACACCCAGTGTGGCGCAATTAGGGCAGCATTATACTAGTTACGCTACTTAACTAAGTCATAACTAAGCCATGTTATAGTTCACCACAATGCAATGCCTTAGACAGGTGTCCGACAGACAGAGAGTGAGCGCAGGCGAGCGGCTATTCGCCGCACATACCAATAGACATACATTGCGTGTAAACGAAAAAGGTGCACATATACTAATAGTTTGTCGCTGACTGTTCACACTACCGCCGCGCGCGCGCCACTGCGTCTTCTAAATTCAAAATGGATCTTTATAGCCCGGTGACCGTCGTCGCTGCAGGTTTATTATTTCTAGCTCTACTCGCTGACCGCTCCTCGCGCTCTCTCCGCCACCGTGGGTACCATTGACCAACGACATCATGTACAATACAATGAGTAATGAGAAAGTCCCTATTACCAATAGTTATACAATGTGTATAGATATAGTTTATAGATAATGAACGATAATAATATAGTTTTTTTAAATATTATGACTAGCGTTCTGCAGCATTCCATTTGATGGCTTGATTCAATTACACTATATGCATTGTTTGAAACTGCTTAGTTAAACATGCATGTTGTTTTGTTTTTCTAATATGTACCTAAGGGTTCTACGAATTAAAAAAAAGTTTGACCTGGTCAATCTCTCAAAAAAGAATTTAATATAACTTGACTTCCTTTAATTTTTTTATATATATCTTAGTTCTCTTTTTCTTTCATTTCTTGAAAGGCAGACGTTAAAATATGATATTCTGACAAAGTTCAAATAAAATATTTCTCCGCAGTGGCTACAAAAATCCAAATATTTACGTTTTCCCGTAGGCACCTAAGGCTCTTCATGATATTAAAAATTTGTACCTCAGAGCGGCGGAAGACTTGTGTATAAATTAATAAGTAAGTACATATTTTATTACTTTGGTACCTAAGAAAAACAAATTCTAATTTCATTCAATCGAGGCTCAATTTCATCTCGAACAAATCTTTCTTGGAAACGTAAATGTCAATTAATTTAGGCTTGATGTGTATTGGTTTAAGTAATTTGTTTGCTTGTGACTGAGAGGACATTAATATGTCGTGAAAACAAACATTGGAAGCGTATTATTTCCTGGTAAGACTTCAAAGCGACTCGGCTTGGCGTTGGGTGGTGAAATTGGCGAGGTTCCATACGCCCTACAATTGGAAAGGTCAATACACTAAACTTGTCGCGGAATCAGCGTCTCTACGGTCATTAGGGGACACTTAAGTGGAGTTCCTACCGCAAGCGGAGTGTCAGTTTAGAATCCATAGTTTTCATGGCGCGAAAGAGTCCGGAAGAGTCGTACCTACGTCTTTTAAAACGGTTGTTGGATGTGAAACTGACACATTAATGACTCCGCATCCGCTTGCGGTAGGTACCCAGCTAATACCCTCAATCTTATATTAATGTACCCAGCACTTATAGCAGCAGAATATGCAAATAAATATTTAAATAAAAAAATACAATTTTTACAAATTAATATTCGTGTTTTTAAATCTTTATTATTATGTTATTATATTTTTGTAATAACCGTATCGAAATGATAATATTTAAATGCTACTTAATGATTCGGTGAAATAATTTAAAAGTTCTATCATTCATTCATTATTGTCACTCTGTCAATAAATGGTGTAGGTAAGTTTGGCTCGAGGTAGAGAACAAACCAGTTTTAAGCTTGGGAAAAACCTAATCTTGAACGTGCACTAGGTATTTCTAAAACTATATTTTAAAATTCTTATTACAATCGAACTAAAATGCAACTCAGTGGGCGTAAAGCTGATCATCCACCGCCAACTAAACTAAGTTATTTCAGCTTAGCTCGTTAACAAATGAGCTAGCTGGCATGTATGTAAAAGTGACTCAATATACTTAATGCATTTATCGAGATAAAGAATTGGATAAATCTATCAAAATGAAGCTGGTTAGTGGCGTAACCCAAAGTCATGTAAGAATCAAAACAATTTTTAGAATTCCCAGTCCCACTAAAGTTAGGACTTTGAGACGGCCGGCCGCGGCGACGAGACGTCCCAATTTCAATAACGAATATATCAAATAGTGCACCTGGAAAACTGTAAACAGTATCAAGTATCGATGTTCACACCACAAGATCCTACCTATAGGAAAACGGAGACTCTGAGCATAAGGAGTCATATCAGTTCTGCGGGAAATCTGCAAATCTTTTCCGTCATATTTCGTTCACACACGAAACGAATTTTAGGTCGATCAGGCGGAACTGAAGGTGAAACTGATAGTGGTATATGATGGCTTCAATCAGCCATTTTTTGAAAGCCGAGTGAGAGGAGTAACGAACGCGGACAATACGTGTTTGGTCTTCCGACACCGTACTAAGTAACTTGACCTAACAAGGTAAAACTGTTGTAGGCGCATATACGTAGGTGTGTGAACGAACGTACTTACCAAATCTTCTTGCTACGTTCGTGAGCACGTGGGTAAGTATCGTACCTACCTATATCTACTTGGGTAGGTACGATATTAAAATCTGACGCCGAATCACTTTGAATCCCATTTAGCTTATTCTTTGTCGTGTTTTACCTTCATTTTCAGCGACATTTTCTTTTGAAAATTAGCTTTTAAAAGTTAATGTGTTTTCGAAACAACTTTTTTACTTTGTTGATGATGATTGATGTGGGAAGAGTGATATTCTTACCTGAAACAAAAAGAATATACATATAGGTAAACATAAAAAGTTTAGATGTACATATATGTATAGGTATGTACTGGGTATTAGATTTCTTATTTTACGAAATAATAAAATAGCTATACATGATTATAGATTTGTAATCAATAACTCAAAAAGACAGTAAAAAGCAAACACTATAAACTTGATAGAAATTCAATATTTATAAAATTGTTATTGAACAGATAAATCCGGTTTTACCGCTATTGATAAGAAACTTTACAACTCAAGACCATAGAACAAACAACTAGATAAATGTAGATTGGTAGCTAAGAAGAACTTTCGTGTGAAAAACAAATTCATTTACACCATGTCGCTCATCGCTGTTACAAATATTTACCTACGTATAATTGTATAAGTAGGTATGTAGGTACGCCACTCATGACTGCTACCAAATTACGGCTAGCCATAAACCGCGTCTTAAGCATACGTCTTGAGGTTGTCTAAACTAACAAGCAACACTCGAAACTCATAAAATTAACAAGATCGTAAAACGCGACCACGTTAAACCTAAACATCTCTGAATAAATAAAGATTTAATTTTCGTAAGGGCCCTGTATGTGACACGTATGTATCTCACAATTTGTCGCGTGCCTACGCCATAACATCCACTCGTAAGACTACGCATGATGAGAACGTTACATGACAATTCTCTTGACTTAAGGGGACAGTCTACCTTTTCTTTTCTCGATACAAACTTTACAAACGTCGACTGTTTCCTCTCAGGATAAAGATATTAGAAAAAAATAAGTTTCTGCCATAAGTCCTATATCAGCCATGACCATGCGTCCCTGCGTTTTGATTTTTTTAATTATTCAATTTTACCGAAATGTTATTTCTATTATAATTAGATAAGGAAAAAGAACGTAGCGGCAGATATAGGTTTTATGGCATAAACATTATTTACTCTAATGTCTTTATCCAGGGTGGAAACATTCGACTACGTTCGTATGGAGAAAGAGTAGGTAGACTGTCCCCTTAATTCCTCCATCTTTAGGTACTTCGATATTACAGCTCTTACCGCAGCAATTAGTACAAATACCTAGTTAGCAAACCAAATTTTATCAAGTTATATAAGTACCCACCTACTAAGGTAAAGCAAAGTTCTTAATGACCAAGTTTCACGACAGAAAGTTAGTTTCAGTTTGTTAAGACTCAACAATTATCGCATTTTAAAGTACCGCAGTCAAACTTGGCTGGTTCGTTAAGTATTAACGCTTGCTGAAAGTGTGTCTACTTCCAAACGAGGAATTTATTTATTCCGGTCGAACGTAGAATATTAAAGCTCGTGAACGGTGATAAAAAGGCGCTATACAAAGTTTCCGAGTAAATTCAAGGATAAAGAGCCCACACGTTTTTATTGAAGGTTGTAGAGAGTGTCAGATTGTATGATATCACCCAAACATGTTTGAGTAAAACGTGGCTTGAATGTGCCACGATATATCTACGAGTACAGTATAACAGTGTAATAAGGCATTCAGATAGGAATGCTTCCATCCGCCCACGCCCTACGCTGCTCGACCGCGGTTACTCGGGAAACTATTGGCCGAAGTTCGTGTGAACTAGTCAGAACTTTAATGATAACGTATCACTCTTAGAACTTTTTAAGTATTTTAAAATTCATAAGTCAGTATCTATAAGTTGTGGTTAGGCACTGAGTTGTTATTTCGATATACACTTTGATATACCATTTTCCTACCTAGGTTTACAATTTTCGTTTGTTTATAGTTTAGGAAAACACTACTTATTGTGAAAACGGTTGCCAAGCCTTGCGTCAAATTGATACGTATAAATACTATAATCAAATATACTAGATGGAGTTGCTAAACAATCAGGAATCGTTTTACCTACAGGGATCGTTTTGTACCACCTTCCCCTATAAACTTCAATCAATTAAAAATAATAAACCAGCTTTCAAGAATTAATTACTGACAATTATGAATAGAACGGTTACGTAGGCGTAGATAATAAATTTGGTTCAATTTAACTAAGTAGTGAGTGTGTATGTACGTACCTACAGTTAATTGAAACATTTATATTACCAAAATCAAGTCCAATTTCGGACATCGTGGGACACTAATCAAATGTTAATCGTTAAACGATTTATTATTTTAAATTAGTAAAAAAAAATATAGGTACTATAGGTACTTCCGACTGCCTACGTGAAAACTACTGGTATACCTACTTCAAAAGCTTTTTAAACTTTATCCTATACCTGTTCTTAGTTTATTTAGTTCTACGATTACATTTTTTGTAGAACTTATAAAGGGATACAAGATTCTACATCATTTAATTCTACTATTATGTTGTAATTAATAGCAGAACTAAATCAGACACAGAAGGAAAATAGAAGGAAATGGCAAAAGACAGAGAAAAATGGAATCTAATCGAGTAGGCCTTTACCCGATCTGGGGTTCTACGATACTTATTCTTATAGGTATAAATAGGTAATTCATTTTGATGTAAAAATACTTACGATTAGAACTAAAATAGATAAGTAGTTTGATAACTGAATGCTCAAAGACTTGAGATTTCCCAGATGGTTGGTATTCTAACAACCACGTTCGAATTTTGATTTATCTTTCTTTTAATATACATATTATTATGTTTCCCTAACAGTTTGACTTGGAACTGGTGAAGCTCGTCCGTCAGAGACGAGTTTGAAATGGATTACTAACAGGCGACCTTTCTCCTTCTAGTCTTTAATAAAGACCAGTCTAGTTCTATGGCTCAAAGAGTTCATATGGGAATGGACACAATTTAATCCAAACAAAATTTAAAGAACGGATATAGGATTGAATAACCGTGGCATTGGTACAGTTTCACAGTATAACAACACCATAAATCATACCGTCTCAATTGTCGTCTGTCATCCAAATCAATGGGACGGGACGGAGCGTCCCGGCCGGACACGACTGGTCCCGATGCATCTATTTATCAACACGTGTCAATGTTATAAATGGGAAACGTTCTTCACTTTGATCGCGCCGCGCCCGCGCCGGAGGTACTGAGGCACCTACGACGTACCGTGAGACAGAGCCGAAACTGGACCATGACAAGATTGGGTCATTTAATCCTATAGAGTTAAATTAAATATATACATAAATGTGGTACCTACATACTGGTATTTTAATTTACAAGAGATATGTACCTTCCTCATTATTTGTTATGTTGTGTGTTTTACTAATGTGTTTATTTCTTATAATATAAGGGCGTGTACGCACTGCGATTAAACGCCTGCGTTTTTCCGTAGGCCTGAAATCACGAAAAAATGCAAAACATAGCTTTCTATACAATCCCACGCATTACCGTTTTTTTAAATGACTGATTTCGTTGTTGATACATACGCGGTTCTGCGTTTTCAGCTATTCGGAAACCGCTTGCGTTTAATCGCAGTGCGTTCTAAGCCTAAGTCGTGTGTCGGACTGAATAAATTTATTTTCTTTCTTTAAAATTTAGGCCCACACTTTGCACATCTAAATTTATACGACAGTTTCCAGAAATATTAGTAAAGTTAGAGTTAGGAAAATATAGAACAGATAAATAAATAAAATAATGATTGCGAAGTGGAATGCCATTACGAACCACAGACAAACGAAACGATCACAATTCAACATTCCCATTAAATCGAAATTGTACAAACTCAATTAAATCCAACTTTATCGTTGGTAATATCTGACCAATAAACTGCCGATACAAACACGACTCCTATAAAATACACGCAAGTACCAACTACTCCCAACGGGTAATCTGTAAGGTAAATGCTTAAATGGTCACTAGGGGGCGTTGTTAATTTATTATTTTTCTAACTCTATTGTTATTCTGCCTGAGGCTAATCCGTGAATTATTTAGCAATACGAATTTATTTGTGCCTAGAATCAAAATAATCGTATGTATAAATTTTAATAAAATTATAGTGATTGATTTGTTTTATGGGCATCAGTAAATCATCTTAAATAATTTGTATGGATAGATATTAGGTGAAAAGTCAAATATAAAGTTTATACACAAATTCGTGGTAGGTAGTTTATACTCCATATTATGAAGCAATAATATCACCAAAGATTTAAGCGTAGACGTTTCTGTCTTCCAGTTGTTTCAATCAATGCAAAAGCTTTTCATTATTCAATGCAGTTGCAAATATACTAAGCTCAGCTGTAGGTAGGTATATATAAGCGCGTGTTGAGAAACTCAAATACCCAAGTTGCGACGACAGCTTCGAGCTTTCAAGCTGTTACGGGCTAACAAACGCTTACATAGCTTAAGAACTTAATTCATTAGCTTCTCTCTACAATATTTATTAGAATAAAAGTAGTAGACAACTGCTAAGTGTACTTAAGTTATTCAAAAAGAAACTCGTCAATAAATTATAGGTATTGATTGATGTGTGTAATTATTAAAATTACACACCTTACCTATCAATGTGGGTTTCAAAGGAAACTTCAACACTTTGAAGAAACTTGTGTTTCAAGGTGAAAACATCTGTTTGATGTTATTATATCTAACTACCTTACCCACGTATGAAATTATCTATTTCTAAGAAATATAGGTAAGCGCTTCTATCCGCACATTGCTGGTTATGTTGCTCCACCTTTTACACATTTCTGTATCAATATTGTATCTTGAGGGCAGATGTATTGACATTGATTGATATTGATACGGGAAACCCTAAGACATCTCATATTTATGTTATGAAAAATCGGCCAGACATATCCGAGAAATAATCAAACATTTACTGTTACAACAAGTTTGGGTATTCTGAAAGAGCTTTTTTTATTTGATTTATTTTGTTCACTCGTTACTTTAGCAGGAGGTTTATAAGGGTAGAAATAGTTGGAAACCAAAAACATAACACTCTTGCAGTTGGCTAAAAAAATGTATGTTATCTACATTCCACTCTGGTGGTAACTAGAAATGGTGGAAACTCCAATAGTACTGCGCCGGCCTATATGTATCAGAATATGGTCGAGTTAATCTCATCTTATTAGATCACTCAAATTACTCTACTCTTTAGATATGGCAACTTTCAGATGCCCTTTCAACATCGAAATAGATGTCATTTCTGTAATAATAAAATCTCTAAATATCTCTGAAACACATTTAAAATTGATACCGTATTGAACTCGCCCTGTCAGATTACGTAAACATATTTAACTCAGAGTAACACATTTATTTTAAAACGAGAAACGACCCAAATAAATTCAGAGCAGCCCATATAACTATTAATATAATTGCTTTAATTCATTTCGACGCTTTCAACTACTGAAATAATTTCTCGTATGTAAATTTAATACTTTAATTATTAATATTTACTTTATTTTTTTAATTTTACACATATATAATCAATTTTCTCACAATAGTGACTGGCCGGTAGCCAAACCGACACCGGCAAAAAGCTCGTATATTGGCTGAAAAGTTTGACTTCAATACTAAATTTTTCTTGGCACCACTTCGTAAAACTAAATCAAATTTTGTGTGAAGAGATACCTATTTGTGGGAAGTTCACCGAATTCTAGACCACCTTGTGCAACCTGCATCACACTCTATTCATAGACATTTTATTTTTAAAGATTTAAAACACCCAAGTTCATTCTTTAGTTTAAGATTATTTTATAGTCTCTTTTTTAGACCTGAGTCATAAATGATTTACACACGGTAGATGAGCTTTTAACCACTACCTTACCTGAGGGTCAAAAAGGGGTTATAGGGATATCTGTTTGATTTATGTTAATCAAAGTTTTTGAAGAATTTATTTCAGTGCCAACTGGGATTTCTAGACTAGACTAATGGATTTTGTTACCCATTAGTGCAGTGATATCGCAAGTCACCGCGCCACCAACGACATCTGTCAGCCGATGCCTCATTAGCATTGTAGTCTCGTCCACAAAGCGCAATGGTAGTTATAAGCAAAACTGAGTCAGTTGTCAGTATCGACCGTATCCGTTTTTTTACTTGTGCATCCAATGCAAACTATGTCAGCTTATGCTCACTTGAACTAACTTAGTTTAGTTGGCGATAGACGTTCAGCTTTAGTGCGAAACGAGTTTAAGTTCGTAATGTATAATCAAATACGTTTAGAATCTTCGTAAAGGTATATTTGTATGAAAAACGAACACTTAGTAAGTAATGTCAAACCCATAAAGTTATTGAAGCATGCGCGACCGCTGTAGACTCGATATATGCAGTTATGCAGAAAACATTTAGAATGCTGATTTTATGATAATTCGATAAGACATCTTTAAACTGCAACCTTCGGGCTTCGCAAGAGCCGTAGAACGATAAGGATTAACTTCAGATAAAGCATAATGCGACATTGATGTACCTACATCCAATGTATTTGAATAAAATGCATTGGAAATCGAACTTTCCACCTTACAGTATAAAGGTTAAAGTTTATTTTAAAGATATTCGTTTCGACATTGTGCTAAAACGATGCAAATATTGTGTATTCAGAACGCATTGCGCATTGCACGTCGAGAGCGACACTGCACACTACCAATTAACATAATAGGCACCTACAGCCGACAATACTTTTGCTTATTTCACAATATTCAATCAACGTTGGATAGACTTACTACATAGATACAGCTTGTCATAAATTTAACTATCAAATACGTGATCCTGTTCCTAGACGTAACACTGATGTAGTATCTAGCTAGACAATGCAATAAATCAACAATGACCGACTGAAAGTTTTGGCAGGACAAGAGCGCCTAACCATGGTCTACGGTGGTTAAGAAAATGCTGAGTTGGGACCTTTCTGCTGTTGTAACACATATTAACACAACAGAGTTAATTTATTACAACTGTATGTTTTTATAACCATTTATTTTTTAGGTGAATGTGTGTTGTTATGGCAAATAAATGTCTGTCTATGTCTATGTTTTATGACTGTTTTTTGAAATAGGTTTTTGTTTTCTTTACTTTACCGTCGCAGAGATCAAGTCCTACCGAGAGCATTGAATTTGGGAAAATCGTCTTTTAATTCTGAATTCCTAGTGTTTTAAGCCGATTATCCACCGCCCGCCGACCTAAGTAGATAAATTAGTTTAGCTTAGCTCTGCATAGTTGAGCTACTTTTTCATTAATGTACGTATCGTAATAATGTATATAAAAGAACACACCAGGAACACTTTGATACAATTAAAATTACGAGCATACATCTCATATCTCAAAGTGCATGAAAAGTTTTATTATAATTTTCATTAAATTAAATCATATCCCTTTATCTCAAAGACAAAGTTCAACTGGGTCGTATTTTAAAGTTAAAGCTCTACAAGAAATTAAAGACATTTTTCAGTTTTAATTGCGTGGTGTTTATTACTTTTTTCAACATCAAGCATTGTTTCAACACTCAACGTTTCGAGACCTTTACAGGTCCCTTCTTCAGGATTGACCACGGGATAAAAACCGAAAAATGTCTTTAATTTCTGACCAACATCGCGAAAACAGTAGAAAATCTGTGATTCTACAATTTTCCAGAGCACTGTGTCTGCTGTCGTTTCGAGCGACTGACTCGGAACGAAATATGCGAGCTTACTACCGTATCAAGTGACAATTCGATACTTGGATGCTGATCGTCACGTGCTATTTTACAAGGAATGTCACTTGATGTCCTTGTGTACGAACCACGACATAAATGTAATGAACATGCTACGCTATTCTGTTTCAGGAGCGTAGTTGCGTTTCAGCTGCATGAGCACATATGGATTTAAAAAACCGACGAATTGAGAACCTTCTCCTTTTTTTGAAGTCGGTTAAAAAGAAGAAGAAGCATTTGCCATACCACGTGTTCGTTAAAACACGTCGCCCAGGCCTCTAGTCATAATAGTACAAGTAATTTTTCAGTAGCCTCCGATTGCTTAAGTGATAGATATAAGTGATTCTTACATAAGTGAATTCTTTTTTTACATAACTTTTTAAAAATTCTTACATAACTTTGTTTTGTCAATATACGATTTCAAACTCACACGGTTGTTTTTACTACAAATATTATTTAATAACAGAGATATTTACCATGGACTAATTTGTTTTTTTTTCGGAGTATACGATATTTGTTTTGTCATTATTATTTTTTTGCAGTATTTTCCTAAATGTAACACTAAGAAATAATGTTTACTATACATTATTTACGGCAAGTTCAAATGTATTAACACACATGTAAAATAAACTAACGCTAAATTGCATTTCCATTTGAAAGTTTTATGCCAACATGTGTTCAAGTAAATAGCCGATGTTTAGACATCGTTAGACCTTAACCCATTTCCAGCTGATGTCACCGGATATGCCAAAATATTTTATAGCCTCATTCCGCTATTATGTACGTCACAACAAATGCAGTTAATGTTCATAGTCTGGAACATATTATTTAGTTCATGGAATATTATATTAAAATAACTATATCCCATAAAATTTCACAATTATACAAAGCAATCCTTATAATGTGCCGTATTTCACTTTTAAATTGCAAAGCCCACGCATACTAACAAATTTCGATTCTGGCCTGAAGAAAACTTCGCACATAAAAAGTAATTTTACAAAATTGGCGAAGCAAGCAAGCAATCATTATTTCTGCTTACAAGTTGGCTGGCTCTCGCCGGCAGCCAATTTCAAAGAGCCATCTCTAATTAATTGATAGTATCTAACTCAAATGAGTTCTTAACTCGACTAATGAAATCTCTGAGTTGAAATAACACGGTTAATAAAGATCCTGATCTATTAATTAAGTTTTTTTGCAAACCCTTATTCCAGTGCTAGTAAAACTCGGTGCTGTAAAAACTTCATCTTCAGAGCAATGCGATTTGTTCCTTTTCTAGTTTTACTGTATTTTAAAATAAACGAGACTCTAGTGATGTCCGCTTTTCCCTTAATTACATTTTTACGTTTTCCCTAAAGTATTTCTTGATTTTGAAACACAAAAAGTTAAAGTTAATATCATTCTATTTAGAAAGAATGACTGATAGAGGGCAGTTGATTGCTTTTTAATTATTTGACAGTATTAATTTAGGATGATGTAATCCTGACTGACTGAACTGACAGCGTACAGCCCAATCCGCAGATCCTAAAAACAATTTGGAAGATGTGTTAATTTTGAAATTACCACGGAATTGGGAACTATTAATATTACTACTATTAATTTAAATTTATACAAAATCAAATAAATGTCGCATTTAAAGGGGGACAATAAAATGTGGAGATAAATGTGGGGGAACGTTTGTATTTTTTAAATTACATTTTATTTCATTATTTAAAACCTACCACACATAAGCACTGGGTACATAGATGATTTCGTTCGTACTTATTTCTGTCCTCTTTATTTATATACAGGGCAGACAGGGTTAAGTACCTACATAAAAGATATAATCTATTGTGGTTTTGGTATAGGTCTGGGAGCGAACCTGAAAATTTAGAACCTGAAACCTGAAAGGCGACGAAGTTATAATTCTTTTTGCTGGAGAATGTATTTAATTTTTAAAGTGAGTGTTAGACGAATAAGATTTAAATACCTCTGTTATGTATACCTATGCGTTATCGAAGGTTTCAAGTTGGAATTCACAAATAATGCAAACACATTACGAGAACGATCTGGATCAACTTATATACCTAGGTATAATCTCGCCAATGCATCATGATTTAGTAGCCGTCTGATACTGAACTGTCCATACGAGTACGACATTATGACGCGTTGGTTAAGAGGCAATTTGCCGGTTGATTAGATTAATTCAATCTATCCGTGACAGTGGAATGGGTCTCTTCCTGCCTGACGATCGTTAACTCGAAGAATCCGACCGAAAACTAAGCACTGCATTGAATGGATGTGAACGGGTTGAAGGAACGACTTTTGTGAGAACCCTCTGTACCTACTTACGCTTGACAGAGCTGTATTGACATCTTGTGAACCATATTTAATGCTAGAAATATTTTAAAGAAACAATACTTCTCCAAAAACACAACACACGATAGACGCAGGGCTGGATTCGAATCCACATCTTACTCAAACCGGGAGCACGACTTGAACCATATTGTTTCTTTAAAATATTTCTATGAAAGCCCAGTGCAGGCTTAAGCATTTAAAAATAGAATATTACTTATTTAATGCTTTCAAAAACTTAAGTACCCGACGGGTCTCGAACCCGCGACTACTGGTATTCCGTTCCAGCGCGATGGCCTCCACGGGTAAGCCTCCCGCCAAGTCGAAATTAAGAAAGCATTTTCTCGTGTTCTTCCGAGTAAAATTATTGAAAGCATTTTTACAAATAGCATTATTACCTACATAGTTTGGTAAACACTAAGAAATAACGTTTAGGACCTTATTTATGAAAATATTTAGTTAAGAACAATTTTTATTTAAATGATCTTACTCCACTGTCGTCGTCTTCCTTCTTCTAGATGAGCGTGTTACATCTTAGACCATATAATCACTTACCATCAGGTGAGACAGTGGTCAAAAGCTCATCTAGCTTGGATAAAAAAAGATAATTTATTACAATATTTTCAATTGGGGGGTTATTTCATCTATTTTTAAGTACCTATCATCTACATATAACGCTAAAAAATAATTCGTTAATAGGTATATAAATATGCACTTCCAAGTCTTTCACCGTAGGTACTTTTTAATTAATATACACATTACATTTTGTTAATTTGTTGTGTCAATTTTTCTTCACTAAGCTTCTTCAACGATCCCAGTTCTAAAAAACTTTACTTAGCAATGAAATACCTTTACAAATGAAAGTGAAAAAACTTTTTGCGACATATTTTATTCAAGTACGTCGAAACTGACTCATACATAACTCAGGTAAACTTGCATTGTTCTTGTGTAGAAACATCGCAGGCGCAGTCGAAATTAGAAGCAATAACTTTAAAGCTTACTCAGTTCTTCGAATCGGAGATCTCGAAGAATCCCACCGTATAGATGAAGATAGGTACATATTTATGATGCTTTTTCTAATCAAGGGATTTTTGCTGTATTTTTTGTATTTTTTTGGGTTTTTGCCTATTTGCAATTTGTTGTAGACAATTGTTGTACTTACCGCACTAGCATTTACAACGTTATAGTATTTATTAGGTAGGCATACCTGTAAAAACATCATAAAATATACTTACAGGAGGATTATATTTTAAAAACTAATGTTTTTAGGGTTCCGTACCTAAAAAGGCACCATTACAAGATCACTCACTGTCCGTCTGTCTTTTTTAGAAACGTATATTATATATATGTTTCTGAAATAGAGTACCTATAATTGGTACTCTATTTCAGAAACATAAATAAAACATGTAAACAAAAAAACTGATACATTTATTTGAAAGTGACAGCTCTTTTTTTACTTTTCCTTTGATATTGACAGTTCTTTGTTTACATTTTTGATGTAAGTTTCTGAAATAAGGTAGGTATAGTTTTCCAATAGTATCTATTTTGGCTTATTGAAATATTTCCGTTTTTTAGGTAGGTATATTTAATTCTAGCCCTCTTTCAGAAATACCTTTTTACCCTAGCTTAAATTAACTCTTTTCACACACGACCCTGCGACCTCATCACCGGTCAAGCTCGAAACATTTGACAGCAGTAATCCGAGACGGAAGCCAGCACGAGCAGTCGGATGCGGACCCTCGCCCAACCACCTGTTCCGGGACGCTATCCATTACAGATATTGATTCACGGCCTTTGTTAGCACACAGACTAATAAATTGACTCACTTCTCTTTACACGACATTCTGGGAATTCACGTTTATTTAACCAAAGATCGGACACGAATTATCAATTACTGGCTGGATCCCGCGGTTTCATCTGCATGATCTTCCGAACTTTTGAAATCGGTCCAGAATCCGGTCAGATCAGGTCAGATCAGAATCAGGTCCAGTCAATCGGAAAAATTCCCACGGGATCGAACTTCCGATCCCGTGGAAATTTTGAAAAACCCTTTCTTATCGAATGCCTACAACGAATAAACAACACACTCTCCAATTTTCTGCCAGTTTAGGCTGTGCTTTGATCAGTCAGTCACTCAGAATTTATATCCGCATTTTATAGTTATAGATTACTAGCTGCGCCCCGCGGTTTTACCTGCATAACTCCCAAACACGTGGGAATTTAAAAAACCCTTTCGTATTGGATACCTACATCATTTAAAGAATACACTCTCCAAATCTACTATTAGCGGTTCTCTGAGTTCTCTACTATTAGCGGTTTAGGCTGTGCGTTGATCAGTATCTGTATCAGCAATTTCATTTGTTTTACTGAGCTTTACCTGAACGATGTCATAATTGTGTGCACCGATTCAGTGTCAAGTGCTAGACTAGCATAGCAGTACGAGAAACCATTGATTTTGATTTTGATTTCTCTCAAACAACGAAAAAAAATTAGGGAACCTTTATGTCCATTCGACAAAATGTATCTCGTGCTGCCACGCTAGCCTAGCTGGAGATAAATTGAGATAGCTGAATGTCATATCAGTGCATGATTTAAACAGTATAATAAAAGCGACCAGAGGCGCCAACTGTTAGGTAAACTGTGGCTTAACCAACACATTAAGTGGCATCAAATCGATGGGCGGAAATTAAAATTGAAATAAATGTGACATAAAGTATGAAAACGGGTTCCTATGAGCGTTGATTGTTGCTACTACGTAAACACGTAGACGTGACATGGGCGTGACAATGTTGTGCTATGAATATAATAATTAATATCCGACTTCAGAAAATAGAGAAAACAACTTCTTCGACATACAGCGCTACCGACTTATAAAAAAAACAAATAACCGAATTGATAACCTTCTTTTTTAGAAGTCAGTGTAAATAAAATGGGTTCTCGTCAAGGTACTATTGAATCATACAATAATATACTCAAAAATGATCTTTCACGTCATTCTTGAAACTCCTGCAGACAGTCTTATTAATAAACCTTGATAGACAAATTATCAAGATACGGTGATGGTTCTGTAATATGTGGGAAGTTTTAGTATCATTTTGGCATCGAACAATAGACCCGCCTCTCGACAAGATGTCAAATTCGATCGACTTTTGTTTCTGTCTGAGGAACAAAAATTGTCTGAGAGTACCTAGCCTATACCTACCCTATTTCAGAAACTTAGATCAAAAATGTAAACAAAAATCTCATACATTTATTTGATAGTAACAGCTCTTTAATTTACTTTTTCCTTTAAAATTGACAATTCTTTGTTTACATTTTTTATCTAGGTTTCTGAAATAGATTATCGGTACCTACCACCGGTGCAGTGCGGTGGCTTAAAATCTTTGTGGTATGACTTGTATAGTAGTTAGGTACGTAAATACTGCATTTATTTTTAGAAAGAGAGTTCCATTTCAATACCACGTTATCATAAAGACTGGTACAATGCTGAACCTTTACTTGAATGTATGTAGGTCACTTTCCGAGACAAAGTTCAGCTTCGGTATATTAAAATAGTTTGAGTGTAAACTAAATGGCTAAGTTTTTAGTATCGTCCTTTATAGCTACGATAAAACTGGAATGCACCGAATGCAGGTGTCAAAATTAGCTAACTACAAGCGCCAGAGATTTCGTTGGAATCCTGACCATAACTTCTGAAGTTATTTAGATTGAACTGTGTGAAACGGATATTATCAAATCACAAAATTTTAGATATTTTTGCTAACTCCCGGTACCAAATATAGTATCACTTATTATAATATATGTTTATAATGGCCGCAATGATCTCTAACCTTTTTTTCTCTCTCATTTTTAACTTATTATTGGTAGCCTGGAAGAGATCGCCCATAGGCGATAAAGGCGCCCATTGTGCCACTTTAATTTTAAGTTTTTCTTTGTATGAATTGAGTTTGTGTTTTGATACAATAAAGCGTTTATCTAATCTATCTTATGTGAAGTGAGTGAGATAGGTGGCACTTGATACCTATTTTTTTTTTATAAAGAAAAATGTCACAAAAGAGGTTGTCCCAAGAAAACTCACCTTCTGACCTGGTAACCCTACCCGAGCACATTATCAAAACACATCACATTCGCTCCCGACCAATACGAACTGGCTTTCTAATCAAGAGAAACGGAACGAAGTAAACAAGAACAAATTAACCTTTTATATTTAATCAAACATTTACCTATCTCCGGTACATCGAGTCGACCGGCGACCTCCGATAACCTTGCATGACTCGCGACTCACAGAATGACCAACCAACACTGAAATGAAACTATACAAGTACGCTGGAATTGCTATACCATACAAAATGACATAAGATCTTTGTGCCAATTTGATTAGCGCCATATTGCGCTGTTGTCGCGAGTTTTCTACTGATGGTGGTGGTGGAACTAATAGTTCCGGAGACGGTCACCATCACTTTCAATAGAAAATGCGCGACAACAACGCAACATGGCGCAGATCAAATAGGCATAAAATTCAATGCGCTATGTCCTGTCCAGCGATTTGTACCATGGAGGTCAGTGCCGACCAACCAAGTAAAGGGAGCTAGAGAATAATTAGCACGATTCTCTTATCTTTCTTTAATTAATTCTGACGGTTAGGTGTGTGGTGAGGGATCTATGGGTTGCCACCCGGGGCAATCCCTTGATTACTCCAATGGGTAGGCCATTATGAATAGATATCAATTAGTTAGGCACTGCTATCTTCCACAGTCTGAACACTTTGAGGGCTTTAGACAAGTTGATTCATCCTTCATAAATCCACGATTCTTCATTCAACTGTATTGAGGCGATAACGAACGAAGTTATTATCCAAGTTCGAGCGAATTATTTCAATGAATTTTTGGGTATCTTCTCGTACTTTTCTACTTACAATCTAGTTATTTTATTACTTATTTCGCAGGTTATCACAATGACTCGATAAATATGTATGCATTCAATAAATATTCAACCAATGACATTTCAAAGTTACGTAGGTATAATTGTTAAAATTGTTCAACAAAAATCTCAAGTTGACTTTAATACCATTTATAAAAACTACACCGACACGAATACCTCTCGCACACACTAAACATGGATTAAAATGTATATGACAAGCAAAGGAATTCAAAATAAAAAAGGTTAAAATTGTATACCCGCTCGTATCTTATTAAAACACTTCCTTTCCCAGATCAATAAATAATAAATTCACCTTGGGACCCTTTGGACGTCCCAGAAATGCTCCAAGTGTTAATTGCTCGTTCAGGACCGTTAAATATGTAGCTAAGTCGTTTAAATAAAGGCGGTTGAAATTAAAATGCTATAGAAGAAAGTAAATATTCGTCCCATGGACATACAAAGGCTTCCCTTCCCCCACTCAGGAAGCATAAGCGGCTATTAGACGCCACTTCCGCTAATATATTTTCTTTATGCTACAATTGCTACAATGTATTCCCGTTAATTGACAGAATAGACATTTTATTAGTCGCCGTTTTTTATTGCTAACAACTTTTAAAAAACAAAGGGGAACAAGTGTTGAACAGATAATGTAGACAATGGAGAAGTGCCACCCTTGTTGATAATAACACTTGGAATCACAAAAGTTTGTCGATACGTATTTACAAAAGGAGGCGAGTCGGTGCAGGCTGCGACCGGCTCGATCACGGCCACAGGTAGAGTCGGCACCTACAATGGCATTCCTGGCATCCGAAATGAATCAAAATTCGACTCAAAACCGAACTCTGATGACTAACGCCTCGGACCCTTCTGATAAATTACAATAATAATGGCCACCTCTATTGTTGTTATTAAGGGATGATTTCATTATGATATGCGTCCGCGCAGGTGTATCTTCGTGTAGGCGACGCGACCCTGTGCTGCGCCCGTTACCTGTCAAACGAATGATTAGTGGCTTCAGCCACATAATTGGACAATATTAGAAACATGGTACACCTACTAAATATACAATGCGGTATCAATACAGAACCATTACTGGAGAGCGAGACTCTAACCAAAACGCCCCTGTCGAAAACGTTCTAATCGAACGGAGTGGAATTAACAAGTGTATCTGTAAATGTCGTTTATGGAGTGGTCGGGAGTGTTTATTGGAGTGGGCCAGCGAGTCCTGGCGGACTACGCCGGCCGGTTCCATTATTAGTGAGCGGCTCGGCGACCTCCCGCGCCGAATGGAACAATGAAAGTGAGAGAGGGCTGGAATGCAGACGCGGGACGCGGGGAAGCGGAGCGGGGTCCAGGTTCCCGGTTCCCAGGCGAGGAATGCCAGCACGAGCAACAAAGCCTACCGGCCGTCATTCACCCCGCCGCGCGCCGTGCCACACCGCCACCCGCTAGCTAGCGGTTCCCTCCCAGACACGTCATTTTTCGTGACTTTCTTCGAAACAGCATTTACGATGCCGTCTCGATAAGCACTCAATACGCTCGATATTCAAAAACCGTAGCATGTTCTTGTCACTACATCGTAAAAAGAAAATTTGCTATGAATTTTTAGGTAATGGTTCATAAATTTCGTCCTTACGAAACGAGGATCGAATTCCAATCAGGGGAATGACGGAGCTACTTAGTTTTCTTTTTTTAATGTAATGTTCAGCAAGACGGCGGAAACCGTGTAACCTAAGGTACTAAATTGTAATAAGTTATGCCAGTAGGAAACATAATTTATATTTAGAAAGACTACTTTATTACAGAGTATGTAATACAAAGGCAATGGTTACAATGAGTGTTATTGTTTCATTCATGCAAGTCTGCTCAAGGTTCAGGCATCGTATCGCTAATCAACAGCTGATTTTACATATTGTATTTCTTATTAGCGAATAACATTATTTTAATGGGAAATAAGCGTACTTGGATGTAAAATTACTTAGATGTTGGTTTTCTCTGCCTGATTTACCGATTGTTTGAAATACAATTGTCATCTCATAAATACATTCATTAATTTATTCCAAGATCGTAGTAAGTATCCATACATGGTGTTAAATAATGGGCGATCTTTCATTCTACCGTTGCATTATATTACTATAGTGAGTCCATTAGCAATGTGATACCTAACATCTCTCAAAATGTCTAACTGTCAAAATAAAAAAGTAATAAGTAGCCGTGTATCGTGATTATTATAATTTATCTATTAAGTAGGTAGGTATAGGTATAATATATATTTATTTAAGCGAAACGTTATTGTTATATGAGATGGAAGAACTTTCCTGGCGTTCAGCATGTCACACCAAATTAGACAACCTTGAACTGCTTGCTTTTCAGACGACAAATCTTTATGAATAGGTAGTTAGTATTTTGTAATGTGTTTTTTTTTGCAATATAAACCCGTTTCCCGTATATAATAAATTTACATCATCAGGTCCCCGATGCTGTAGATTTATTATAATAAAAAAACTATTTTTTGGCTTAGCTTCTGGGCTGCCCACGGGGTGCCTTAAGCAACCGATATTGTGAAAGAAGTAATGCAGCCAACCTTTTTTGCATCCTACATAAACTTTTATTTTTATTGACCTATTTAAGTTTTTATTTATTTTGTTAGATTGTGTAATTTGAAATATTTCATATGCTCCCTTTATAACAAGATATTTCGTTAATAATAAACAGGTAGGTATTTCTTAATAAATTGGCAGAATATGAACTATCACAATTTTTCATCTTTTGATCTTTTCAGAATGATCCACAATGTGTTTGTAAAATAGATTATAATGACCGTAAAGTAAATCTGCTGTAACATATCTCAAACGACAAACCAAAACCAACAGCAAAGGGCTTACGAGGGTCATTCAAAGGAAATACTTTCACAATCTTTCACAATAGAAATATCAGGTAAATGCTAATCCGAATTCCATTCTCAATCCACATTGCCTGTGATATTTAGCATACCTCCATACTAATAGCACCTATATTAGCGAGTTATTCGAAATGGTTGCAATTGCTTGCACCGGTGCAGCAGTAGATGATTGACGCGTGCATCGCACAATTACCGCTCGTCCTAGTTCAGTGATCACTTCCCTCACATCACACCACTTGCACAATTGCACTATACATAAGTACACTTGCCTCATTCATTGGTTAACGGTCCGCAGCTTTTGATAGATGATCTCTTCAGTGCAAGAGACGGTATTATAATACTGTAGTCATTTAGAGTAATAGAACAAGTAGAGAGACATTTATTTGCTAGTAAATTCAAAATAGATGCATTAGTTAGGGTAAATTTACCTAATAACACCCTGCTTCTGATAGCAGGCTGTTATTAGGTAGCCTTTTCCAGTAGGTATTCCTGTATTTTAACGACAGTAATAGCAGTTAGTATTTTGAAATTTAACTCATTTTTCTGTATTAGCGCGTGGTGTTTATTACTTATGGCATTGTTTCAACGCTCAACGTTTCGAGACCTTTACAGGTGTCTTCTTCATTGACTTGATGAGATTGACTAAGATGATTTGTCATTCAATTGTGTGAAAAAAGTTTGGTAGTTCGTATTTTGTTAAATTTTGACTAGACTGGAGGGTGTGCTTAAAATCAAGGTATTTTTTCATTTTTTCTTTTACAAATTTCGCGACTCGTTTAGTAATGGGGTTTGATAGAGTAATGCTATTAACAAAGTACAATAAAAGACGACATGTTTTTATAACGGCAGGGGCCGTTTGACACCGCTATGCGTCATCTCATCAGACGGAAAATGACCGTCTCCTTTAGCAGCTGCAAAGGTCTACGTATCGGGAGAAGGCGAGGTCGCTTAGGGCGACGACGGTTTAGCCGCGGCCGAACCCTCCGATCATGTGATTGCCCCTTTAGCACCACCCACGGATCACATGGTGGACAACTAAGTTCTAAATCCAAGTAAAGAAATCAACACGATCCCCCAAAAAGACAATAATGACAATTACGTTTATAAATCTCAATAAACTCGTAAATAAAGAAATCAAATCTCAGAACAATACACATTTAAGTAGGTATCAGATAAAATGGCCTCACGGAACGATTAACATTATTTTCCTGAGCAGCAATAAAACAGAAAACTGAATGGAAAAATAAGAGAGCCTCCCACAATCTAGTTAATTTGATTATGGTCGTTAACTTGTCCCGATCTTCAGCCAGTCTTTGATGTTGAAGTCTTTAACATCTGTTTGGTTGAATATAAAGATGATTTATGTAGCGTAAAAACAATCATTTAACATGTTTGCTTTATCATCGTGCTCATCGTCACCGTAAATTAAAACCGAATTTATTTCAGTTGGTTTAAAAAAAAATAGATACCTATCTAGTCTATCTACCAAGCATATCATTTAATTCATCTTCTCCTTTAATAGATAATCTTTAATCGTCAATATATGCATCTTCACTTAAATACAGTCAGGAATTAATAATAAAATAGCAGTTGTTTCTACATTTACGCTAAAGTTGGAAAATTCTTCCACAAGTTGAACAGTGGCCAGTAGCCAAGAATATCCGGGTACTGATGATACTCATTGTCGCAATCAAGCTTTCAACCATAAGGTGAATTGTTTGTGTAGAGTTCGCACCTGGTTCGCCGCTCTCATCAGCTGATACGTTGTATCTGAGGAGGAAGTCCTCGGCGCGGGCACAGGAGGCGGCGGCGCCGGCGGCGGCCTCCACGCACGCCACCACCACAGCAACCAACACTAAACACTTCATGTTCACGACACACAAACAAAACAAAGTTTACAATGCGAACTGTATAGTTTCGTCGTTGACTCGCGATCGCGTGTCGGTGTCGGGCAGCGAGCGCGACGCGTGCACCCTCATCGGTGCGCCTTCCCGGACTGGCCACAGAGTACGCCGGTCGTCGACGACCGCAACACTGCCTACTACTTTTAAATTCGGAACACAAATAAAACGAACAGACATCGAGCTTTTCGAAACCGGAATTCTGAAGCGAATCGAATTTTAGAAGTTAGTATCGATGACGTCATCGGACACCTGAAATATTCCGAGGACGTTTGACCGATGACCCGACAGCAACCGGCAGGTATCGGTTAGGATCGATGAATCAGTAATAGGGTCGGTGTATTCAGTCGATTAGAACATTCAGGGTAATGATCATGATATGATTGGTGAAGAGTTTGTATGGTGGGTACATTCAGCAACAGCGGTGAAGTAGAGAATGGTGCAGGGCGGTGCGCGCGCAGCTATCGAGCGCTGCCGTCTACAGTAACCTCCACTGTCTGAAGCTGCTCACAGACAAACAGCGCAAATGAAAATACTCCGTGTTGAACAACTTTACAAATAGATAGTGTAACTTTATGTCGCCATAAAATGTTTTTGCAGCGGGGAGATATTGCACTTTCAACACTACAAAGAGAAATACGAAATCCTCGCTTAGTAATGGTAATATATTTGCATTCTTGGCGACTAACTCATTTCTGTAACAAAACTGTAATGTCTTTAGAACAAACTTATTTAAGAAAGCAACAGCATCTTGTCTGCTGTTTAGTAAAATAGTTTTTGAGATTATTGAAATCATTCTACGTATTATTGAAAAGTTTCGCTACTTGCTTTTTGAAAAAATGCCGGGTACTAAAGTTTTTAAAGACATTTTTCAAAAAGTTTTATTTCCTAAGTGTGGTAAACACTAAAATCCTTATTAAAAACGTGGAGTAATGTCGGAGTAGTAAGTATATGATTTCTCTTTTTCCGTGACAAGAACTTTCAAAGTTGACAGACAGGAACAAAAAATAAGTAAAACTACTCCGACCTTATTCCACGTTTATTATTAAGGCTATAAAGAAACTAAACTAAACTAGACTTATTATTTTGTTCCGCATAATAGAGAATTACTCAAAAACCTACTGCAATACAATTACTAAAACAACAGATGTATATCAAAAAGAGGTTCAAAAATGAACTCGTTTACGTATTCACAAGGTGTCCCTCCAAGAATGGGTCCGATTTGACAGTAATTTTCAATGGCACCTTAATGTCAAGGGCCTCCCCTACCGCCTACCTCGCATTACGCATTCCGACTGCATTTAAACGGATAGAGGTTACAATAACAATATTTTACAAAACTTTACGAGATATCTTTTGGGGTGGAAATGAATTATGATGATGTTCCTAACATCTAATAAAAAGGAACTTAAAATCGGAAAGGTGCTCTCGACTTTTATTTAAGTAAAATTATTTCAGGAAAATCTATTTTCATGATTTATACTTGAACTTGTTTTTTTCTTTAGGCTCTAGACTTGCGTTGCCAGTTGTCAACGGACTCCATTTGCTACGTTGTTTACTACTATAGTGTTGTTATAATGTTAAAGCATTAATTGATTTATACGTATGTGCTTGATCGAGATTAGGTAGGTACTTATATTCAAATCATCAAGTAAGTATGTATTTTAAACACCCTATTTTATACTAGAAATATTTTGAAAAATAGTTAATAAAATGAACAAAAAAAAAAGAAAACAAAATCAAAAATTTAAAAATCTTTGATGAAGATGTATTTTTTCGATAAAAATATTTGTAGTTAATGCCTAGAGCACTAAAAAAACAAATAACGAGATACAATATTTCATTACAAAAAAGCCTTTTGAATTTATTTCAGACACTCGTATCTCAGGTCGATTTATTTGATGACGATATAGAACCAGCTTTATCAATATTCCCTATTCAATATTAGTTTTTGTTCAATATTGTCTGAATGAAACAAAACGCAACATAACATCGGAATTAGATATACAATTAAAATAATTGCATTATGAATTCTTCTTATCGAATACCTTCGACGCATTCACATTGTAGAGTTTTTTACTTATTAAACAATGCGTTCCAGTGGGTCCGAAATGACCCATTCCGATGATGAATGCCGTTCAAATGCCATATTTTTAATTTATCACCGTATAGATAATTCAGGTAAGGGGCTTCATTGAGACTCTTTCGGCCTCCGTTGCCGCCCGTCGCGTCAACTATTGTTGCCTATACAGGCGGCAGCGCAGCGTTATAAAACTTTAGGACAATTTATAAACTTGGAGCGATTTACTTGGGTCGAAGAGGTAAATACAATAAAGATAAACAAAAGTACATATTCTTATTAGAGCTGCCATATCTAAAATCTGCCTACTCGGACAATAAGTGTGAAAACCCCGGATTATGAAGCTTTGAACCACATTTATTAATTGCCACATTGATAATAATTATTAATTAAGTAGGTATTAACTATAAATAACTGTAATTGTACCGATAAAATAAAATTACATAACTTTAGAACAAAAACATATGGTAAGAAAAATATAATGTTTGAAGGTGCATTGATGTATAATAACCTACCGAAAGAAGTAAAACAGTGTGAAACAGTTCCTGGGTATAAAAACAAACTTAGAAAGTATATTTTAGATAAGATATTTGAATAATGATCTCCAAAAGTTTTGAAACTAACCTATGATAAGTACATACTAATACTCATTGTAAGTGGACTTAAGTCTTTTATGAGTAAATAAATTCTTTAAACCTAAACCTAACCTAATTGTTATTCTTTTGTGTGACAATTTTGAATTTGTTATTGTATTTGTATTTGATGGGTCCTGTGCCTGAAATCAATCTATTCTATTCTATTAAACCCGGACTATATTAAGCTAAAAAAACCTTGAACTTTTTCCATTTCAAGTTTCACTTTGTTTTATATCAAATATGAATACCTATATGTATATTTTTATTAGCAGTGCCCCGCGGTTAGCTAATATTGCTGTGTTCAAAAACTACAGCAGCCTCAACCCCTCCCACTAAACTAGGAAAAATCCGGGGCAACCTGGACGGCTGGCAGCCCTAGCTTTATGCCAACTACAAACGATTAAATTTTATTTGTATCCCTACGCATCATTTGCGGCTTCAATATACATTTCCTTGGGTGGCATCTCTCCCACCGCTTACGTTTACAACTTAAACTCCCAATATCAGACGTAATTTATTTATGTGGTCCCAAACTATACTACACCAGCCATGAATGTTACTGGTAATAAAAGGGACGTCTCATTTATTATTGACAAATATTTCGCGCCCAAAAAACTTTACAAAACGTCTAACGGAAGGCGCCAGGTTCTATTTTATTGTAAGTAAGCATTTATATACAATGTATGGCTCTTTGGCGGTCGGTATTTTCATAAAAGCATTTAATAATGGACAGGAAATAGCTTCGATTGTGCACTGTATTTGCTGGGAACGTACAAGATGCAAGGAGGAGCCAATAAGGAGAGCGCGTTGATGTCTTTTGTATAGGGAGTTGCGTCTGCGCACAGTGCGATGTTAACGCGTAATCTTGAATGGAGTTTTTAGATTATCATTTTTTGTGTAGTAGACGTTTATCTTTTTTTCTAAGAAGAGGATCAATGTTCCTATTAACTGGTACTCGTATGTGATTTGTTGTATGAGTCACCTTTTGAGGAGATTTTACAAACTATAAAATTATCATCACGTAAGTATCAAAATTAAAAGTAAGCTTTGGCTGACGTATATCTATGATATTTTTATATGTATAACAAGAAAAAAGAAATCGTACTGGATCACTTATTTCTAAAAAGGTGGCAATGGGTATTTTAAGAATGACTAAATCCTAGGTACCTACTAAAATTATAAATGTGAAATTTTCTGTGTTATTAGAAGAGTATGCGTTACTCTATCAAGCAAAGCTACTGAACCGATTGCGATGAATCTTGGTGTGCAGAAAGCTAAAGATCTGCATTTCATCTCTTATGACTTAATAGGCTATTTTTTATCCCAATATTCCCACGGCATCGGGCCTTACGCCGTTACGCGAGTGAAACCACGGGCCACTGCTAGTAAATCTATATACATTCCCTTGATATCAATAAATCACACCTACCTACAGGCAAAGTTCTCAGAGATAGAACCATTAGCACCATTAGTCGTACTTAATAACTTTACAACTCCTAAACTGAGAGATTGGTAAAATAATGCAATTACACGGATACGAAGCATAAAAATACTTAATTTGATTTAAAAATATATCGCGTGAGGCGTGTAGCGACATGTCGTCACAACTTATACGGTAAAGGCTCAGAGATCGCAACAAAAGATGTGACAAAAAATATTAAGGGGCTTTATAAAGTTAGGTGCAAGGGTTCCAAAAAGGTTGTATGTGAGTCATTTTCAATAGATTGCGGATTTGTTAAATAAATGGTTACTTTTGCCAAACAAATGCCAAATTCATTATTTTATATACAATTTAACGCTCCGCGGTTTTGCCTACTGTGGTGTCAATCCAGTGGAATACTCAGGATTTCACGGGTAGATCGCTGGCTCACTACGCGAGTGAGCGGTCTCAATATTTCGTTGATTACTCGGGCTGTAGGTAAGTACTTGTTAGATTTCCATGTGAAGTAAAGTATACCACTACCTTCTTTAAAATAGAGCTTACAATAATGAAAACCAAATTAGTTCAGTAGTTTTTGAATGCAATGCATAGAAAAGCAGATAAACAGACTAGACTATTTTTTTTCTAATCTAATAATAGGATAGGATAAGTATAGAATTTGCACCAGATTTTTATTGTAAAATGATTCTGGTTGGTAGACTAACTAAAGCTGCGTTCTTATCGCCAAAGAGAAATGACTCTCTCACCTCTTGAAAATAAAAAAACAACAATCGTTCGTAGCGCGAAAGAGTCGTACGTTGGCTATAAAAGCATCTATGTAGTAGTATGTTTGAAAGAGTCGAAATAGTCATTCCTCTTTGGCTGTGGGAACACGGTTAATTGCGTTACATTTTTCTTTTAAATTGTTTTTTTATTATAATAAAAATAACACCATTTGTACCACGCTTAAAGGAATTGTAAAGAAGGCCATCATAATGTGCCATGAACACCGTGAAAGATCTCCACAAATAAAACAATCTCTTCCATGTCCATGTAAAGGTGAGTACACACAAACTTATGCCTTTCTTTTCAAATAAACACGGCCAAGAATACCTACGTTATAGAGTTATAAGTTTACCTAAAATCAGATGTTTCAGAGTTGGGGACCTTTAATTGCCTTTATTTTCAAAAACAGCAGTTTTGAGGCAGCAAAAAACAGCAAGGAACCCAAAATAAAAAAATAGAGTTAGAGTTGTTCGCCTGGACCTGTAGAACAACGTTAGGCTGTACGTGTGTGATTCGTTAGTAAGTCAAGACAAAGACAGTCAAAGCATTTTATAGATATTTAATAATAAATATATAAATAACACATCAGTATGTATATTCCGCTTTAGGGGCAGATTCATAAGTTATGCATCGAATTCCCAGACCCACTCTCACGGACGCTTACGGCAGAAAAGCACTGTAAAGTAGCCTCGCAGCGTCTGTTTAATCCGATTTATGAGATAGACAGAGGTCTAGTCTGTGCGTCCAATAGTCCGCTGGAATTTGGATTTATTAGGAACCACTTTAAACACTTTCTAAATAAAGGAATTTAATATACGATTTTACACTAACATGGCTGTTTTCACTATAAATATCATTAAGAACGGGCTCCGTAACAAATAAATTTAAACATGGAAAACTCTCTTGTGTAAATAATAATTGTTGTACAGCTATTTATAGGAAAGGTGAACATTAACAAAGAATCTTCTATTTCTATAAAATGTTTTGTCCTGACTGACTGACTGATTGTTCAACTCACAGCCTCCATCATCCGAGCGATGTTCTCGGTTGCATCCCTCTCGAGAGCCCGGGGTCCGCTTTCCTACTTTTACGTCTCCACTTCGCACGATCTTAGGCATCCCGTATAGTGAAACCATTTGCACGCATATCCGATCTTACGACGTCAAGCCAGCACTTCTTGGGTCT
Source organism: Idaea biselata (assembly GCA_958496205.1). Lineage (NCBI taxonomy): Eukaryota > Metazoa > Arthropoda > Insecta > Lepidoptera > Geometridae > Idaea > Idaea biselata. The sequence continues at coordinate 38,776,754 of OY292394.1, read as the reverse complement.
TCCCAATCTGCCGCGGCCAGGCGGAGGCGCCATAGCAAGACATTTATTTCCCACGTAACTAGCCGGTTTTCGTAGAACGTGCCCGTACCACCGTAAGCGGCATTCTTGCAATTTGTCTGCAATGTCTCGGACATGAAGGCTGCCCCTGATGCGGGAGTTTCTGACGCGATCTTTTCGTGTCACTCCATACATCCATCGCAGCATCTTCATCTCCGTGACATGCAGCTCCTACTTATGTCGCTCAAGCACTGGCCACGCCTCACTACCATACAAAAGCACAGGTCTAATGATGGCCTAAACCGCTGATAGTAGAGAGAGAGTCTCTACCGCTGGTAGTAGAGAAATAGAAGTTTCCTTGTTAATGTACACTCTTTAGAAAGATGTGTCAAATCGTAGTCTATAATTAAAAAAAAACTGTTTTGTATAAAATTTGCCACAAGTAAAGATACGGGATTCGGTACCTACTACAATCAAATTATGAAGATTAGATACTTTGTATTCAAAACAAGCCTGCCACTTTATTCGACAGCTCCTCAATCTCTTTTATTAGGTAACAGAGAATCACTGTAGGTAAACTGCGCCAGCCATGTTATTGATTCGCCTCCTACCTTGATTTGTGTAAGATCGCTCACCACAATATTAATGAAACCATTTACTTTGCCTACCTGCCCGCGTTAATTTACCATAGATCTAAGAAAGTTAACAGTCATCGTATCGCGGATAATTAATCATTTCACTATTGGCATCGCCTCTATAGAATTCATTGATTAATTTTAGAACATTTGTTGCGTGCCTTTTGTGTGAATTTATACGACGCAACTTTGTAAGCGAGACACTGTTTTATTCAATTGCGCATTCCTTAAACGCGATAAGGTTTTGAGTTATGATTGAGAAGGAAACCCTAGTAACTTTACTCAACACTGGTACCTACTTACATATTTTACGTCTATCTCAACTAGACCACGCGAGTCACGTGCGGTCTCGCGTGGTCTAGTAGGAATAGACGTTGGGGTACAGACCAAAAGACGCGAGTTCAAGCCTCGCCGCGAGTAAAAATTTTAGAATAAGTACGTATTTTTAATTTTGCCTTGAGTAATAAAAACTAAATATACCTACAAAATATTTAAATCTGGTACTTTCAACTGTAGGTATAATTTAAAGCTTGGAAGAGGGCGGTCTCTGATACTCGACGAACGTTCGTTGTTAAAGACTACTTTTTGCCATCATGGATGGACTCAGATGCTCATGCAACTGATCCATCATTAAAAAATAATGTCGAGAAAATATACATTTTTTTTTCTTTATGTTTGGTTGCTATTGCTACATAAGGTAAACCTACACCTAATACTAAGTACATATGCAGCTACAGAATAAAGAAAATACAAAGAAAATTCATTGAATTTTCCGAAAGCTGAAATGAAAGGTAATCCCAAGGTAAAGTTGGAAAATCAGTCCCTCGCAATATGATATTCAGTCGAGGAAAATGAATGCTGTTCCATTGTCAGATGTCTGAATCATTAATCGTAAAGAATTTCAACTGAGGGGGAAGATGACAAAAAATATTGCGCGAAAATGTTGCGTTTCATTATTAACGCGAGAGCAATAACTTTAAAATAAGAAATTGTTAAAACTATTGATACAGTTAAAAAACTTAGTTACCCACAATAAATACATAAATACTAAAACTAAACTATGTATTTTCTTTTTTTTTAATTTACTTTAGCTCCCGTTTGTTTCGGGAAGCATTTAAATAAACGACGAAACTTTCGATCGTCTTTTGTTTATATTTAGATCCTATTTTGTTTCTGTTCGGATTTTCTTTTGTTTCAGTTTCGATCTTCTTTTGTTTCTACTTTTGTTTCGATCTTTAATTAAGATTATGTAAAAAAACCTAATTGTTCCAAAACTAATGGAACTACGAACACTTTCATACCGTTTTTAGGGTTCCGTACCTAAAGGTAAAAACGGGACCCTATTACTGAGACTTCGCTGTCTGTCTGTCTGTCTGTCCGTCCGTCCGTCCGTCCGTCCGTCCGTCCGTCCGTCCGTCCGTCCGTCCGTCCGTCCGTCCGTCCGTCTGTCACCAGGCTGTATCTCATGAACCGTAATAGCTAGAAGGTTGAAATTTTCACAGAAGATGTATTTCGGTTGCCGCTACAACAACAAATAGTATTTGTAACAAAATAAACAAAATAAAACAATTATTTAAAAGGGGCTCCCATACAACTAACGTGTTTCAGAAATAACAAGGAGTCGCGGGACAGGAACAGGGACAGGAGGACAAATCGAGTTGGTCATGGAATTCAAAATGGCTGCCCTATCTGTCAAATATACCAGTCTGCCTTACTTACCAAAGAGTTTTCATCCCATCTATTCGAAAAGTGTCGCTTTGGTCCTCTATAAGTGCGACCAAAGTAGCTCTTTTCTGTTAAGATAAACAGCCGGGAGCAAAGTAAAACAGCCGGGAGCAAAATAAAACAGCCGGGAGCAAAGTAAATTTGAATTTGGAACATATGTATCATTCATAGAAATCAAACGTAAATTATATGAATTACTGGCTTACCACGGGGCTAGATGGCGCTGTGTGTTGTTCACAGAATTTATTTATTTTATTAGTTTCATTAGTGTCATTAGTTTCAGTTTCATTAGTGTCATTAGTTTCATTTGCTTCATTAGTTTCATTAGTTACATTTGTTTCATTAGTTTCATCAGGTTCATTAGTTTCATTAATTTCATTAGTTTCATTAGTTTCATTAGGTTCATTAGTTTCATTAGTTTCATTAGTTTCATGAGTTTCATTAGTTTCATTGGTTTCGTTTGTTTCGTTTGTTTCATTAGCTTCATTAGTTTCATGAGTTTCATTTGTTTCATTAGTTAATTAGTTTCGTTAGTTTCGTTAGTTTCGCTAGTTTTGTTAGTTTCGTTAGTTTCGTTAGTTTCGTTAGTTTCATTAGTTTCATGAGTTTCATTAGTTCATTAGTTTCATTCGTTTCTTTAGTTTCATTAGATTCATTTGTTTCATTTGTTTCATGAGTTTCATTAGTTTCATTAGTTTCATTAGTTTCATTAGGATCATTAGTTTCATTAGTTTTATGAGTTTCATTAGTTCATTAGTTTCATTAGTTTAATTAGTTTCATTAGTTTCGTTAGTTTCGTTAGTTTCGTTAGTTCCGTTAGTTTCGTTAGTTTCGTTAGTTTCATTTGTTTTATTTATTTTGCTTATTTTTTTAGTATTTATATGAAATTTTCACAGATGATGTATTTCTGTAGCCGCTATAACAACCAACAAATATTTATAGAGGGCTTCTGTATAATAAACGTGATATTAAAATTTTATACCCAACATTTTTGTTTAAGTAAATAGGTATATTCACGAATTACGTAACACCATATCTTATTTATTTTCTCATAGAAGGGGATGAAAAGTAGAGTATATGACTCGAGAGCAAATTATTTTTGCCTCGGGCGATGTATACTTTGAATCCCTCGCTGTGCTCAGAATTCTACGTTAGAATCCCTCGCTACGCTCGGGATTCTATTCTAGAATTCCTCGCTCTGCTCGTGATTCAAAGTAACGCCCTCGCCGTAAAAATACTATTTTGCTCCCTTGTTATACAATCTACTTTTCTCTTATGTTTCAGATTTTCTTTGTGCCAAGGTTTTTTTTTTTGAGTGATTCGGTCGTTGATGGGAGTAAGAATCGAAGATAAATATTTCATATTTTCCTATAAAATTTAAAAATTGGTTGTTGTAAACCATTTTAGGGTTCCGTATCCAATTGTGATAGTGGTACGGAACCCTTTATGCACGAGTGTCGCACTTGTTTATAATGTATATAATGGCAATCCTTTTCATCAAGAGAATTGTCTTATTGTCCCCTCTCATAGGTTAGAATTAATGTTTTCAGATGAAATATAGTATAACGCGGGTTTAATATTAATACCTCAGATGTTTCTAAGCTATACGAAATCGTTTTCACAGATTATGTAGAATTGAGATTGAAATTCCTTTCTTGTAGGTAGGTACGTAAGTTAGGGATACAAAGAGTATACCTACCTATACATCTATCTATACACGTGTAAATATATAGGCATGATACTGGTATATTTGTAAGCTTCTAATTTCGACAAATGGAAGTAGAATATTTTTAATGTATGCGTGTGTGCAGTATTGGTGTAGTGGTAGAAAACTCAACTTTCATTCCGAAGGTCATGTGTTCGAATCCTGGCCGACCACGCACCAATGTCTTATTCTTTAAGAAAAAGTTATGTGCGTTATTAACATCGCTCTTACGGTGAAGGAAAACATCCTGAGGAAACCCACGGCCTAGTTAGCTCCAGACGTATTGACTTGTTCTTTCATCTGGGCTTGGCTGACTAGGCTGGGAGAGTGTTATAAGTGCTGGGCAAGCCTTCTCCACCTAACAATGTCCCGGGCACTACAGCGCCATAAAATAGCATGGATTAAAATGTTGATAGCGCTATATAAAACACCTAAAAAAAATAGATGAAAGGCCAATTATTATTATTATTATGTGTGTGAACTGACGTTGGAGTAAATATGATACTTCAGTTGTGTCTAATGGTAGGTACATTGTATGTATAATATAGCATCTACCTAATACCACAAAATGCACAGATACACACTATATATAGTTCTTCTTTTTCTTTTCATATAGTGTGTCTCACCTAGTGTTTGAGTTATCAGGTCACCCTTAGGCGTCTTACTTGACCTAACGACTGCTATCAGAGATAACAACCGGGACCAACTGCTTAACGTGCCACACAAATTATCGGTCACCCATCCAAGTAATGACCGTGCTAATCGTTGGTTAACCCGCACGATTATTCAAGATCATCTGGTACAGCAAAGTCAAAGAACTCGTTGTAAATATGTATAAAGGAAATAAATAAATAAAAGGTACCTACTTATACTAAGAACAAATTACCTTATTGTGTGACCTTTTAAAAAAAATCAACTGAAAAGGAGAAAATCATACTTGAAAATTGTCCTTTTAGGTACTACGTACAGATAATAGTATCATAACTAATAATTTCATAACCGATCACATCACTTCACATCTAAAATAACATTACACTAATATTATAAATCGGAAAGTTTGTTTGTTTATATATTTGTTTGTCACGGTCAGGATTTACACGGGTGAAACCGCGGGGGGCAGCTAGTCATTCATATACCTATCTTAATTAATAGTTTTTTCTTATCATTTTCAGGGTTCCGTAGCTCAAAAGGTAATATAGGAATCCTTACAGATCAATCACTTGTTTTAAAGTATATCTTACTCTGGCGCGGCCAGTCAAGGATCAAACACAGGCGTTATGTAATTATCCTCTCTCAAATTCCTTCCGATAACATCTCTATGTAGATATATGTCTGGCTTAAGCCTTAGGAATGCGTACTCATTTCCTTTCCAAGCGTTATCGATGTATTTAATTAAGTAAACACAAATTGTTTTCGTGATAAGTAGGTATTAATTTGAGATGGAATTTAAAACGAAATGAATCTTTCACAAAACTTTTTAAAATACCTATCTTCTTAAGCTCGTCTGATAATCTACGAATGTCTGTGACTTGTATTTACTCTAGCTAGCAATCTCTAAATGATAGTCTGGTGGAACATAAGATCGATATTTGTTAAGAGGTCTATTTTCTAGTATTTTCTACCAATAAAACGCTTACTGAAAAATCGAGGCCGGAAAAGCGGACAAACAAACGCGTTCAAACAAACAAACTCTTCAGATTTATAATATTAAGTATAGATTTGATAAAGTTGCTTCCAGTAACTGCTGCGAAACGGCTTTTGAAATTGACTCTATAATGCACTCCACTAGTTTCATAATGTAAATCTGGCTTTATACATTCTTCCGAAGACCATTGCGAATTAGAAAAACCTCTTTCTAATTGAAATTTTCTTTTCATAAACCTGCCACGGCCTAAAACTTTCCACTTTCCTTCCACACACACTTCAGACAGAACAAAGCTAACAAACACCAGATGCTTGTTGAAATATGATAGAACAACAGTAAAATATGATCGAGGAGGCAACAATGGCGGCTGCAAATCCACCGCTTATCTATACAACAATCGGTTTGTAAACTCAAATGGATAATGCCGCATGGGCATTGTTGTTCTGGTGTTTTGTGCCTACTGTGTCGCTATTGATGACTTGTTTAACGAACATGAATACGAGTATATTAGGGACTACTTCATCTTTATATACACAGTTAAACAATAAATACCCTTGAGCCTCTAAGTACATGTACAAATTAAATTGATAAACGTATATATAGATATACCTAGGTACTTAATTTAGAAAAGGAGGAAGCCGTCAACCGTCAGCAACACCCTCTCGAGACATTGTCTCCAATATGCTGGCGGCACAACAGGATATTTAATTACGAAAACGGGATACCTATCAGTTACGAAAACATGAACACTGTACTTCGCATGTTGTCGCGATTTGCGAGACGAGACGTTGCGAAGTACGATATTCATATGTTATTCTAAATTCGCCATTTGAAACAGTGACGAAATCTTATAGAATCAGGCTCTGCGAAATATCTACCTAAATATAATAACTTAATACCTACCTAAGAACGGTATTGGTCCAGTGGTAGGTAGATACCCCGATTTTCACACGGTGCGGTGCGAGTGAAACGTGCAAGGCAAGGTTTGACATCATTACATACAATGAATTCTAAAATGCGGCGAGTGCGGCGTGGTGGTGCTGATAAATGTGCGATCATCTTAAGTAAAGTAAAGAAAAAATAAATGCGCTATTAACATTGCTCTTACGGTGAAGGAAAACACCACAAGGAAACCACGTCTTAAACTAACGCACACAATGGCCCGATTATTAGGCTAGCTTTGTGCGAGAAACGTTTAACCCTTTTCTACTTAATACCTTTAATAAAATATATTTCGCTCTTCATTCTAGATCCAATTTCTCAATTTGTTCTGAAGAATTTATGGCGTTAAATCGATATGTAACACACTCAATAGGATCCGAACTGAGTTAAAGCCCGCCCACACCTAACCCCCAACTTAACCAAACCGACCGAGAAAACACTTAAGTGTCATCTCACTTTTATTTCTATAGGTACCTACTATATTTAATTCACTTTAACCGAAATAAAATTAGAAATGAAGGTCATTTATCTATGTAAAAATGTAAAGTAGCGCACAACTTAGCGTTGAATTTACGGTAATGTCACCTGGGTAAAATGTTGACCCAGCGTTTCCGTAACGGGTAAATAATGTTCGCAAAATGTGTTTCGTCGACAACGCACATTCTACAAAGTGCCTATGAAAACTGAAAACAGGTAAAACCGACCCCATCCACAACACGTGCGGAGTTTTTCCTGCCATTAATCATTGAGGGAACTTGCCCTATAGGTAATGCCACCTAGCTTATATAACAATAGGTGCCTACGTATTCCCGACTCGAAATATTTGCTTTTTCAGTTGAAAGACATTGAACAAGTTTAGCTTGTGTAGGAAAAACGTTTTCTTGTGATTTATTTAAGCTGCCTCTGCAATTAAGTTAGTTGTTGTCTGTGTTATTTCGCAATTCACGGGTTTCCTTTGTTTATTGTTTTGTTTACTCGTGTTACTCACTTTGTGAACTATTTCTATACGAAACTGTGTAGTTCAAATAATAATTTAATGTAGCTAGCCAACTTTAATTAAAACAGCATTTGACTGCGCCTCACTCGACCCCGAAACGAAAGCGAAAACACCGAAAAAGCTGTGCTACCTGAAGACTTTGTACAGAGACGTTCTGAGTGAATCCTAGTAATGTGATAGTTATTGTGTGTTAGTAAATAAGTATTTATTTAAAAAAAACGAGTATGTTTTTAGGTTTCCGTAGCCAAATGGCAAAAAAACGGAACCCTCATCAAACCTATACATGTGGGATATCTATGGATAGGTCTTCAAAAATGATATTGCGGTTTCTAATATCATTTTTTTCTAAACTGAATAGTTTGCACGAGAGACCCTTCCAAAGTGGTAAAATGTGTGTCCCCCCCCCCCCTGTAACTTTAAAATAAGAGTATGATAAAACTAAAAAATATATATGATGTACATTACCATGTAAATTTCCAACGAAAATTGGTTTGAACGAGATCTAATAATTAGTTTTTTTTTTAATACATCATAAATCGTAAACGCAATTTACTGGCAACTTTGTATACCGTTATTCGCACAGGACCAGGACTTACGTGGGGCGCAGCTAGTTTGTAATATAATAAATAAATAAATAACACATCACACAGAACACACCCTTCAACCATGTCTCGAAGACCAGATGTTTAGACTGTGCAGTTCAGTCAGTCAGTCGGTCAGGAGTTTGAATTTTATATGTAGGTATAGATAGATAAGATATTGACCCCTTTCGACTTTCCCTCCCACACCTACTATGTTGTTCTTCTTTTTTTTTAAATTAAAACCATGTTGTGATAAGTCCGATAAGTCTTAAAACTATAACAACACAAGAGGGGCTTCACAGAGTTACCCATGAACGATATAAATTGTAAACATAGATATAAAAGTCACTGTTCGCCGTTTGTAAAACTCTGATCCGTCTCTGCTTAGCGTCGGTTTCAGGTGGCGAGACTCTTCACCTTTGAACTTTCGTCATCTACCCGCACCCTTGCCTCTGTAGGCTTTTCTTCCAAGTTTACAAGAGCCAGACGGGTATAATCCGTTCGGGATACGTGACCTGATTCCGACTGAATGGAATAACAAACTTTTTGTTACAAATAACTATATAGGGTTGCCTATTTGGGCAATACCTCTCTAACGAAATTTTGCGAAGAATGAAGTAGGTAAGTAATAAGATATGCTACGACCCTCTCTTTTTTGCCCCTTAGTAGCTTTTACTCATGGCTTCGGTATATAAATAAAAGCACTGCAGCCTTTGTGTCACCAGCGCTGGTACGTCCTATCATAATCCCTTCTAATCTCGGGTAGGATAAAAAAGCCTTGAAAGCCATAAAAAGCACATATCTAAAAAATAATGGTAACCCGTATATTGTCCCACTGTAGAGCCAGAGTCTGTAGCTGTTTTAGAAGTGTGCTCTTAGGCAGTAAGACCTCAAGGAAGCCTGGATTAGCGTAGGTATGTTTTATGCGCTGTCGGACCGTGGTGAGTCATCATAAAACATAGCGGTTTTCTCACGATGTTTTTCTTTACCGTAGAGCGATGTTTTAGCACATACTTACGGATTTTATTGCAATCTTTTTAATAGTTTTGCGTGAATCCCTTAACTAAGGGCTCTCTTTGATATGTTTTAGAGTTCAGCCGTAGAGCGATTATAATTATAGCGCCATACGTGGCCATACTGCCTTCCCACACTTACGTATTCTTCAAGTGTCAGTGCCTACCTACGTACCACTCACAAACTTTGTGATCTTGACTTTGTGAGGTTACAGACTGATATAATGTGTATGTAGATACGAGTAGATAAGACTTCAGTTTGAGACAGGTAAATAAAACACTTCAAACCTAGTTTATAATACAAGATAGGTAAGTATCTATATCTATCTATCTGGTATCTTCAACTGTACCTTATGGCCTATGGCACTGCTTATAATAGTAGCCATACCATAACTCATAACATAAGCAAAGTTGCAGAATTGTATTTTGTGTAATGTATTTTTTTATATTGATGAGGTGGGGATGTTCATTGACAGGTTGCGTGGAAGGAGCTTCTAGATCTAGACGAAAGCCTAGCACAGAAGTCTAGTTATGCTACTTTAGTACTTATTAAGTTTTTTTAATTAAGTATACCTATCTAATTATATTTTTGTTTCCGCTTGTGTATTTGCTTAAGACCACGGCCGGTGTAACTCGTGCCGAAACGTCGAGGTAATTTTATATCTAAATTTGTCTACAACGCGATCTAGAGCCGTAGTTCTAATAATCTATTTGGTGATGAAGTTGAGGACAGCAGCTATACTATGTGTTCATGTTTGAACAAAACGTAGTGGGTATCATTTTTAGTTTTTTTGTAATCTAATGCGATGGCGATGTCGCACCGCAGTGCGATGTGGTGTCACCCTTAGTTGGCAAATCTACCTGCCGACTACCAAGTATTTGTACTGGCTAGACTAGGTTATTGTGTACATATCTACTTATTAACAATATGGACATAAGTACCTCCGTACCAAGTTAGAAAGTTGTATACTTAGTATTTATTTAATGTACCTACTGACTGATATAACCAATTAAGATAAAAATAAATACTTATGTTAGTTTTGTGTTTGAAAAAATAAAACCCACTTGATGAAATAAAAAACAAGTGGGAGTCGGAGTCGCGCTCGAAAGATTTCTTATAATTATCTGTTTCAACTGCCTAGCTCGCACGGTTCATAAGATAAAACAGCCTGATAACAGACACACAGAGGGTTCCGGACCGGACGGATGGACATACATCATACGTGTACAGAACCCTAAAAACAACAAGACACTCATGAGACTTTACAGCTAGCTGTGGAAATCTCCAAAACCCTAACTCTACCAGCGACTGTGGTCGGTTTAACAGCTGCAATTATCTTCAATCCACCGAGTCGTGTGAATGGCCGTAACCGTAAAACAGCAATTAAGGATCACCGTGAAACTGTACAACACGAAATACGACACGAATAAAGGCCCACTGTCTGGAGGGCAACCAATGTCGGGGGCTACGCTCAAGTATTACTAACATGGGCGACTAAGTACCTCTCAACTCTGGCATAAACTTTCAAAATATAACTTATACCTACTGACCTGCCGAAGTTTATGTTAGTTGAGTATTTTATTTGAATTACTTGTAGTAAACTAAAAGTAGGGGCAAAAGCCTTTTCCCAGAGGATTTTGTCATAAGAACTCTGTGGATGCCTTCGAAACGACTTTGCTACTTAAACTTACTAACTATTGTACCTACTACAAAATTTACAGAGGACAGTTTTCCATCGATTTTCCCCCACAATAAGTTTTGCCTCTATGAATTTTGAAACAAGCTGAGCGAATTTTGTACTAGTAAATTTATAGAATACAGGGACAATTTTCCATTAATTTTCCCACAAAAAGTTTTCTATCTATTTTCGATGGAAAACTGTCCTCGGTAAATATTGTAGTAGGTACAATAGTTAGTAAGTTTAGGTAGCAGTCGTTTCGAAGGCATCCATAGAGTTCGAGCGCCGATTAGGTAAACTGTCCCTATACCTATCGGAAGCCTTTTTGTGTGTCGGAACATTTAAGCCGTGTGTTTCCTCACGATGTTTTCCTTCATCGTAAGAACGCACATATTTTTTGCTTAATGAAAAATACATTGGTGCGCGATCGGCAGAGATTCGAAACCACAACCTTTGATATTAGGTTTTCTTTATCCTTTTTTCATAAACAGTTTTTCTTCCGTTTTTAAACTGCGCTTAGATGCTCTGCGCTTCTTATACTAGTTTGTACTATTCGTAGTACTTTATTTAGTAGAAAATTAATAGCAGTTTACACATCTATTGCTCGACAAAAATACTATTTTTTTTCCAGAAAAGTCAACGTCAAATATATCAACGCACAGCCTAAATCGTTAGTTTTTCAATACACGAAATTTAGAGGGCGTGTTCTTTGTGATGTGATATTATCCACTCACGCGAGAAGACTTACGCGAGAGAAACCGTGGGTCGCTGCAAGGTCATTCATATAGTTAGTAAGCATTCATATATTTAGTAAGCAGAAGTTGAAGAAGTAAACCAAAATTGTGGCATTATATCGGTCGCGGCACGCGTATGAAAGCAATAACTTCACGACAGATGTAAACGAAACTTAGATGAGAAAACTGAACTCTTTATTACATCTTAGATAACTAGGTCGACTTGCGTAAGACCTATTTATGTATTCTGTGGTAAGACATAAAATAATATAACTCAACTCAGAGTTTGACAACACGTTGTTTCTTATATTTTTCCATTTTTTTTTCTCCTGTATTCGCAATGTTGGATTAAAATTAAACTCATTTTTCGATTTCAATCGCGTGATGTTTATTACTATTAGTCAATCCTGAAGAATATAGGTACCTGTATAGGTTTCGACCGTCGAGCATTAAAACAATGGTACCTGTATAATAGGTCTCGACCGTCGAGTATTAAAACAATGCTAAAAGTAGGTACACCACGGGATTAAAAGCATTTTTAGACCATCTTTCTTGACAGATGCCTTCTATATCAGCCGAATTCACAAACGACCCACGGTTGCGACAGGGTTTAATTCTTTATCTTTGCTCATAAGAGTAATATTAAACGAGAGCGAAAACGTGTCAATAACTGAGTTCGCGCATTAGTTTGTAAGTATTTCTAATTAGGAACTTTTTTTTTGCTAGTAATATTTCACAAGGAGAAATGCATCAAAAAAGCCCACTCGCTCGGCGAGCCAGGGGACGGGTTCCATTCCAGTCACGGGAGAGTTTTTGATGACGGATTTATCCGTGAATTGTTTTCTAGTAAAATATATATGTTACAGGAAATGTATGTAATCTAGGAATTGTATACAATTCCTAGGAATTGTATATCATTATATATTAAATGAGGTCGCCATTGCGACCTCATTTAGGAAACGTGTAAAATAATTTATCAAAGATTATTTAATACATACATTTCCTAGGAAATCTACATATTTCCTAGGGATTGTATACAATTCCTAAAGGCACTTAGGAAATGATATTATAGACAGGATAAATGTGGGTAGATGGAATTATGGCGATGCGGTTTAGTGTATTTGATGTGTGTAGATGTTAAGTATTAGTTATATAGATAGTGTAGAAGCCAAGTGATCCAACTGACATTTTGGTCAAAATTGAGTTAAGTGCTTTTTGGTTTTAGGAACACAATAATTTACCTCCAAAAAAAACAGCAAAATTCTAATTGCATTGAATCTTGTTAAAACTACAAGAGAGCCTACTTGTGCACAACTGATATGTAAGAAAACTTCAAGTGCACAAGTGTTTTGCTTCATATCTCGAAACTTATAAAAAGTCAGTTGGATCACTTGGCTTCTACACTATCCATATATATTTTATTACCATTATGTGAGATAATATGGAGCACCCCGACTAGGATAGGTTAGGTTAATGTTAGAACATGATTACACGCAGCGCTTCGGCGAGCGAGCGAAGCGAGCGTGCCGCGGCAGCGGTCGCCGAAGCGCCTAATACTATAAATAAAATCATTATTAACATTTATTTCATATACAGTGCGATTTTTATACATCACGCCTTTTTTATTTACCCCCCCAAACCCCGTGCTACCGACCAACATTCTGAATTTACCACATTTTCGATTGCTGCTTAGGAAATATATAGAATTCCTAGGAAATGTGTATAATATAAATTATTTTACACTTTTCCTGTGGATTTTAGGCAATGTACACATTTCCTAGGAATTCTATATAATGACGGATTACATACATTTCCGGTAACATATATATTATTGTTTTGTTTTATTTGTAAACTATTTCTAGTAGGAATGCCTTGAGAAATAAAAATAAGAAATATTAAAAAAAGTTATTACTTTATTTCAACATTTAATCAAAATTCGAGTCTTTCACAATGATTCAGGCACACTGGTTTCCTTAACACTACAGCTAGCGCTGGCGACGCGGCGCGGGCGCGGGCGCGGCGACGACGCGACGCGGGCGCACAGAACGGTCACGCTTCACATGAACGTGATCTTCGTCCTCACCTGGTTAACTTGCCACACGTTCAGGTTCTCATACTCCTCGATACAAGCGTCCACCTTTAAAAAAACGTAAACATTTAAAAACAAAAGTCTTGGAGGTTTGCCGATTACAGATTTTGTTGATACTTTACGAATGGGCTTAAACCCCTTGTCGACTCTGATGATAGAGCGTGTGTTACCTGGTCGGGCTTGAACCCTTTGTCGACTCTGATGATAGAGCGTGTGTTACCTGGTCGGGCTTGAACCCCTTGTCGACTCTGATGATAGAGCGTGTGTTACCTGGTCGGGCTTGAACCCCTCGTCGACTCTGATGATAGAGCGTGTGTTACCTGGTCGGGCTTGAACCCCTTGTCGACTCTGATGATAGAGCGTGTGTTACCTGGTCGGGCTTGAACCCCTCGTCGACTCTGATGATAGAGCGTGTGTTACCTGGTCGGGCTTGAACCCCTTGTCGACTCTGATGATAGAGCGTGTGTTACCTGGTCGGGCTTGAACCCCTTGTCGACTCTGATGATAGAGCGTGTGTTACCTGGTCGGGCTTGAACCCCTTGTCGACTCTGATGATAGAGCGTGTGTTACCTGGTCGGGCTTGAACCCCTCGTCGACTCTGATGATAGAGCGTGTGTTACCTGGTCGGGCTTGAACCCCTTGTCCACGCATCGCTCGATGACGTCGGCGACGCGCACGCTGCGGCTGGCGCCGGCCAACTCGCGCACCGCCGCGAAGATGCGGTCCGTCGCGCTGATACCTCTGCAACAATACGATACATATCTTGCGATTTACTGCGTTATTGACTCAGTCGTAGACAAATATTGTATGACCTAGAATTCAATAGTACAACAATAACATAAAACCTAGTCTTAGATCATGTACAGCTAGAAAATTCGTTATAAAGGTTGACGAACCAGCGCACGTGGTACCAGCGCTCAGCTTAGCTCGTTCTGAGAGCTGTAGAATCACACTCTACAGCTCTCAGAACGAGCTAAGCTGAGCCTGAATGTACGTACAATGTTCATACTCAGAACTTTATTTGTGATCGTCTCCGATTTGTGTAATTTTTGGACAAGATTTGCTGTCAAGGTCATCTAAAAAGGGGAATTTAGAGTCGATAGGCATATCCTGAAATTCAACCAGTTCCTGAATAAAATATTACTAAACAAAACACTATTCTACTACTTACAAGTTCTTTGAACAGTTCTCCTTATAAACATTGTTAGCCTTATTAATAAACGTGGAGTAAGGTTGGAATAACATTCTCACTTTTTGATTCTGTCTGTCAATTTCGAAAGTTCATGTCACAGAACAAGACAAAGCATGTTCTCACTACTCCGACCTTACTTCACGTTTATTAATAAGGCAATGTGATTGTGACGTCAATTAGCAAATTAATCGATATAAAGGTATTGCAGTCCCTACAGACTAAGAAGATGAATGGCTATAGCAGGCGCTACAGCCATTCATCGTCTTAGGTAATAGATTTAATCATAGTTTCTATTCTCTGTTTGTATACGCACCTCTGCACATTCTCCTCGACGTGTTGTAACGAAGCTTTAGACATCTCGACGAGTCGGATGGCTTCCGACACGTCTTCCTTCTCAACTATGTCTGATAATCTGTAATCACACGACAAGATGTATTTTTGTGGTAGCCTAAAATAGGAAGACTGCGACCCGAGTCCCTATCCGTCTTCCTAAGTGGCTACACTTACATATCAGTATATGGACACAGTATGAAATGGTAATGTAACTAGTCTGTACTATATATATCCTAGAGTATCCCCCGCTGGTAAATATACCAGCGAGGAGATGGTCGCAGCTCCACGTACGACGCTGCACTGTGCAGTGTGCAGTGTGCAAGGTACGTACCGCAGTCGGGCGAGCGCGGTGGAGAGCCGCAGGATGGCGAGCAGGTTGCGCGCAGACGTGAAGGTCACGTCGCGAGCGTGACGCGCCTCGCGCCGCAACTCCACGTACGACGCTGCGACCATAATACAACAATATTAACAGTCGCATCTTATAGTTAAATAGCTTTATCCCGCGATTTGACCCGCATATATCCAGATCCCGTGGGAATTTTAAAAAAATCCTTTCTTATCGGACGTCTACATCATATATAGAACACACTCCAAATTACAGCTCTCTACTATCAGCGGTTTAGACTCCATTGATCAGTCAGTTAGTCAGGACAGAGCATTTTATAGATATACTAGCAGAGTCCCAAAGTTTCACCCCCGAAAATCACGATCCCGTGCAAAAATAATGTTTGAGATCGATTCGGTGATATATGTACATACAAACATACACCTTATCAAAGTTACCTCTTTATAATATTAGTATTGATACAAGATAACTAAACGAACAGCACGACAAATTTCGTATATTAAACTTATCTATCTGTATCTCTGTTGCTCCTCTATAAACATTGGTAATATTACAGATTAATTGAGTGAGAAATATCAATGTATCTGCCAGAGACAGATACAGTTCAATGTACGACATTTCCCGTGCAAACCGACCGAGCTATAGTCATGAATTTTTAATTATGAAAGGTCGACCTATGTACACTAAATAAATATAGTACACGTTTGGGTTAGCGTATAGTAATTGAAACATAATATTGTTCCTGATATCAATGTTTCCATGTTTATTTAGGCTCAGAACTCGCTTCGGGGTTTGTCTTGTAATACGTACGGTACCTACTGTACTAACATGAGGCTTTTTGGCTAAAGCGGTGCTTTGATACGATCAAAGTGAGAGGGAGATGATAACAGTGACTTTATATTATCAAAAAGGTGGATTTCATTGACCGGCATTCAGGGCAAATTCCTAAACTATATGAAATAGCGGAAAATGGTAAAAGGAATTATGTTATGGATTAAAAAACTAAAACGATATCTTCAGACTTCTGCAAGCCATTAAGCAAGGGCTTTTAACCTAATTAAAAACAGAACCTGTCCATATTGTAAAAAAAAAAAACAAATTAAACACAATTATTATAATGGGTGGCCAATTAATAGTGTAGATTATTGAGATTAATACAAACATAGTAAATCAAAAGAAATGCTTATTTTTTACATTATAATTTTGTAAAAACATAAGTTTTCATAATCATTAACAAGGGGGGTTAATGATTATGAAAACTTACAAACGATGACTAAGTTTATGTAACGTTTATCACTGTCTGTTAACTTTGAAACCTAAAGTCACAGTAAAAGACAAACTTTACATAAAGTTATAGTTATAAGGTAATATTTTGTATTAATTGATAGCATTGCTCATAAGGATCAATTTGTAGAAACAGACATACTATGACGAATCAATAGAAATATATACATATTTTAAACCTTTTAATTTTGCAAAAAATAACACCCTATCCGTTTAAACTAATATTCGAACAACGAAAACTTTAGGTAAACTCCGAAACAAATGGGTTCAATTACATTAAATCTTTGGGAGTAACATGGGCCGATATATCCACGGGATGAATACGGGTTTTTTACATGATATATATAGGCTAGCATTAGACCTCATCTCACCTGATGGGAGGCGACGATGAGATCAACGATGTAACATGCTTGCCTAGAAGAAACCTATTCAGACTCTAAGGTGGTAGTTAAAGAGGGAATATCGACGCGTGCAGAGTGAGTTCCATTTCGTAGCAGTACGGACGAGAAAGGTGTATGCGTGGCGCGCGCGTATCTACGCGATAAGGGATCGCGCACACTGAATGGGTGACGTTTGTTAGTATCCGCTGTCTTGGACCGCAGCAATCGCTACCGCTGTTTGGTTTGGGGATACGATTTGTCTAAAACAGATATCTGACGGTTGCTCCTGGGAGTGGCCTGACGGTACAGCAGACCCCTTTCTTTATACCCTTGCTGGTCACAGTTGGGGACGCTATAACATATATTCGTAGGTTTAGAGAACTGGGTCCCGTTTTGCCTGTTGGGTGCAACCGCAGAGCGATGCTAGTAGGTACTATAGGGTGTTATTTTGTACAATAATCGCTCGGTCGGTATCGCTTGGGGGCTGGGCCTCCAGCTGGTGACGTAGACAATGTGCTTCGCTAGCTGCTCGTACAATACTCACAGACTATGTATTCCTGCAGCGCGCGCGGCACGGCGGGCTGCTTGCCCTTGGTGAGCGCCACGTAGCGCCGCACCAGCCGCATGGGTCGGGGGCTGGGCCTCCAGCTGGTGACGTAGACAATGTGCTTCGCTAGCTGCTCGTACAATACTCACAGACTATGTATTCCTGCAGCGCGCGCGGCACGGCGGGCTGCTTGCCCTTGGTGAGCGCCACGTAGCGCCGCACCAGCCGCATGGGTCGGGGGCTGGGCCTCCAGCTGGTGACGTAGACAATGTGCTTCGCTAGCTGCTCGTACAATACTCACAGACTATGTATTCCTGCAGCGCGCGCGGCACGGCGGGCTGCTTGCGCTTGGTGAGCGCCACGTAGCGCCGCACCAGCCGCATGGGCAGCGTGCGGACCGCGCTCGGGGGCTGGGCCGAGTGCTGGTGGACGTAGGCGATGTGCTTCGCTAGCTCCAAGTCCTTCTCGCTAAGAGAATACCAACAGACTATTATATGAGGTAAAGAACCTATAAATCTATAAGATGTCCTGAACATCCTGATGAAACCCACAGCTTAATTGGTTCCAAATGTATTACCAGATCGTTTCTCTGGGCATTGGTAACTAGGCTTTTTACCCTCTTGGATAGCTAGTAGAAGAGCGTTGGGCAATGGGCAAATCTTCTCCAGCTAAAAAATATATGATCCAGGCCATATATTAAAAGTTGCTAACGCTATACAAATGTTTTACTTTAGATATAAAGTCTAATATTATTATTTTAAGACATCAAAATAGAATAAGTTAAGAGTTCGCTACGTTTAGTCAATAACTCACCGATTAGGCTTGTCCTGTATGAGCCAGAGTAGATCGAACCGCGAGAGCAGCGCGGCCGGCAGCTGGATGTTCTGTTCGATGGTGCGCTTGGGGTTGTAGCGGCCGTACGCCGGGTTGGCGGCCGCCAGGATCGACACGCGGGCGTTCAGGCATGTCATTATACCAGCCTGCAATAACGCGAGCTTTTCAATCGTCGAGCTACCTGAACCCGAGCCTCTTAAATATAGAGAGCCGAATACATTAGCGTTTGGGACCACTATCTGTTTATAACTGATTCCGAGCGGAGCTATTTAATCATCAAGCCACCTGAGCCTGAGCGTCTCAATGTTAGAGAGCCGAACACACTAGCGTTTGGGGACTTTTTATTTATATTTTATCTATTTATTTAAGACCTATTTATATGTGATAGCGTCCCCCGACTATGGCCACTTTGGTCAGCGTTTGGGGACACTATCTGTCTATAACTGATCCCGGACGGTTGCTCTTGGGAGTGGTACAGCAGACCCTGCCTGCAATTGTAAATATTGGCCGCCAAGTGGGGACACTAAAACATTATATATATTTGATCAGTTGTATCAGGGGTTGAGCTTGAGTCTGCCCCTGCTTCCACGACCATCAGGTTGACCATTCAGTTAAGCTTCGTCCCTCCGGCTAGCCTCGTCCATTCTGACAATATGTCTGTACTGACCTTAGCGATGCTAATGGTCTGCTGCTCCATGACCTCGTGGATGGCGGTGCGGTCGTTCTCCGCCATCTTGTCGAACTCGTCGATGCAGCACACGCCCTGGTCGGCCAGCACCAGCGCGCCGCCCTCCAGCATCATCTCGCCTGTAAACGGGTCCTGTGGGGAAAATTATGAAAATATATGTTTTTGGCTTTCTCCCGCGGTTTCACTTGCGTAAGTCCCGATGGAATATCGGGAATATCGGGATCAAAAGTAGCCTATGCTACTCTTCGATAAGCTTTCTATTGGTGAAAGCATTTTTGAAATTGGTTCAGAACTTTTGGAGCATATTTGTTACAAATGTTTTCTCTTTATAATATTAGTATATTATTAGGTCTCAGACCGTAAGAAAAAAAAAACTCGGCGTTTTCATTTAAAAAAAGATCATCCGACGCCAGCGCCATCTGCTTACAGCTTTGCGTGTGGCACCCCATTGATGTTCAGCGAAGATGAGAACACTACTGGATGAACTGAAGAGATTTGCCTGTGGTTGAAGCAAATAAAACATTCGAACTTCGAAAGCAAGCTCATTTGGTGTCATTCAATTGCGTTGCTTGTTGGTTAAATGCTAAAAATAATAAAAGCAATGTGATTGCAACTGAGTTTTTAAATCAGCAAGGCAAAAACTGAAGTATTTATTGTTACATTTTCCCAGGTCTTATGTGATGAGGAAAAATGAGTCCCACGCATGTGACTAGAAGAGTGATGATAACTCATCATCATCCGAGCGTTGTTCCCGGTTGCATCTCTCTCGAGAGCCCGGGGTCCGCTTTCCTACTTTTACGTCTCCACTTCGCACGATCTTCGGCATCCCGTGTGGTGAGGCCATTTGCACGCATATCCGATCTTACAACGTCAAGCCAGCACTTCTTGGGTCTTCCCAATCTGCCGCGGCCGGGCGGGGGCGCCATAGCAAGACATTTGTTTCCCACGTAACTAGCCGGTTTCCGTAGAACGTGGCCGTACCACCGTAAGCGCCATTCTTGCAGTTTGTCTGCAATGTCCCGGACATGAAGGCCGCCCCTGATGCGGGAGTTTCTGACGCGGTCTTTTCGCGTCACTCCACACATCCAGCGCAGCATCTTCATCTCCGTGAGACGCAGCTCCTGCTTATGTCGCTCAAGCAATGGCCACGCCTCACTACCATACAAAAGGACAGGTCTAATGATCGTTTTATAGACCTGTCCCTTCAGTTTAACCGGCATTTTTGGGTCACAGATGACACCAGTTACCTCCCGCCACTTGGCCCAAGCTGCCGAAATGCAGGACTTGACGTCACAATCGATGTCGCCGGACTCGTGAAGCACAGATCCCAAGTACTTAAACTGGTCTGTCCGCTCGACCATGTGACCGTCTACGCAGACAGGTGTGGGATCTGTGGTATTGCTACCCAAGTATTCGGTCTTCGCTACGTTGAGTTGCAAACCGCCGTTCTCAAGTGACTCTTTCCACGCATTTACACGCCTTCCAAGCCGTCCCTTATCCGAGTCCGCTAGCGCAATATCATCAGCATACATGAGCATCCACGGGGGCTGCTCGTGTGCGTCTCGGATGATTACGGACAGTGCGTCCAGTATTACGCTAAACAGAAACGGACTTAGGACGGATCCTTGGTGGACTCCGACTGTAATGGGGAAAGATTTAGTGTCACCAACAGCAGTTCGCACCACAGAATCGGAATTACGGTACATGTCCCTGATGGTTTCAATATAAGTTTCTGGCACCCCTTTGGACCGCAGCGCCCACCAGATCATCACGCGAGGAACACAGTCGAAGGCCTTCTGCAAGTCCAGGAACAGAAAATGCAGAGGCGTATTCTTCGTTCTGTATTTCTCCATAACGATCCTTAGGGCGAAAACAGGGTCCATGGTACCATGACCGGGGCGGAAACCATACTGGCCCTCCGAGACAGTGCACTCCTGCCGGATCCGAGAGTCAACTATACGCTCGTAGAGCTTCATGGTGTGGGACATGACCTTTATACCACGATAACTTCCACACTCCTGCACAGATCCCTTGCCCTTGAACAGTGGAGTGATAACACTCAGTCTCCATTGGGCGGGGATTCTGCCGGTCTCGAGTATGCGGTTATAAAGGTTGGTTAAGATGCCCACACCACGAGAACCCATAGCCTTCCATACTTCGATGGGGACTCCATCGGCGCCGACAGCTTTCCGATTTTTCATGCAGCGAAGAGCCTTGCGCACCTCCTCAGGCGTTATCAGTGGCATAAGTCCTAGATTCGGAGGGAGTACCGGTGGCTGCACCTCTTTATACTGCTTATTGAGCAGCTCGTGGAAATAAGAGCGCCACCTCTCCATCACCGCGAGGTCCTCGCATAGCAGGTTACCATTAGGATCTTTTACACAGCGGCACTTGGTTATATCCTGTGCCGCTTTGATCCTAGAACGTGCCAACTTATAAATGAGCTTCTGCCCCTCAGACGTTTCCAACTTATCGTACAATGGCTGTAAGTGGTCCCGTCTGGCTCTGGCTACTGCTCTCTTTGTGGCACGTTTGGCAGACCTGTACGCGTCGCGATCTTCAGGAGAGTTGGACGCTTGCCACTTTTTAAAGAGGGCTTTCTTCACCCTAGTCTCCCTCTGGACTGTGTCGTTCCACCACCAAGTTTCCTTGTCACACTTGCGTCCTCCCTTAGACATACCGAGGACCGACCGCGCCGAATCAGCGATAGACACCTGAATCCTGTCCCAGTGTTCCTGTACCGATTCGCCTTCAGCATTAGCACATTTGTCGCCGATTGCTGAGGCGAGCATCTGGGACTTGACTTCATCAAGCATCCACCATCTGACTCGGCGCTGGCATGGTTCCGGTCGTTTGTCTTTGGTCTTTACACAGAGATCCATGACAAGGATACGGTGTTGGGCAGTGAGACTCTCACCGGGTATGACTTTGCAGTTGGCCACGTTGCCGATATGGTGTCTCCTAGTGATTAGAAAATCGATTTGGGTAGCGCGCCCCCCGCTCCTGTAGGTGATCAAGTGGTCGGGCTTCTTTTTGAAATACGTGTTCACGAGTGCCAGGTCGGCAGTGGCACACGTACGCAGAATTTCTTCCCCTTCCGCATTCCGACTGCCGTACCCGTAGCCTCCATCAACACGTTCAAATTCCACCCCCATCTCACCCACATGACCGTTCAGATCACCACCCAAAACGATTCCCTGTGACAACGGGATAGCCCCAAGGACCTCGCCGAGTTTATCCCAAAACGACCTCTTATCAGCGTCGCTACAACCGACCTGTGGCGCGTAAGCACTTACTAAGTGGGTAGGAACCCCCTCAATAAGCACCTTCACGCACATAAGTCGGTCGCTAAAGCGATTCACCTCCAAGATATCGTCATGCAACCTCTCAGCGAGCACCACAGCCACCCCGTTCTCTCCACCAGGTGCACCCGTGTAGATCAGCTTGTAGCCATTCCCAATGAGCCGGAGCCTGCTGCCTTTCCATCGAGTCTCCTGCAGGAACGCCACGGCCACCTTCCGCCTGGAAAGTACGTCGGCTAGCTCCCTCGCGCGTCCGGTCAGCGTGCCAATGTTCCACGTTGCGAAGCGGAGTTTCACATTGTGAAATTGCCCATTGCCCCATACACACCCTTGGGCCCCATACACACCCCAAGAGTGATGATAACTATGAATACAGAAGGTAGGAGAGGAAAAGACAAGCTAAGAAAAGATGGATCAGGTACGTATGTAGTTATAATATAAAGTATTATGTATTTTACCTTCAGCACAGCAGCAGTGAGACCTACACCGGAGGAGCCTCGGCCGGTGGTGTACTGAGAGCGGGGAGCGAGTCGGTCGATGTAGTTCAACAGCTGAGACTTGGCCACTCCGGGGTCACCCATCAAACATATGTTTATGTTGCCGCGGATCTTCATGCCGTTGGGGCGTCTGCCAGAAATAAACAAGATTTTATACATGAGCTTGTGGTATCCGGCCTAATGCACAGCAAAGGCTTTTGATCGCCAAGTCCTCTGTCGCGGTCTCGCGTGATGGATTGCCATTGCAACAACAACCTTTCCAACTCGATATCTTTGACGTGTGGTCTTAACTAAATGGAATCAGTCTTTACCAACTCATTAATCTCAATCGCGTAGGAATATCAGGCTAAAAAACTATGTTATTAGAACACTACATTTTAAGTTTAATCACAATCGGCATAGTTCCTTTATTTCCTAGAATAGAATAGAATAGTTTATTCACAACAAAAAAAATACCAATACATAAACAAAAAATACAATAATAGAAACATGATTAGTTACGAAACGGTCCAAAACTCAGCGTAATGCCGTCAGGGCCTCCCCTAACTCAGTTTGGTTTAACAATAATATTCCAACGACTTACTTATCAACGCCTCCAACTAGAAGCAACAACAAGGCCTTCTTGACGTCCTCGTGTCCGTATATCTCCGGCGCGAGACTGCGCGCCATCCGCGAGTAGAGGTCCTCATCCGACAGCTCCGCTAGCTCCTCCTCCGTCAGGGCCTCCGCTAACTCACTCTCGTCACTTTGGTTGAGGCAGGTCACTCCCTAAGCCAGGAAATATTATCAGGATATGAGTAAAGTCAAAAAGAGGGTTAGTTAATAATTACTTGATATCAAATACCAAAGCAACTCTTTAGCATACCAAAGTGCAGTCAGGGATCATCATTTAATGAGGGATGATATTTGTCATACTAAATGTAAATTCGTGTGATTATGTTTCTTGGCGCCTTTAAGGGTCTCTTTTAGAGGGGTTGGGCAGTAAAACGCCACAGGAGTCTACTACGGATTGTCGAAAGTCCCATGCCTTCGAACCGTGGTAAGTCGTAGGACATGTCGGTGTCCTCACCATATTTTCCTTCACCGTTAGAGCGATGTTACTAGCGTACATTTTATTTTTCTTATAAAAAAAATACATTAACTGGGTCCCGCGGTTTTACTCGCATAAGTCTCAAACCCGTGAGAATTTCAAAAAGCCTTTCTTATTAGAATCCTAAATAATATCAAGAACGCTCTCTACTATCAGCGGCTTAGGCTGTCCGTTGAACAGTCAGTCAGTCACGACAAAACATTAAACAGATATAGATAATTAATCAATATTGTCTGTACTCACATGGGCCTCCAAATAGGTATCAGACAGCAGCCCCTGCACCATCTGCTTGAAGCCAGAGTTGAGTAGCGGCAGGAAGACGCCGGTGACGGCCACGTGGTCGCCGGGCTGCGCGCGCCGCGTGCTCTCGCCGCGGCAGTAGATGGACAACTGACGGGGAATGTGGCCCACTGGGACTTGGTCTGACTGTTGAAGACAGAATATATTTTAAAGGAAAAATACTTTTTTTAAAATTCACTCGCAGATAGCGGCGGAAGTATATAGTAGTATTATGTATAGGCAAGGGTTTCACCACTATCAGAATTCACACCTGATAGTAAGTGCAGATGCATTCTAAGATGAAGCATGCTCATTTATAAGATAAAAAGATGGCAGTGGAACAAGGTTCGATGCCTAAGGCTTAGAGCACACTGCGATTAAACGTCTGCGTTTTCCCGTAGGTCTGAAACTGCAAAAAAATGCAACACATAATTTTCTATACAAGCCCACGCATTAGCGTTTATTTAATTGACTGATTTTGAGTGTTGATACGCGGTTCTGCGTTTTCAGCTATTCGTAAACTGCTTGTGTTTAATCTCAATGCGTTCTAAGCCAACTCCTCTATCCAAAATATGTTAGTATTGGATACAGAGGTTTGAAAATTACTTGTGTAATTTTCCGAATATGTTTGAGATATCACTTCTAGTACTACTACATAATATCTCATGTTACTAACATGCTCTTGAATCTTCAACTCCTGGAACTTCTGGAACCGGGAGCCTCTCGTCTGGAGGTGCAGCTGTCCGGCCGTCTTGTTCAGCCGACACTCGTCGGCCGTGCAGGCAGGCGGGGGTGTGAACTGTAGCGCGCGCACTGGTTGGTAGGTCTCCGCGCCGCAAGCGCTACACGAGTAGGTTGCCACCACTAGGAGGGGTTTCACGTCTGTGCAGCGAGTTACTATGCCTGTTGAAGGTTTTTTTTAGTAAATATAAGTGTTTATAAACAATTGATGAGAGTTTGACTACTATCTCACCTAATGCTAAGTGGTGATATGGTAAAAAGACGGTAGGGGAACAAAATCTTACCCATTCTTTAGTGGCTGTACCAAGGCTGGTAATACGTAGGCACATATCGGAACAGTTGAGTCCGCTTGGCGGTACGACTTAGGCTTTATGAACGTCTTTTACGACGGACAGAGAATACCACATTTCTTTGGACTTGACTACAGGGTCCGAGATCTTTAGCTTCGCGATTTGAAAATGAATTAGTTATAAATAATAAATGAAATAGTTATAATGGAATAGTAAAAGAAAAAGATTAAAATAGTTTTAGAATAACTTACTCCTATAAACATTGATATTGTTATGAGAATCTACATTTTCAATTCAACCCACCTCTGACTTTCAAACCTCTATGGCTCTATAGCTTTAATACATGTATCAAGACAGTATAAAGAATATGCTCCTTACCTCTTACTGTTACTAGTTTCCCAATGTGTTCTGCTTTGACATCTCTTATAGCTATAGACTTGGATGTTGACAAATCTTTGAAACACACCTCACTGGAAATAAACAATGCAATGTAAAATATTTTTGCATAAAATGAATGATTTAAATCTGATATGTTATTTTGCTTACAATCTTCGGATGAGTTCTGGTGGGTATCTGTTCCTAGGGTCCCTCATTTCTCCGGGAATCCTGTGGTTTCTGGCTTCTAACATGATTCTGTGCTCAATGTACACGTCTAAAGAATCTTTTGCTACTACCTGTCAACAATATATTATGTTAAAGAAACTAGAAAACCCTATGACTGCTGAAACACACATGTTGTGTTATTGTGATTTTGGTTCAGCAATTTGTGACTTACAGTTTGTGGTTGTAATTGCGATTTGCAATTACAACTTCGGCAATCAGGTGTTAAAATTGTTTTTTTTTATTTTTTCTTCTGTGTATCATTTGCGATCAGCCATAAGGCTAAAGCAAATATGCTGTATGTATGCAATGGCGTGTTGCGCTAGTCCTCAGTGGGCATAGCACTATGATTTCTGTATGTTGCGATCCAGTATATACTGATGTTTAAGTCGCTAAATATAAATAAAATTCTCACATATTCCACAATCTTCTGCTAGTACAATTTCCATCATAAAACAGTTTGCTTTTAGTGGAGAGGTAGACCATAAGTAAGAACCTTAGTGATGTAATAAATTCTCTCACTTTAGTGAGTGAAATTCACCAACAGAGAAAATGTGACAAAGCATTCCTAGTTAAAAGTTAGTTTAAGGCAAAAGAGTGTGTAAATGGTGTAAGTCTACTAATGTTAGAAATGTGAAAGTTCCCGAGAAGACTGGCACTCGCAAGAGAATGACGCGATTTAGACCCGTGTCTAATAATAATGATTGACAGAAATCATGTAAGTTTAAAAAGCGACTTGCAATAAAACTTTGTACCTATGCAGATAGCTGGGAAGCTTGACACACAGGCTACTTTTCATCCCAATGTTCCCACAGGATGGGGAATATCAATAACATTCTTATATGTTATCTGTGTTCTTACCTCTCTATGTTTGTAGTCTGGCAACATCTCATAGACGACATCAGACACCATGTTGGAGTAGCGACGGGTGTTGTGTCGCACCGCCTCCGCCAGCTCCTCGTTCACTTCGTTCAGGTCATCCAGCTCTACAGTGAATGCTACCTGTGGAACACAATCAAATTCAGAGTCCTGACTGATTGATTGACTGACTTAATGTATCAACGCAGAACCCAAGGAACTCCTAGGGTCATAAAATTAAGAAAAAAGGATGTTTTGGAATTCCAATAGGTACGGGACTTACGCGGGTAAAACCGCGGGACGCTGCTAGTTATACATATAGCAGCAGTAATATGCGGCATTGTAATCACTTTCACACTTATTTACACCTGTTTTTGTCAGAATTAAGTAACTGGTAAGACTTTCTCAAAGGTCTTACAGAAAGCAGACGCACTGAATAATAACCTCAAATTTAAAGATTTAACTCGTATTGTACCTGCTCACGATGAGCCACTCTCGTAAGCTGCTCCGCATATTTGAAGTTTTTAGTCCCTTCATCGTCCGTTTGGCAGAAATCAACGAAGAAATTCTTGAAGGATTCTGAGAGTAAACAAAGAGACATTAGAAAACGATATTTCTTATATTAACGAAAACTACTTACAATTAACCTGTCTTACCTTTGTCAGTCGCATAATCACGCATTTTAGCCATGATTTCCTTTTGAACGTATCTTAATTTCTAAATAAATGAATTATTTTGGGAACCGTCCGTTCTTTGGTGTTGTTTAGTTTTTTTTGACAGCGTTGACATCGGAAAACGCGCGAAAAGTTTTTTTTACTCTTGTTTTCCCCCAAAGTGGCAGGCAAGAACTTTAAGCAGACACAGCCTTGATTGATATTTTATTTTATTTAATATTTTAATCATCTTCTTTCATCTATTGATCATATTATAATCTTGAGACATATGAATTATTGCAATGAAAATAAAAAGACACCCAAATTCTACATGCAACACAACAACATCTTCATAATTCAGCAGACTGTTTTCTGTATGCAATAAAATAAAAGATGCGTCAGTTGAAAGCTTTTTGCTTGGCCTTTTAAATTCAGTATTAACTAGAAAAACTGTTAAGTTTTTCCCGCGAAAATCGTGACTGTCAAAAGTTGTCAAAATATTGTTATTGTTTTGTGAAGTCTGCAGAATTTCGATAATTTCTTTAAAATTAACTTTAACTAAATGCTGTAAACTGTATTAAAAAATGGGCGATTCTCCTGGTACGTAATATCATGATCTAATAAGTGTAATGGTGTAAAAACACTGTAAAAGGTCTATTTACGAAATTAACCTCAATCAACCCCGATTTCAGGTGGTCAACGGGCGAAAAGGCAGAAAATCGACAGACATGGGCGAATGTCAGCGTTTGAGAAGCTAAAACAGCTGAAAGGGAAAGGATCTAAACATAAATACGACGTTGACGAACTTGAGAATGTGTACGACACGGTAGATGAGAGAGAGTACAGTGAGAGAGTCTTGCAGAGACAGGAAGACGACTGGATTGAAGATGATGGTAAGTTAATAGTACAGGACATTGCACACAGCTCTGTCTAGCCTGGTTTGTAGCTACTACAACACAAGACTACAACACAAGGTGGTAGTTAATAAGAAGGCTGACTCAAGAGATTTGTTTTTACTCTACTATCCGAAATACAGATTGAAGTTGCATCAGAGAAACTCTTTTATAAATGCCATTGCTGTCTACAATAAACTGCCTGATAGATTTAAAAACTTGCCGCTAAACATATTCAAAAGCAGACTTACCAAATGGTTGTTGGAAAAATGTTTTTATTATTTGAACGAGTACATGACTTTTAGAGAGAAAGCCTACTGACCAAATTGATTTTTTAATTATATTATTATTTTTGACAATGTAATAGAAATTAATTTTTAACATGACCATAATTATATTATTTTTTCCTTTCTGACAAAGTATTGAAATTTTATAATGTATTAATTGAATGTAAAGAAAATTATATGACATTAACTTATTGTAATTTGCACACCTAATGGGTAGAATAGAGAGATCATTTATTATTCTGTAACATCTTTGTATACTTACCTTTATTCGCAAATAAATGATTGATTGATTGATTGATTGATTACTTGGAAGCTAATGGAAACAACTGAGTCGAAAACCTTGGTCTCTTTTTGTCTATTAAATACAACACCTGTAAAACATTCATATTAAAACTACCTGCGCCCCGCGGTTTCACCTGCATAAGCCCCAATTAGAATTAAATTGGAATAAAAAGTAGCCTGTGTTTATCCAGATTTCCAGCTATCTCATGCATACTCAGGTTCATCACAATTAGTTTAGTAGTGCATGCAGGAGTACCAAACATACTTGGTTACTTACTTACTCACATGTTCATTGAAAGGTGGAGCAGGATATGTTGAAGATGGTCGTGAGATATTTGATGATGAAGACGAGACATATGTCAGTACTAATAAGGAGTCAGGACGAGGACAGAAGAGGAAAGCCAAGGTTGCTGCCCAGCCGTCAGTCAAGGGCAATATTAGGAACCTAATTGGTGCAATGCCTTCTAAGAAGAAAGAGGTATATGAGCATCTGCTATAATAATCCCTAAATATCTAAATAGCCTAATAGATTTCTAAGATTTCAGCTAACAATCTCTTCTTCTAAAATCTGTGACCCTTATTCAATTCTTATTCAAATTTATTCAATTTTACCCCCTTTCAAGGGAACTGGGATGTGTGTATCATATTATTATGATAGTATTAATTACCAGCATAGATAAATATCATCTAGATTTGATTTGTAGACGAATGACTACTTCATAGTAAAAATAAAGAAAATGTAACAATGATTTTATCTGTATTTTTTTATATATTTCAGGATGTTAAAATCTCAGAGGACAATATTCTATCAGATATAATGTCAGATCTTGATGGGAATACTTCAGCTGTCCCCAAACCCAAACCTGTGGTGGTCTCCAAGAATATTGTGGAGTCCAGTAAGAAAGATGCCCAGAACTACTTCAAGACCTTGTCTTCTTCTATAAAGAAATCGGCTGTAAGCTACAAAAAGGAGTTAGAAACTCTGGTAATGGATAAGCCTGTAAGTTCAGCTTGTTTCAACACTTCAAACTTATAAAGACTTTTGTTTATATTGTTTTTTTTTTATCTTTGTTGTTTTCTATTATTTACAAATAATTATTTTAATTTTATACACTAATTAAATCCACTAAACTATACAAACACACATAGTCAAACGTGCCAAGAATGCTGGCAGCATTTCCTCTTTGATTTTATCTTTTGTATTATTTTAAATTTAGTATAAAAGACAATTTTAACTCTGATTACTATGGTTATTTCTCCATCAGTGGGGTATTTTTAATAACTGCACTGTATTTTTGTTTATACTTTTGACCAATATACAAACTAAGAGCACAACTTCAATACATACAATTATGTTTTCAGAGTGAAAGCGGTGAAAGTAGTCATAGTACCATCTTCTCTAAACCTACAATGGTAAGTAACAACCAACCATACCAGTATTTAAATTCATTTATAAATTGACTAGTAATAAAACCATACTTCTTTTTATTTCCAGCTACAAAATGAGAAACCAAAACAAAACGGAGAAGAGAAAGAAGATATTAACTTAAGCAAACCAAAGAAACCAGAATGGAAAATAGACAAAGAAATAAAGCAAGAAGTGGAAGACTCCGCTACACAGAACATCGAGGAATTCCAAACGCAAGACATAAACTTTGATGATGATTTTAGCAACGATGCACCAACTACAACAACTCAAACTGAAGTTAAGAAAGAAGAAAACATACCAAGCAGTATAACGGATGTCGCCGATGAATTCCTAAATGATGATTTTGAAATATTCCCTAAGAAAGTATCACCTAAAACTTTGAAACCTTTGACTAGTTCATGGAATGATCAAATGGGAGATAACCAGGTGGCTACTGTAGTGCAGTCAGATGGTCAATTACCTCTACAAACTAATGAAAATGGAGATAAAGTGCTAAGGTAAATTTACCAACACATTTTCTAAAGTAACACAATTTCTGGTCATTATTATTTACAATGCGATCAAGACCAGTTGTTCTAATAATAATAATGATCACTGCATAGAAGAATTGAAATTGTATCTAAATCTTTAAAATGCTTTATCCTGTCCTGACTGACTGATAGATAAACGCACAGCTTAATCTGCGTGTTCTTTATATGGTGTAGGCATGCGTAAAAAAGGGTTTTTTTTTTAATCCGCACAACTTATGCTGGTAAAGCTGCGGGACCCAGCTAGTTAGCCCCCTAAATTAACCCATTATAGAACGTGGGCTTTCTCTTAGAGACACGGCAGTTAAACGCTCCGAGGGCCTACTCCAGATTGGCGAACGTCCCATGCTTTTGGTACGCAGTCGGCCGGGATTCGAAACCACAACCTTCAGAATGAAAGTCAGGGCATCTACCACTAGACCAACACCTATATTTGTCCAATAATTGGGTTCTTATTTCTGCTAAAGGTTCTACTGGCTGGACGCGTGGGAAGATAGATTCGTGAAGCCTGGAGTTGTCTACCTATTTGGTAAAGTGTACGTAAACCCAAGCAACAAGAAGGCAGGGTGCGTGTCTTGCTGCATTGTCGTCAGAAATGTTAACAGGCAGATGTTCTTGTTGCCCAGAGAATATGTAAGTTATTTATTTTGATTTTAGTAATGGAACCCTTTTACTAAGATTCTACTGTCTGTCTGTCTGTCACCAGGCTGTATTTCATGAGCCGTGAAAGCTAGTCAGTTGAAAATTTCACAGATGCATACAATGAATACTAAAAACAGAA
>OY292394.1:38678465-38744699 GCA_958496205.1 Idaea biselata | reverse complement strand
AAAATAATAAGTTATATGAAACTAACAAAAAACCAACCTTCTGCACGTTAAAGTCCGGCAAAGGCACGTTCAATCTTCCTGTATATTTCAGTAACTTGAACTCGCACCTCCTCGTCGTGAAGTTCCTTCATCCGCTTCGTCCAGAACACGATCCATTCCGGTTTGAAATCGTGCTTCGATGGGTCTTTGCCCTCTGGGAAAAAATATTCGATTAATAATTACTAGAAATATTTTACAAAGAGCAATGTATATTCAATAGAGATGGGCCGACTAGTCGGGAAAGCCGACTAGTCGGTTAAACTGTCAACTACAATTATGCAATAAAACCAATGTTTATTGAATAAGTAGTACAGTTAGAAGGTGGGTAGTCAGAAAAACGTGAACATAAATCATCTAAACATCATACATCTAAAATATCATAACTATGCCTCAACTACATTTAAAAACAAACAACTTTTATTTTTATTTCAACCATTTTTTTAAAGTTGCGCTACAGCTTTCGAAGTGCATTTATCCAAAAATACCAACAATAGCCGAGTGGTCATGATTAACCTAAATATCGCGGAATTATAATGATCTGCATTGCAGACTAGGCGGCCGACTAGTCGGCAATTTTGGAACAGACTAGTCGGCTAGTCTGCTAGTCGGCAGAACCCCTAGTCGGCTCATCTCTAATAATCAAAAATCCTTCTATGACGGGGTTCGAATCCGTCAAGCGTATTATTTGCAACATTATTGCACATATAGTCATGAACTAACCCGCTTGTATTTCCTTGTACCGTCTGTTCCAGAACTTCTTCCACTCCTCGGGGTACAGAGGATGCTTCTCCGGGTTCTTCTCGTGGTATAGCAGCATCTTCTTCGATGATTCCTCAATCGATTTGCACTTCTCATCGATCAGCTTTATCTTGTGGTCATAGTTCGGTGGCCTTGCTTGGTAAAGCGACTGTGAGGGAAGAGTTAGTTTGAATTCTACTAATATTATTAAGGTAAAGGTTTGTGTGTATGTTTGTTACTCCTTCACGTAAAACTACTGAACCGATTGCGATGAAACATGGTATGTGATAACTGGAGACCTGGATTAACACATAGGCCTTTATCCCGATATTCCCGCGAGATCGGGACTAACGCAGGTGAACCTTCGTTATTTTATAAAACCTGAAAGTTTGTCAGTGCTGGGATCATGCGCTTGACAGCTATGAACAATGGACCACTATGAAGTTTGGGTTACCGTGGCTTTGGCAGGTAAACGGTACTAAAGGTGTGTCAAATACCGATCTTAATTCATCAAATAATAACGTGTGATTCTGAAGGTAATTGATTATTAACGTACCTTTTCTTCCTTTTCAGGGATGCTCCTGACGGAGTATCGCGAGCGGAAGGCGAGAGGCGGGTCGCTGTGCGGGTCGCCGCGCGCGCGCGTCTTGCTCGGGGAATCCAGCGCTCTGGGAACAGATGCACGGTCGGGTCGGGTCGGGTCGGGTGTTACTATCGTGCAGGTACCTAACACCGCGTGGGTGTCGTAAAACCTAGGCGAACCTGAACTTCTCTTCGCGTCATATAAAACATTGCTAAAACTCTTTGCAGTAGGTGTGAATTGATGACATACCTACTGTGCCGAGAAACTTGCCATGCTATTATAAATGAGTTTTAAGTGCCAGACCTGCTTTAAATCATGATTTACTATGCCTAAATCATGACTTCAGGTCTGGCCTTAAAACCATGTTAGGGTTTAGCTGACCCCGAAGTCCCGGGAGGAATACAAACGGGAACATCGCTCAGATGAGGAGGAGTTTATACAGAGAGCGGCAAGCTTGTCACTTTAATCTTAGTGGAAATTTCGTTTCCACAGCCCGCGGTACGCTCAAATTGATACAGAATGATCCGAAACTGCTCTAGTGGATAACCGGAAGAGAAAAACATGATATTAGAAACCTCAATATCATTTTTGAAGACCTATTAATAGGTACCCCACACGTATGGCTTCGATGAAAATTTTTTTTTTGAGTTTTGGGGACCCCCAATTTTTTTAATTTTTATATTTTTGTGTGAAAATTGTAATGCGGTTCACAGAATACATTTACTTACTAAGTTTCAACAATATAGCTCTTATAGTTTCGAAAAAAAGTGGCTGTGACATACGGACGGACGGACGGACGGACGGACGGACGGACAGACAGACAGAGAGACAGATATAACGAATCTATATAAATGAAGTACCTGTTCTTCTTGTCTCCAGAGTTAGCCGGCCGTTTGAGATCATCGTCGCTGATGTCCGAGAGAGAACTCAGCGATATTCGGCGTGACGGACGATCGGAACGAATCTATAAAAACATACAAGAAATATTCAAAAATACAGTCGCGTCGAGGCTCGAACTCGCGTTTCTGCGTCTCCGTCGCAGCGTTAACCATTACACCATACGAGTGGTGGTTTTACAAGTTGTATTTTGCTTTTAAACTAATTCTATATCTACTAGCTACTAGGAATTTCATAAAACCCTGTCTTATCAGATGCCTATATCGTACAAAAAACACTGTCCAAATTTCAGCTCTTTTCTATTAGCGGTTTAGGCAATGCGCTGATTCATCAGTCAGTCAAGACACTTATGACAAAGCCTTTTATAGATACAAGAAAAAATATTTAAACTAAAAAATATATGTAATTGTTACGTTGTTTAGCGGCCGGGACGGAGCTGCAACTCTCGGAGGCGACGGATCTTTTTTGTTGACGTATCTACAACAAATTAAAGACATTTTTTAGTTTTAATCCCGTGGTGTTTATTACTTTTAGCATTGTTTCAACGCTCAACGTTTCGAGACCTTTACAGGTCCTTTCTTCAAAATTGATTTGGCATTCTAATATATTAAAAAGTTACTGTGAAACTACCTTCTTATCAAAATCGCGAAAACAGAAGAAAAGTCTATGTATCTATAACACACAATATTAAGACAAGGTCAATAAAGCCACACGAGTGTCTTACACTTTTTCACTCGTTGCACATCGGTCATAAATCATTGTGAGGTTAGATCGGCGAGCGTGTTGCAATATCGATACCGCTTATCGATAGCGAAAATGCATAGCACTGCCCATAACAGGCAAGCCCGGTGTGCAGCGAATGAAAAAGTGTGTGTTGATCCTACTTTAGGGCGTTTTTTATAAACGATTGGTAAGCGTTTGGCCTCTATTTTATCTTACTAAGTGATGATATGGCTTACCATGTAGTCCGCCTATCAAAAAGATCGGAAGACGGCAATGAAAAAAGATTCGACCCGTCTTCCTTACTCTCCACTGATCTAAGTACAGTTGGCGGCAGATTAGTTGAAAAAATAGCGGATGCGCGCAGAAGTTGATTTTTCATAGAAGGCGCATGTAAAATTTACTGCGCGAACTTTCCCCTTCCACGACAATTTTTTTTAACTTATCTGCCGGTCACTGTACCTACTTAGATCAGTGGGAGCAGAGATATTTCACGATTGAAATAAATCGACTTACCTTGGCGGTGCCTGCTGGAGACGACTATTCTTGAACATAATATCTTTCGCGGAGTCGTCGACTGTAAAGAGAAATCATAATGAAACAACAACAACTACAACAGTAGCTAAATTATCAAGATGGATAAGGAAATAAGGCTGCGATCTCCATTCCCGCGGGCAGCGGAACGTCGGTCGGCCTTACTCGGCGGGTTACTTACTTACATTCAAAAACTACGATATAACTTAGGTTACATTTTCCCGGGTCTGTATCGCGTATTATGTCAGTCCCCTTGCGACCAAGACCATTGAAACATAGTTGAAACGTCGAGGTAAGAAAATTAATAATAATACGCGATAAAGACCCGAGAAAATAGAACTATGTTAACAAATCGTGTGAATTTAAAAAGTTTACGACATAACTTTATTTTTATAGCTGGAGACCCTGATTTACTCTTACCCCTGTATTTATAGAGTTAGTCGAGTAATAACTTTGGTTAGGTATTGCATTTGTCTCGCTCTTGTCAGTGATTTTTAACGTCTCTGCGAAAATGTGACAGAAATTTTACTTAGCCTGAGTAATTACTCGATAAGTCTAAAAATACGAATAAGTTATTCGATTAGCCCTCAGAATATAGGGATTAGCCCTATATTCTGAGGGCTAATCGAATAACTCGAGGTACAGCTAGTACAACTTTATTAATATTTTGTTAAATGCTTACCTACAAGGTTTTCCATGAGGTCACAATCAACTACTTCTTCAAAAGTGGGACCTTCAGCATCCGTGAAATGGCGTTGTTTGAATATCCATTGTAGAATATTTTTTCTAAAAAGATGACAACAATGTACGTAAATAAGGTGTACAAATATTGTGCTTTTCAAATGCTTCCCAAAATTCTGCCCCTAGCATTATGCGAACCTGGTAGGAGTCTGAGCTCCAGTGACTCCAGAGCACATGACGGTAGATGGCGAATGGTAAAAGGCAAAAGGTAGCAGACTTGATTCCTGCCGATAGCACAGTTTTGGTAAACAGCTTTGGTAAAAACAGAACAACCCCTATGTACATTTTGTACATCACTTAAATAAATATTCTTAATTGTTGAGAAACCAATTTTCCCAAAGAGTAGGTTATAATACTAGACTGAGGTTGCCTGAAACTGCATTCTGTGGTAAGGCCGAATATTCTGCCACTCTAGAAAAAGATTTTATTAAAATTTAATTGTGATAAGTACTATAAAACGTTTTTCCTAAGAGTTTTGATGTTTACTAGCTGTCTCCCGCGGTTTTACCCGCATAAGTCCAAAATATTTAAAAAGCACATACTCTCCAATTTTCATCTCTCTACTATCAGCGGTTTAGGCTGTGCGTTGATCAGTCAGTCAGGAGAAAGCATTTTATAGATATAGATTCTTTAGTGGCTACCAACCAACATACTCAAGAAATCAAGACAGTTGTTGCGAAGTTATGTACACAAGGATCATATTGTAGTTTAGTTATTTTTTCCCGGGTCTTAATCGCGTATTATTATTAATTTTCTTACCTCGACGTCTCAACCATGTTACAATGGTCTTGGTCGCGAGGGGACTGACTTTGTAACATGGTTGAAACGTCGAGGTAAGGAAAATAAATATACGCGACTAAGACCCGGGAAAATGTAACTATGTTAACAAATCGTGTGAATTTAAAAAGTTTATTGTAGTTTATTTTAGTAACAATAACTTACCCATTACAGGTATGCAATAGATAGGAAGGTAATACTTAAAGCTAGTTTTTCGTTTGTACTCACTTGTCTTTCTCATAGAAGTCCTTATCAATGTTAATGGGCTTCATCCTGCCGAAGCTATCCTCGATGCGCTGCGAGAGGCGGTGCAGCATCACGCTCACCCCCTCGCGGTACTTCGGCTGGCTCTTGTACGTGCTGAGCCGGTTCGTGGCCTTCGGGTAGTGCCGGTTCTGTGGAGAGTACGTAGCTTTTACAAATAGGAGCAGGCGGGGTTACAGTACGAAATGGGAAACGGCGCGCCTCACAATCTCGGTGGTTCTTGATATGTCTTCCAACCACATGATGCCCACAGCCCATCCGCTCAGCCCTCGGGGTGGCCTGACGGTCCAGCGGACCAGCTATGACTGATGGACCAGCTATGACTGATGGTCATAGCTGGGGACGCTATAACATGTATGCGTAGGTATTCGAGAACTGGGTTTGCTAGCCCATCCGCTCAGGTCTCTTTATAGAAAACCGACCACAAGCATTCGGGGTCACGGTCTGTCTATAACTGATCCCGGACGGTTGCTCCTGGGAGTGGCCTGACGGTACAGCGGAACCCTCCATTTACACCTAAATGTTGGTTATAGTTGGGGACGCTTTACCATATACATATGTATATGTAGATTGGTTGTAGCAGCCCATGGATACTCACGAATGACCCAGGTACCCTTACTTGACGTCGCGTCGTAAGGGCCGACATGCGTGCAATTAGCCTCACTACACGGCATTCCAAAGATCATGCGAAGTAAAGACGTAAGAAGTGGAGACAGAAAGCAGACCCCGGGCTCCCGAGAGAGATGCAACCGAGATGCGCTTTCGCACATCCGAGCGAAGATAATGCACGCAATTGCAGGAATACCACACTTTTCCTGCCCTGAGAGAAGTTACAGTATACTTACGAGATAGTTGAACCGATGCCAGAAGCATGTGAGATGGTTGATGATGGTCCTGGGATGGCCCTGCTTGGTGCAAAGTGTGCACAGGTACGCGGGCTCGTAGTGCGACTGCTCCGGGGGGTGCTCTACCAGGTACTCCAGCCCGATTAGAGGTGCCCTGTGGGGAGTTACAATAGAAAAACCAGTTTTAAAGGCTGGAGCAGACCGGATGCGTCGTCTGCTTGCGTCGTCTACATTACGCAAGCAATGTGTCCTGTCTCATACAGTTTCATACATTACAACTCAGCGGTACGTGCACGTCTACGTATACGAATCGGGTCTGCTCCAGCCTTTATACAGGACAAATTAAATTCACGGTGATGTTCACAGAATTTAACAGTGCCAGCTGCCCCATTTTTTCTTCTTTTCGTATTGTGGTGTGGTGTCACCTAGTGTTAGAGTTTTCAAGTAGCCCTACTAAGGCCTCTAACTTGACCAAACTGCTATCTGAGATAACAACCGGGACCAACTGCGTCTGCTACGTGCCTTCCAAAGCAAGAAGGCACGTAAAGTAGGCCTTCCTTCTGGCCCCATGGTAAGCTACTAAGCTTGTGTTACGGTGACTAGACAAAGGACTTACTTAGATAATTAAATTCATAGTGACGGAAATATTTGCACGTCTGCTTGCAGACTGAATACATGTTCTATGTACTATACCATAAGATCTTTATGTATTGTATTCTAGCAAATAAATGATTTTATCTTTATCTTTATCTTTATCTTAGATACTTATATTTATATTATTTCTCTATCATTACTTTATTCATGACTTACTTGGTGGAATCGAGAGCCTCTTGTAGGTGACATGGTACTTCCAGCAATTTCTTGTAGCTGTGGAACGGATCATTCGTTTTTGGGTCTTCAAGTTTCTTCTGATCTATAAGGGTAAAATGACAACTACATTATTATATTTCCTATATTAATTGCTGAAGGCACAAGGCATTTGAAACATTTAACAATGAGAAATGCGTTTTTAAAAATCCTCCCAGGACAGGAACCTGTGCCCAGGGCCAGTGCGCTAACCATTACGCCACATGGGAATGTGTGTGTGTGTCGTGTGCCCTAATGGTCAGCGCACTGGCTCTAACTACATTTATTACATAAGAGCGGTGTTGGTCTAGTGGTAGATACCCCGGCTTTCATTCTGAGAGTCGTGGGTTCGAATCCAGACCGACAGCGCACCAATGTCTTTTTCTTTAAGAAAAAGGTATGTGCGCTAATAACATCGCTCTTACGGTGAAGGAAAAACATCGTGAGGAAACCAACATGTCCTAGGACTCACCACGGTCCGAAGACATGGGATATTCAGTGTTTTCTATGTATCATATGTATGTATTTACAAAAAAAAAAGTATAATATGTAGTATATCCGTTGTCTAGTACCCATAGTACAAGCCTAGTGCTTAGTTTGGGGCTAGATTACGCTGTGTGTAACGTCGTGCAATATTTATCGTGCAATATTTATTTCTAACTTCTATTTTAACTACATTTCTAACTTCTGTTTTTAACTACATTATTGATAGAGTCGCGGTATTTATAGGTACAGTAGGTCAACTCTTGTCGCCAAAATGTTTGATAGGAAAGATTTCTTTACACACCTTCCTTCTTCGCCGCTTCTTTCTGAGTTTGGTTGAAAGGATGATCAACAAATATGCTCAGCGGCCAAACGGTACGAGTCGACAGCTTCGCCTTGTGCTTCTTCCCAGATAGATGCGTCTGAGAATAAAACAGCAGTTAGAGATTTCTTAAAGAAATAGAGATGTCGTAGTGATAGACTGACTTACTCTTAAAAACAATAACAACGACCAGCGACTCGATTCTCGTAATTCATTACATATAGAGTATATTTTGAGTTTTCTTTGTAATTGTGTTGTGTCTGCGTTGCGTCTGCACTGCGTCTGTCATCGGTCTGCACTGTCTCTGTCATCAAACTGGTATGTAATTATTTACGAGAATCGAGCCGCTGATACTGAAACTCTACTAAAAATTTGAGGGCTACTTAAACAATTGAGCAGCTCCTCAACTCCAAAAAAAAGCATATCTATTCTGGGGGGCAATCGACAAAAGGCAGAACCCATATATTGGGAAGCGTCGGGTGGTGACATGGTTAGACGGAAAACTATAATGTGCCAATAAAAAAAAATAAAAAAAAATGGCTCTAAATGGTTTCTATGTATGATCCTATACTATTAAGCTAATGCAAACAAATTTGTATCAACCAATAAGTGAGACGTTGATTCAACAATACAACAATTAAATCGGTTATCATATAAACATTATTTTTTCTAATATTAGTAAAATAATAGAAACTAGAACATT
The DNA here is from genome assembly GCA_958496205.1 of Idaea biselata. Lineage (NCBI taxonomy): Eukaryota > Metazoa > Arthropoda > Insecta > Lepidoptera > Geometridae > Idaea > Idaea biselata. The sequence continues at coordinate 38,736,207 of OY292394.1, read as the reverse complement.
ACAATAATTCCATCCCTGTATTGGATGGTTCTCGGTATTATGTTCTCTGCTTAACCCAGATACAGTGGTGTGTACTTTGACCTATGGCCGCAATACCTGGATTTATCCAGGAGAAGGTGTATAGCGACGTCATAAAAGACTGGCTTTTATAACGTCGCTGGCACTCTATCCTGTATCTGGGTTAAATGGAGTACTTGTTTATACCTGCAGCACAGGTTCCCCGCTGCATACAGCCGCGCAAGGATAGCACAGATAGATCCACTTCCCCGAAACACCTCTCTCCCTGCGCTCCACCATGCATCGCGTCTCATTGTTTTCTAACTTGATCTTCAAACTCGTCAGGTGCTCTTGAAACTCGGCTTCAGCCTGTTAAGCACCCAAATATAATCAATAAAAGCCCTCAAAGAAATCACCTTTCAAATCATCGTCTCCTAGTACATTATGGGTAAAACAAGTTCAAATAAAACATGTCATATTCAATCGTATAAATTTTATTTATATTTATTCTCCTTTTGTTTTTTTTTCTTTTAAAAATATTAGTATACTCACCTTAGAAGCGGCAACGCGAAAGTTTAACACAAAAATAAAGTTTTGTGCGTGGTAAAGGGTAAATAAAATGTACGCAAAACAAGGCATGAGGTACCGGTAAATAAGACTATTCAGAGGCCTTACAAAAGTTCTTAACATTTCGATCAAATGTTACGTTTGTCGTAAAACCTATCCATTTCACATTAGGGCCTCCACCGGATACGTATGGCACTATGTATTGGATATAATCGAAAAACATTAGAGGTAAGTTACCACCCATTTTTTTGCATTGCTTTGGTTTTCCGTGGGTTAGGTCTCAGTACTCATTTATGTAAGTATACAACATTTTTTTAACATATCCGACGTTTGATCGCACTTATAATATAATGGTAAGGATTATTTAGGAACCGTAGAACTACTTGTGTAAGTGCAATAGTTGTCTGAATACGTTCTAATGTTTAATGTTTGCTTAACAGTTTTTTTTTTTGCTAAACATTATTATAGTGGCATCGTATTCAATCACAGCATAACTCAAATAAAAGTAAGTAGGCCAAGTGTTTGTCGAGTTGGGTCACGAATGTTGTAGGGTTCTGTAGTTGCCAGGAAACTTTGTGAAACACAGTTGATTGATTACAACTAATTAATGTCTAAAAATCTTGTAAAGGCTGTGATAGTTTTCCTTTAAACTTTTTTAGCTAACTGCCCAGGAAGGGTTATTTTTATGATACTTTCGTCGTGAATACATCACATTTGGTTGGTAGAATCGGAGGTATACATAAACATTTGACTCATCACAAATATTTAAAGCTTTATTTCGGAATCGGACTGTAACCTTTCCAACGACACTCCACACGGGGTAGACGAGATAAAAATCATTCCCTGTACCATGTAGGAAGGTGCCTGTATATCATTTTGCTTCCAGACTGGCAAAATTTGCTATTGGCCATATGTAAGTACGTATGTTTGGTGCTTCGTTACGTCGTATTTTTCAACCGATTTTGATGAAACTTGGTATACTGGTTTTAGAACAGCATATTATCTAGTCGTATTTGTCGTAGGGGATTTCTGAATGGTAGGGTATTTCTCCAACAAAGGGAGCAACTTTATATCGTCACACAATGAGATCCGTGATCATTGGTTCTTTCTTTATTTCAAAGGTAGTAGGAACTTTAAATTGGTCTCATAAAAATTTAAAAGTGATGAGCAAAGTAGCACTTCGGAACACATTAAATTGTTCACTTTTCAACTTTACTTCTAAAATAACCTCTTTATCTAAAAGGTCCTACATTGATGGCGCTCTTGAAATCACTTTTCCATCACGAACACCTCACTTGAAAATCTTATGCTGTTTCAAAAGTGGTTTATGTAAGTCCATCCAGTGCTCGCGAGGTCTACTGTTCGCAGAACATGGGTCGCTAGTTCACTATGGTAAAATTATTACTGGTAAATAATGAATGATAAATTGGTTTTTTTTTCTGACTTTATAATTTTCATGAAGAAATCCTACACTATAGTAGTCAACTAGAGATTTATTTTAAAAGAATTGTAAAAATGTTTGTTAATACTACAAACTATTAGGTAAGCTGCGAAAATATTAAAAAAATCTTTAATTTTCTAAAAAGAATTTAGTATAATCTTATAATAAAACGGCTTTAATAGATCGAAATAGCGTTTATCTTATTTTTGTTAAATATGATGTTTCGAGGACTTTCCATTTACCCGTGGTCACAGACACTGATAAAATACACTGTCAAAAGCGTTTTAATTATGAAGCATATTGATGAATCCTGTTTTGTATGACATAAGTTGATGTAACATTATCAAATACGTCAGTCACTGTATACGAAGAATTTGGTACATTGACCTCTTTGTCTTTGTCGCTCCAGCGTAAATATATTAACGTCACGCTCGCAGTCGAAATGTGCGATTCTTCAATTTATGGAAGAAAACATGTGGCACATCGGGATGTAAAGTTAATAAAAAAAATGAGACCATTCACCTGTTATTTTTAAATTTTAAAACTTATGTTAGACTAAAACCCAAAATAGGGTGCCCTAAGTTATATTAAACTAAAAAAAAAGGTACCTATTTGTAATGTTTCTCTATATTAAGTGTTTGTAAGATTTGTAGGAAAACTAATAAAAAAGTCTACAGTTTTAGTTTTTTTTTCCTTAAGCTAGTCTAAATACTAGATTATTTTTATTTTGTTATCTTTTTTTGGGAGTCAAAACTCAATACTGAACTTTAACATGTAAAATAAAGATTAATATTTACCTTAGTGCATTCAGTATCATCAGGTTTTCTGGGTACTTCGACGACTGAGTCTTGGTACCCTTCAGCCCCTGGTGGGCAGTCGGGCAGGTCCATCTTGGTTCACTACACTAGGTTAATGACCAATAACTGGTCAAAAACCACACACAAAAACACTCTCTTTTCTCTTCGGTTTCTTCTAACCTCACCACCACTGTAAAAAATGAGTTTTCATCATCAAAACGTAGCGAGGCAAAATAGTAGAGTACAATTTAAGTTAATAAGGTATTATAGGATACTTACACATTGCATACACTAGTCATACTTACTTAGTTTGTGTTGTTAAGGCACAAATGTTTTCCGATAATGCTACACACATTGTTGATAAGTAATTGAATAAAACAAAAATGCCTTTTTAAGATAAATTATTAATCTTGTAAAGGCAGAATTTGGTTTATTTTATACAAATTTTAATAATTCTGATTCCTCCTGATTTAAATGACATAATCATAGTTCCTACTCTTCCAGAGTCAATAATGTAATAATAAAGTAATCAAATATCTAATAGTATTGAAATAACATCATTCAATATTATTCAGGAAGATGGCTAGAAAGCAAATTAGACTTATTGAAACTTGAACAAGTACAAATTATCTGTACTGCAAGAGATCTGATCAATCTGAACATGAGTACTGCCTATGTCACTTGAGATCCATTCATGAGCTGCAATCCAAACATGACTTATACTAGGTACCTGATTGCTTCTACAAACATTCATGATTGTTTTCAGTTTCCTAATCACATCATGCAAACATGAAAAAAGAGATCAAGAGTTTATTCATTCCTGTTTTATCCATCAGTAAACGGAAAATAGCATACGATAGGTCTTCATCTCTATTTAAACAAAATAATCAATTACAATTAACCTGAATCAGGTTGGTTGACAGGTAGGCAGATAAAAGTAAAAATGTATAACTTAGCACACAGAACATTTTGGTTGGATTTAAAGTGCCCTTAAAAACAGTCCTTTTTGATTAACAATCTTTACATTATTGATGGTGATTGATATAACTTAATGATGTGCCAACTCGAGTGATGTAGTTCAGCGGCTCGATTCTCATAAATCATTACATACCAGTTCAATGACAGAGACAATGTAGCCCTATACTCTCAACTACCATACCATAGTATACAATGAGAGTGTATTTTGATTTTTCTGTGTTGTGTCTGCGTTGCATCTGCACTGCGTCTGTCATTGGTCTGCACTGTCTCTGTCATCAAACTGGTATGTAATTATTTACGAGAATCGAGCTGCAGAAATTACATATTTCTTTTCGTCAGTCCAATTACCCAACCTTAGTAATAATAACTGTTTGTAGACTCTAGCTAAACAGACTGTAAGATTAATAATTATGTAAATAACTTAGGTATCTAGCTGCATCCTGAAGCTTTACCTTTGTAAGTCTTGATCTTGTGGGGATATTGTAATGTCCTAATATAAAAAGACCTGGGCCCTATAGCATGTGTAACAATTTAGATTTTCAGGTGATATACATATCTAATTTAATTAGAATTGGTGTTGCATTTTAGCATTTAAGAGGTAAACTAAAAAAAACTTGTAAAAAAAAAGGAATTATTTGGATTTTTAGCGCCTACTAACTACAAACTCACAAACTAGAGTTACATACTTTTATACTCAAGTTAGGTATTTTCGAGTTAGCACATCACTAATATGATACGACTGAAAGTCACCCAGGCTGACTGAAGTGATTCTTATTCTCTACTATCTTACTATCCTACTAATTGAAAGAGTTATTCATGTAACTATTAACAAGTGGTGGGTAACTTAAGAAATTTCTTTCAATAAAAATCTATTAATTTTCATACTGGAGATATAATTCCCGGCAAACTTCTAGAAAAAAAATGGCAATGCGTAAAGTCAAGTTTTCATAGAAATCGCATGTAAAATGTACTGCGCGAACTTTCCCCTTTCACATCAAATTTTTTCAACTAGTTTGCCGGCCACTATAATTGTTTTAACTAACACTATAACCAGCCACTATAACTCTTTATTTTTTTTCTATCCTTTATTTGTAGTTTGCATTCCTATAGGCACACGCTGGTATGCTCGATTAGGTATTCTTTACAATTAATGTTAACTATGGTAAAAATTTGTATAATTTTTTTTGTTGATTAAGTTGATTTCCTAGCAAGATTACCTCGTTCTAAGTTATTTTTATATAACATTTCAGATTTTTGAAACTACTTTTTCCAGACAAAAAATAAATCTTGAACACTTGTAGATGATTCTGCATCTTATTTTTTGACAACAGAACTGCAAAGGTTGGTGTGTAGGCAGGAGGTCGAATAATGCCATGAATGTCCAAGTTGCAGGCAGGCCTACACTCCAATAAGTATTTTAAGCAACTTGGGGATCTTAGTAATCATTTTTTTTCTGGGTGCCCGTGGACTACAGCCGGGTCTAGTACACGGATATTCTTTCTTGCAAGACATAGAAAAATACAACTTAAAAAGTACTAACCTGCACAGGCAGTGAAGTTGCGATTGAAGGAAAAACAGATAAAAAAACAAATATTCTACGCTGCCTTCATTTCACCTGTCCTTATTTGAAAAACTTTAAGTAAATAATGTAATTTACCACTTAGAAAGATGAAAAATCACAGTAAAAGCCAAAATCCCAAATTACAAATCATCAAAGCTTTCCACCATTGTAACGCGGATAAATCGACAAGCAATCTACTTTGTTTGGTAGACAAAGATGCAAAATCACTTTTGTATGAAGATGAAAAGAGGTAAATATATTATAACTTGGCTAATCGTGCCTACTTTCACTGTGCCGAGTTATAGTTGTTTATGGTTACCTTTAAATTAAACGTCACAGTGAATGGGAATAATACTCTATGAAATCCAACGTCAAAAACCGGAAATGCCAAGACAGTTTTATCGGTTGGCAGCAATGATTTGGATGGCCGCCGGCGGCGGAATTCAAACTGTTTCTACATAAGCACACGCTAAGCAAAGCGTGCTACGTGCTAATACATTTATAATATCCCCGTATTTTCAGTACCTACCTACTAGCTAGTACGGGTGGGTAGTGTAGTAGTGGGTACTGTTATGTACTCCTCGAGAAGCCATCGCTGAGTAACAAGTTACAATTTATAACACAAGTAACGTGGCCGCACACGCAGGCCTCAGTGCTTTCCTCTTGCCACGTGCGAGAGTTTCCGCTGAGTAGTTAAAATTTGATACATCTGCACCTAATTTAGACTAGGTAGGTACCTACTTTCTTTTAGGAATGCAAGGCTGGCACCACAGAACTCTGGTGGTGGGTCCCGGGGCGGTTTGGGCGGTGTTGGGCGGGTTGTGTGTTTGTGGATGAGATAGAGTTTTAAGTAAATTATTTTTTTTATGTTTATTATTTTGTATATTATAACTTATTTGAACAGATAGACAGACAGAGTTACTTTCGCTCTTGTAATGCTAGTAAGGATTATTATAGTAAGTATAGATTATTGCTCCAGTTCCACTTTTCCTCAATAATATTATATATGCAACAATGTAAATCACATGATTACTGTAAAAAAAAATATACAAAAAAAAACCCCATGAGTTTCTTGTGTCTTCTTCTCATGTCATGGAGGTCGCGATCCGAAGACATAGTAGAGTAGATTAAATTAAAAAAAAAATTACATGTCAAAGAGATATCTTGCTAATATCCGAATGAATAAACGTACTTTGATTTGATTTGATTTGATTTATTCTTTTATTTTTTTCCCCGGACTCTCGAGATGCCAACACTCTTCCTAATATAGTTTTGGCGTCGTACATCTTGTAGGTACATCTTGCCAGTATCAAGTATTTTGCATAAAGGAGCTATGGTAAAGCTGTGGCAACTTAACCATAACCTTCAAGGGGCTTAGGAGGGAACGACGAAAAGTTCATGTTTAACACTCAATTTTTTTTCCACTACACTTGTGCACATTCACGGAACTAAATTGAATAAGATTCCACTAAAATTACACAATTTAACCGGGTTTACAACATAGTTTAACGAAAATAAAACTGGAGCACGACATGTTGTCTCCGCTTTCCCGCCAAAACCTCAGGTACCTACTTTATCTTCAAACCATCCCAGAATCTATATACTAATATTACTTATAAAGCTGAAGAGTTTATTTATTTGAACGCGTTAATCTCAGGAACCACTCGCGCTAATTCGGTTTGAAAAATTCTTTCAGTGTTGGATATAGTTCAAATAATTGAGAAAGGCTTAGGCTATAAAAAATCCAAAATTATTAGGCGGACGAAGTCACGGGCACTGCTAGTACGTACATAAATATTAGTAGTGCCTTAATACTATTTTTAAAAATGCGAAAGCTTTGTTAGTGTTTGTTTGTTTGGATGTTTGTGTTTTAATCACGCAAAAACTACTGAACCGATTGCGATAAAACTTAATATGCACATAGCTGGAGATCTGGATGAACACAGAGGCTGTTTATTCCGATAATCGTGATATATGCGAGTGAAATCGCGGGGCGCTGTTATATTGCTTTCCCTACCAACCATTTAGAGTACTTTCCTTCATTCTAGCACAGTACTTCTAGTCCAGGGGGTGTCCGAAGAAGTCCAGAATACAAAAATGATAGTAGGTGCCTTTATTCTAATTAATTTAGTGTATTAAGAACGTGGCGACTGTTACCATTTCCATACAAACTTAATACCAAAATAAATTATGAAAAATTTAGTTTTCTACCTTAATATTGATAATTATTCGGATTAAGATTTTACTTTTAAAGGATCCGCAAGGTTTTCCAAAATATTCCTAAAAAAACCTTGCGGTGGGGACCCTTTAAAAGTAAAATCTTAATTTTTTCATAATTTATTTTGGTATTAAGTTTGTATGGAAATGGCAACAGTCGCCACGTTCTTAATATCAGATAAATAGGTGTATAAACTGTACAAGTACCTACCTAATACTGAGACATCTGCGTGTGTAGGTATATAAATTCAAAAATCTACCTACCATAAGCAGAGGGCATTCACCGAAAGTTCGGGGTCCCGATGCTAATTAGCAAGAAAAATTAGCCTCGAGGCCTGGCCGGAGCAGAGCGTACCGGTGCCCAGTGAAGCACGATCACAACCGATTTTACGATGAACCGCGATGGCCGCGTGCGCCTCGCCATCGCGATCGCCTTTCTAACCGCGTGTGTCGCGATCACAGATACTAAAGACTCTAAAAACTACGGAGTTCCAATAGAGATAAAACTATGGGACTCGGGAAGAAGTCCTCTAGCTCACATGGTCGATGTAACCAACGGCTTCGGTTTAAAAGTGCTCGCTGAACATAATTTTTTAAATGATAATAATATAGCGTTTTCGCCGTACGGCTTGATGGGGATTATGGTGGCTTTATATGAGGGTATTGATGGAGAGTCCTCGTATCAGATGCAGCGAGGAATGCAGCTGCCTTGGAATAGGAATGTGATGAGGATAGGTTTCAGGGATATACATCGGACTTTAAAAGTGAGTTATATTTTTATGGATGGGGTAAATAAAGGTAGTGCAGTTTCCATTTTTACTGTTTTGTTATGTGTCCTACAAATTAATATTGCTAGTTAAGGGTAAAGGATACCTACTCTTTACAAACTTTACAAACGTAGTCGACTGTTTCCTTCCTGGATAAAGACATTAGAAAAAACAGTCGACTACGTTTGTATGGATAAAGATCCTATCCTCCTAACTTGATCTTTAATTTATCGGGATGCAATGTAGCAAAGTTTTACCGCAGTATGAAGGGGTACACCAAACATAAAAAAAACATTTGCATTTGTAATAGGTAGGTACCTAATACCTATCAGTAGGATTGATTATGATCAGTATCTAATTAAAATTAAATAATATAGGTAAAAATCTACATAAATTATTTATTTAATGATGACTTTAGTTAGGTATCTAGCTAACAGTCATTAAAATACAATAATGAATAAAACTGTAGATAAATTTGGTGATAAATATTAAAGTAAATTAGCACAGAATTTCCCATTTCAATCTTCTTGGCTTTTCTCAATGTATTACTAACACTGCTCTGCGCATAAAATACTCGCATAAATCCGGGAGTCGGGGTGAAAATTGGCTCTGAGGTACATAGGATATTATTTGAAGTCGGCAACTCGGCAGGCACAGCACGAAATTCTGCATTCCCATTCTAAATTTCCTATTAAATGCACCTACACTTAAACTGAAAACTGCATGATGAAATGCAATAAAAAGTGTAAACAAAAGTGCCTACAGTAACCTGTCCCACGTGAAAATTGTGCAATTTACGAGATCGTATTGTTTGTTAGGGATTGCCATCATTAACACCAGCTTGGCCCAAACTGGGTCAATTAAAACCACCATCATTTACAGAACAAAAGGATTTTAGATCACAGAGCAGCGAGCGCGGGTACATTTTTATTATAGGTATACTATCTGACCCGGCGCACTCTGTATCCCCATAGGTCATATCGAAAAAAAACCAGTTAGGTACATCCCGAAGAAAAGGGTAAAAAATAATTATTTGTGCCCAGTTATCGTTTGAAATGGAATGAGAGTTAATTCTTTCTCGTAGTTCATAAATTACATATGTTACTATTTTATTTATTTACTAGCAGTGCCCGCAACTTCGTCTGCCTAATTTTTGTGAAAATATTGTATAGCCTTCCTCAATAAATGGACTATCCAACACTGAAATATTTTTTTTTTAATCGGACCAGCGAGCGGTTCCTGAAATTACCGCGTTCAAACAAACAAACACACTCTTCAGCCTTAGGTACCTATAATAAAAGAGAGATAGGTGATAGATAAGATAATAGATATTTTTCTGTTACCTACTTTTTGTGTGATTGCATTTCGAATTATAATTTGTCGCATTTATATAGATCCATAGGTAATTTGAGTTAAAAGCATATACCTACCATGCCTATTGCCTAGTGCGCATATAAGGATAAGGTAAAATATTTAGTAAAAATAATAAAATTTGTACAAATATTTTAAACGATGAAGTAAGTAACGTAGTTCTTTGTGAATCAATTTGACATTAAATTAGCTACTACATTTATAAGAATAAGAATTTAAATTGCTTAAATATAAGCTTAGGTACCTATTATTTAATTCACATCCTGATTGTTTATAAGGACCTTGAGCGAAATTAATTTGATTGAGTATGCTGTTGTACCTACCTATGTTAAAATGCTAAATAAGGGGAAAGTTCTACCGCGATATTGATCAGCCAAGTGTCGATTTGATTTGGAACTGCCGGAGCCATTGTTACCGTGGTCAGTTCACCGGAATGTACCGGAATCAAGCGTTTACGGGGTCTCATGTCATTTCACTTCCTATTTTTTATGAACGGGCCGTTGACTATCAGCTTAATAAATTTCTATCATTTCACTAATATGTAGGTTATCTAAGTAGATAGATTACATATTCAAACCGACTTCAAAAAATTGTTCTCAATTCCACCGCGTAGGTATACTTATATTTTTTTATTAATAGTATTTTTTCAAAATGATTGTAATGTTATAAATAATTAATAAAAACTAGAAATTCTGCCTCTCAGTGACTTTTTTGCCTCTCTTTCTATACAAATTTTGTAAAGAGGAAAGGTTTATTTGTTTGTTTGTAACGAATAGACTCCGAAATTAATGGACCGATTTCAAAAATTATTTCACCAATAGAATGCCACATTAGTCGAAGGCTATTTTTTATCCCGATATTCCCACGGGATGGAGACTTAAGTGGGTAAAACAGCAGGACGCAGCCTATCTATATTACCTACTATTTAATTTAAGACATATAGATCACCATGAATCAGTTATTTGCAGTAAATGTGGGACATGAAAAAAATGATCTAATCTTTCATAAAAGAACCTGCATAGGTATTAGTTAAAGATCGACCCATTAAGATACAAGTGTAGCAATTATTAAAACTATAATTAAAACACATGTTACTATGTTACCTACTAATTTTCCTTTGTCGTGTCGCCGCGCTAGTCGGTGCAATCAAATAAATAATTGCGCATACTTTATAAAATGCTTGTATTACTTCATTTTCAGACATATTTCGTTCCAGAAGAAGGATTCCTGGCTGGCTTGGCGTTAAATAATGAAAATGTCACATTTAACGATAGTTATAAAAAGATACTTAGATTTTATGGATTTGATTTGGACAATGAACGGTTACCTACACTATCTCCCACAAACGGGACAACTAATGGTACTACACCTACAACAGTTTCTAGTGCTACTGAAACGACTACTGCTATGTCAGGACCTACGAATGTAGACACATCAACAATGCCGACTAGAGAAGAGACCACACTTAACCCGAATGCGGAAACAATAAATGTCCGTGGTCCTGTAGAACCTACAACTGCTATTCCTTCTTCGGCTCCTAATGCTGAAGAAACGACAACAACAGCCCAAACTTCCGTAGTTACCGAAAGTTCTACAGGTAGTACAGAAACTACAGCTCCACAAACAACTCAATCGTCAACAACGATACAACCGACTACACAAGCTCAAACGTCAACAGCAGGTCAAGCAATAACGTCAAATCAGCCGTCTACACAAGCTCAAACATTAACAACAAATGAGCCGTCTACACAAGCTCAAACATCAACACCAAATGAGCCGTCTACACTAGCTCAAACATCAACACCAAATGAGCCGTCTACACAAGCTCAAACATCAACACCAAATGAGCCGTCTACACAAGCTCAAACTTCAACACCAAACGAGCCGTCTACACAAGCTCAAACATCAACACCTAATGAGCCGTCTACACTAGCTCAAACTTCAACACCAGACCAAACGTCTACACAAGCTCAAACTTCCACACCAGATCAACCTTCAACACAAGAAGTTACAACACAGACTACAACAATGATGCAAGGCATGGCAAACGATGCGGAGTCGATATCCCAACAGACTTCCCAAGCGACTTCTGCCCTCCCTGGTGATCCTACTACGAATGAAGTATCTTCAACAATGATTGATATGACTTCAACCACTTCAGGAGGCACTACAGCAGAATTATCAACTTTCAGCATGTCTGATATGACTATGACTAGTGAAACAACTACAATACCGAGTACAACAAATGAAATGACAACGGAAAACCCAATGACCACTGAAACTCTGGAAACACTTCAAAGACGAAAGAAATCAATCGTAGATTTCATATTCACAAATCCGCCCTACGTAGACGATTACTTCTTTTACAGATCTTATAACGTAGGACCTGAAATTCCTATGCCTACTTCTCCATTTGACGATAAAATGTTTCTGGCTAATGGATTAAAAAGTGTTCAGGTCAGTATTTTTAATTGATAAAAATGTTTGCGTTTTTGTATCTATTTAACGATTTATTCTTGACCGTGAATCTTTAGTGTGAGAATCGTAAGAACATTGTGTATACAAACCAATTTCACTAAATGTTAAAATAGGATAGGAAACAAATTGTATAATAGCTCATTCATTGTCATAACATTGCAGTAGACAAAATATTACATAATCATCATCAGTATCGGTCTAACAACGCTAATTAATTTAACAACTTTTCCTGTATGTAATTTTTGCACAAAGAGCAAATTGACAATAGGCCGTCGGTAATTGAGATTCGCTATACCTAATTTGCAGCTACAAAGTGGGACTGATTTGATTTTGTTCAGGTGACGTATATGAATTACGAGACGGTTTTGGAGCATGCATATCTTCCGCATCTGGAGGCTTCAGCTTTGCGACTGCCGTTGGACAGCGAGCGATACTACTTATTGGTAGTTTTGCCGGATAGAGGGGGTGTTTCCGAAATCGGAAGATTACTGGGCCGGATGGCGCGGGAATCTGACCTGGCTGATGTTTACGCAGCCTTGAGACCGCGCCGAGTTAAGGCAATCGTGCCCAGCTTTATGGTGAAGGGGCATGTCACTCTTACCACGGACTTGCAAAAGGTAAGGTCACAACATACCTACTCGATAGTCCCGATATAGGCATCACGAAAGCGTCTGCTAATCTGGATAATAGCAATTCTATTTCTGTCTTTCTATAAATGCTAGTAACTTCACAATCAAAATTATCGCACTTACACAACAATGAAGTTAACTGCCTATTATATAACAAGAATGAAAACGACAAAGCTTAGGCCTCGTCAGCCAAGGTTGGACAAAATAGACAACAATTATGTGAATCCCATCAATTCACAATTCTGTTAATCTGAGGTGTTATACGAGGTCTAACCCCGGGTTCTTTTCAAGATCAAGCTATGCATAATATATAAATACCGACAGTTGATCGTTATCAAATATAATTATTATATAATCTCTAATTTTCCCATCGAGGTAGGCATATAACAATAATAAGTACATTTACAATAGTTATTTTAGGAACATATTTTAAAGGAAATAAACATTAACAAAAACACAACGCATGGGCAACACTGAGTGGGATTCGAACCACGCATCTTTTCTCAATCTGCAAGAAACTTTTGCAGATATATTTTTCCTTTAAAATATTTCTCTAATAGCTCATCGGTGCACTTAAAAAAATACCTAGTTCTTTGATGATCCATAAAATTATAAAAAATGGCATAATGGTAACCACTTAGTTACCGTAAACCGATTAGGATGTACCTAGTATACATACACAAGCGAGTTAAAATTATCTTTCTAGGTAATTAGGTCTGTGTCGTGCCGTAAAATACATGTCTCGTATGTAGATTTACAAATGACCGGTTTCGGCATGATTAATATTTGACCGGTTTTAACTGTTAATGGCAAATTCTAGCGGGAACATCGATTGCAGGACTTGCATGATCTTTTTGTAATACCCAACCCAGCTAGCTATAAGTTTAATACAGTTGTATATATACCTACCTACTAATATAAATCGAGTTAAGATAAATAGTTTCGTTCCGGAGATTACCTCCAACAAGCATCAGAAATTTCCTAGTATTTTGTAATAATATGATTAGGTTGTATCATGTTAAAAGGTGTATCATCGGAACCTTTGGAACGAAGACTTATGCTTGTAGTTTAGGGCAGCTTACGAACTATGGCACGTTTATTTTGAGGTCTTATTTCAAGTTTAAGGCGGCGATAGATGATATGATAATTAATTTTCGATCCTTGTCCAGTAGCATAGAAATAAGCGATATAGAATTACATGAAAAATCGCATAAAAAATGATTGATTAGGTACTCGTTAAACTGCACATATTTTTTCCAAAACACTTTAGTTGGAGTAACTTCAAGGTATCTGACGTCTCCAGTCCAGTGTATTCTATATAGCTTTAAGTATTATCCATTGCATCTGCATGCCTGTAATGGGCAAGTTATTGTTACTTAAATAACCAACAATAAGATCATTGTGTACGTACATAACTTATCAATAAATGCCTTAGAATTATACCACGGCTGTTTCCATGAATATGTAAGTTAAACTTATCAAATGTCAAATACTTTCAGTTGGGAGTACGAGACGTGTTCGAGCCTCGACAGCGAGACTTCACTCCGATGACGAGACAAGGGGGCGTGTATGTGCGTAGCATCGAGCAGTCAGTCTCTGTCGCCATTCGCAAATACAAGCCTGATGAACCTAAGAAAAATCGTAAGTGAAACATATTAATATATGCCTGCTCGTGCTTTGTATCTATGTATAAATCAAATCGTAATTAAATTTCGCCTGAATTTGAGGAAAGTCTACCTACTCTTTTCTCCATGCAAACTTTACAAACGTAGTCGATTGTTGCGTCCCTGGATAAAGACATAGATATTTTTTTTTGTCATAAATCTTATCAGCCAGCCAGCCATGACCAGACCATGCAAGCCGCTACGTTTTGATTTTTTTAATTTATTTCTATTTTAATTAGAAAATGAAAAAAAAAAAACAAATCGTAGGGGCATATATAGTCATGGCAGATTTAGGTTTTATGGCATAAACATATTTGCTCTAATGTCTTATATCTAGAAAGGAAACAATAGATTACATTTTTATGGAGAAAGAGTCGGTAGCCTTTCCTCTTAACTGATGATGATTTCAGTGACTGAAATCCGGCAGTTGCAAAACATTAAGTTTTGATTACTACTTCAATGTGCTTTTTAGGGTTCCGTACCTCAAAGGTAATCCTCATGAAATCATGTTAATTTGGAAAAAGTAAGGTAGGTATAGGTGTTTAATTTGACTGTATATGGGTACGTACGCGACGGAACCCTTGGCACCCGAATCCGACTCGCACTTGACCGGGTTTTTTCTCATCGTAGGTATACATAGTCCCAGTCGCACTTGACCGAGTCTTTTCACATCGAAGGTATACATAGAGTAACTTATACATATAGGCAAGGTATATTTCCCCTCTCTCTCTCTGAGATGTAACTAACAGCTCAAAAGATAATTGCAAATTCTACTAGCTGTGTCCCGCGATTTCATCCGCGCAATTCTCGACCCCGTCGATATTTCGAAAAAATATTTTTTTAACGCATACATCATAAAAAGAACACACTTACAGCTCTCTACTATCAGCGCAGCGGTCAGTGTGTTTTGATTTATAAGCAAAGGACATAGTGTAGATTTAGATTTTTTGCGACCAACAGACATGTCGTTAGTTTGAATGTCACGTCCTCTCACCGCAAGCAAAAATTCCCTATATTAATGTTCATCGTCGACCCGTGACGGTGTTAATCGACCTCTGACGGCGAGAGGTATTCTATAGTTCTATGAAACCACACGTAGGGTTAGACGGTCGACCGCCCCGACCGGCGCCGGCGAGGTGGGCAGAACAATTAACTGGATCACATCGGAACGGGAGACCTCAAGCTTCGTCGCTTCCACTAATTATGTTAGTAATGCGAACTTTAAGTAGGTAGGTGGAAATAACCACACTTGACCCCTAATATTAATTGTGTAGCTGTATTGAGATATTATGTACAGTATATACTATAGAGGTAATTCTCAAACATATTCCATGTTCCTTTTACACATAATATACGCGTAATAAAATATAAACGGGCGCTGCAGCGCTAACATTATTGTTACGTATAAACTAAACGTAATAAATAAGATAGATGAAATGAACTCCGCTGCAGGCGTTAAGATGTAGTCGATCGATACCTACAGTACAGACTCTTCGTCCTTTCTTCCTCTAATATAATAAAATAATATCTAAGTCCCGATCCCACGGGAATTTTCAAAAATCCTCTCTTATCGGATGCCTACATCAAATAATAAAGAACACTCTCTCAAAATTTTAACCCTCTACTATCAGCGATTTAGGCTGTGCGTTGATCAGACAGGACAAAACATTTTATAGATGTAGATAACAGCACATTTACAGAAAAGACAAGCTTGTCTCAATCGTAGTGAATCGTAGGTGGATTATGGACGTGGCGACTCTTACCATTTCCATACAAACTTAATACCAAAATAAATTATGAAAAATTTAGTTATGTAAGTACCTTAATATCGATATTGGTGTCAATTCGAGCAAGCCAAATTCCGACATAACTTAACTTAAAATTAGTTAAGACGTGTCAAATTACAGATTGCTATTCAGAAAACGCCGACATAACTTATTATGACAGGACTAAACCAAAATAAGTTAGGTCGAACTAAATTAGGTTAGAAAACGTTTTTAGCTATTCGAAACAGCCACAAAACTGTCAAAATAGTAAACGTCGAACTAAAATTAAGTCGCGACTAATTTTGTGTGGACTAAAATTGGTCGTTGAAGTAAATAACAACATTTATCGAATAAATAACGTTACGATTGACAAATTTGTAATTTTGGCTGTAGTACGGGCTGAAAGGTGTTCTGAGTGCCGGCCTTTATGGACAGATTTAGTGAAAACCCTCAGAAAAACGTGTTTTGTTTAATTTTATTGCAAAAGCAATGACGAAGGGCTTCGATTAAAACGATTAAGAGACTGTTCCATTCCATTCGTATCGCCGGATAAGAAATTTAAAAAACTGTTTTGTATACCTACCAAATGACTACGACCTGCTGGACTTTCACAAACTACTCAGTCGTGACACCAATGATCGTCTCAGAGGTCACCACCTCAAATTACGCACCACCTTCTCGGACAACAACCCCAACAACGAACATTTCTTCAGCAACAGAGTGGTCAGAGCGTGGAACAAGCTACCAAAGGACATCATCTCGGCACAGTATCAGCCAGTTCAAGAACAAACTTGACAAATACTTAGCCAATACAGAAACAGACTAAGAATAGCTGGATACAGGCATCTATCAATTTGTATCAACTGCCTGCCTGATAAGTAAATAATAATAAAATACCTGTGGCAATATGCCTATTTGCACATACTAGGAGGCAACAATTATTTTCAATAAAAGTCATTTTATATCATTTACAAGTTTTATTCAAAATATATACTAGGTAGGTAGTTAAAATAGAATTTGATTCAGATTTGGCTAGAATTGTCTATACAGTTAAACCAGTAAGGAGTTTACTGTGCCTCTTCAACAAAAATTTCCTCAACTGTGTCTCCCCTCAACGCTTCAGCTAAAACTTGAGCCGCCCGCACCTTAGCACAGGCATTTTCTCTTAATGGCAGTGCAATATCTGCTCAGCTCAGCAGCCTAATATTTTCATTTAATGATGTCAGGCTATCGGCAACAGGCAGTCTTGGTGGTCTTGGGGCTCGCACCCGCTCAGGCCGGCATATACGGGGGCGGTTGGGCAGCTCAGGTTGTTGGGGCGGTGATTGATGAACTCATTGAGGATCTTCTAGCTGAGCAGGCACAGCAGGAGGAACTTCAGCAACAGCAGCAGCAGTATGTTCCATTTGGGGTCTGAAATTAACAATAAATAATTTAAGAATACAGCAAAAATATTTAATTATATGTATCACTTGGATTTTAAAGGAAAACTTACCTGCTCTACAGTCGCAAAACCATACACAGAGGCAGGTCCTACAATTTCCAATATTTTATTGTCCATATCTGTTAAATCTGGACCTGGAGGACCTCCTCCAGTTCCGCTGATGGAGCCCATACTTTTCGAGCTTTTGTTTTGCTGCGCCAGACATCCCAATTCTAAAAATAAAAGAGGAAATACATTTCAAACATAGTTAATCACTAAGTACTTGTAATGACAAACATTGAGCCGAGTAATAATTGGTATTTGGTTTCTTGGTAAAACTGGTACTCGGACAACTTTAATCTTTACATAGTCTAAAACAAAGTGACTTCCCTCTGTGTCGTGTCTGTTTGTATTTTGTATGTACGCTTAGATCTTTAAAATTATGCAGAGCTAGTAATTCTATTACTATTATAACGCGGAAGAGTTTGTTTTTTTGTTTGTTTGTTTGAACATGCTAATCTCAGGACCAGCGGTTGCTGGTCCGATTTGAAAAATTCTTTCAGTGTTGGATAGTCCATTTATTGAGGAAGGCTATAGGCTACATTTGATCCCGATAGTCCCACGGGATCGGGACTTACGCGGGTGAAACCGCGGGACGCAGCTAGTTGATTCCATAAACTATGACTTGAAAGTTGAAAGTAATATCATAGCAAAAATGTTTTTTCACAGAAACTCGATGGTTTAAAATTGCATTTTATGCAATACCTACTATATTCAGACCCTCTGTGTGGACCTATTTGCGTCGGTAAGGCTTAAATTTACTAGACTTAATCCATTTAACATATTTAGACTAATGAATAGAAAGCTTATGAGATTTTTTAGTTTGGTTGAACGCGCTAATCTCAGGAACTTACTGGTCCGAATTGAAAATATATTTTTGTGTTTGATAGTCCACATATCGAGGAAGATTAAAGGCTAGTAATGATCCTGATATTCTCGCGGAATCGGGACCTGGGCGGGTAAAGCCGCAGGCACTAGGATTGGTAGATAAATAAATCTAATTCCTCTTACGCTATCGAAATAGCAATTAGCATAGGTAAATTGCGTCAGAAATAAGACCTACCTTTTGCCAACTGAGCATGAAGCCTCTCCACTCCACAAGCAGTTCCTTTTGCTGCGTTCGTTAGGTCTTATTTACATTTTCCGACACAAAACTACAACAAAGCTGATTCACATGTATTACAAACTACAAAACGTAAACAAATAATCATAGAGAAATCTAGACGAATAAAGTACTACCAACCTCACAGCATAAACCATTCGTTCTCATTTTTTTATCTGTGAATCCAATTTAGTCCGTGTTTAGTCCTGTCATTTTCAAATTCTAAGTTTAGTTTGTGGACGAAACGGAATAGCATACAAACTTAACTTAACTAAAATAAGTCTGTTTTTGGTTAGGTTAAGTTTTAGTCGGTGGTTTGCTCGAATTGACCCCATTGGTGTCAATTCGAGCAAGCCAAATTCCGACTTAACTTAACTTAAAATTAGTTAAGACGTGTCAAATTACAGATTGCTATTCAGAAAACGCCGACTTAACTTATTATGACAGGACTAAACCAAAATAAGTTAGGTCGAACTAAATTAGGTTAGAAAACGTTTTTAGCTATTCGAAACGGCCACAAAACTGTCAAAATAGTAAACGTCGAACTAAAATTAAGTCGCGACTAATTTTGTGTGGACTAAAATTGGTCGTTGAAGTAAATAACAACATTTATCGAATAAATAACGTTACGATTGATAAATTTGTAATTTTGGCTGTAGTACGGGCTGAAAGGTGTTCTGAGTGCCGGCCTTTATGGACAGATTTAGTGAAAACCCTCAGAAAAACGTGTTTTGTTAAATGTTTTTGTTTAATTTTATTGCAAAAGCAATGACGAAGGGCTTAAATTAAAACGATTAAGAGACTGTTCCAATCCATTCGTATTGCCGGATAACAAATTTAAAAAACTGTTTTGTATACCTACCAAATGACTACGACCCGCTGGACTTTCACAAACTACTCAGTCGTGACACCAATGATCGTCTCAGAGGTCACCACCTCAAATTACGCACCACCTTCTCGGACAACAACCCTCACGAACATTTCTTCAGCAACAGAGTGGTCAGAGCGTGGAACAAGCTACCAAAGGACATCATCTCGGCACAGTATCAGCCAGTTCAAGAACAAACTTGACAAATACTTAGCCAATACAGAAACAGACTAAGAATAGCTGGATACAGGCATCTATCAATTGTATCAACTGCCTGCCTGATAAGTAAATAATAATAAAATACCTGTGGCAATTATGCCTATTTGCACATACTAGGAGGCAACAATTATTTTCAATAAAAGTCATTTTATATCATTTACAAGTTTTATTCAAAATATATACTAGGTAGGTAGTTAAAATAGAATTTGATTCAGATTTGGCTAGAATTATCTATACAGTTAAACCAGTTAGGAGTTTACTGTGCCTCTTCAACAAAAATTTCCTCAACTGTGTCTCCCCTCAACGCTTCAGCTAAAACTTGAGCTGCCCGCACCTTAGCACAGGCATTTTCTCTTAATGGCAGTGCAATATCTGCTCAGCTCAGCAGCCTAATATTTTCATTTAATGCTGCTGTCAGGCTATCGGCAACAGGCGGTCTTGGTGGTCTTGGGGCTCGCACCCGCTCAGGCCGGCATATACGGGGGCGGTTGGGCAGCTCAGGTTGTGGCGGTGATTGATGAACTCATTGAGGATCTTCTAGCTGAGCAGGCACAGCAGGAGGAACTTCAGCAACAGCAGCAGCAGTATGTTCCATTTGGGGTCTGAAATTAACAATAAATAATTTAAGATATACAGCAAAAATATTTAATTATATGTATTACTTGGTTTTTAAAGGAAAACTTACCTGCTCTACAGTCGCAAAACCATACACAGAGGCAGGTCCTACAATTTCCAATATTTTATTGTCCAGATCTGTTAAATCTGGACCTGGAGGACCTCCTCCAGTTCCGCTGATGGAGCCCATACTTTTCGAGCTTTTGTTTTTGTTTTGCTGCGCCAGACATCCCAATTCTAAAAATAAAAGAGGAAATACATTTCATACATAGTTAATTACGAAGTACTTGTAATGACAAACATTGAGCCGAGTAATAATTGGTATTTGGTTTCTTGGTAAAACTGGTACTCGGACAACTTTAATCTTTACATAGTCTAAAACAAAGTGACTTCCCTCTCTGTCGTGTCTGTTTGTATTTTGTATGTACGCTTAGATCTTTAAAACTATGCAGAGCTAGTAATTCTATTACTATATAAAGTGGAAGAGTTTGTTTTTTTGTTTGTATATTCAGACCCTCTGTGTGGACCTATTTGCGTCGGTAAGGCTTAAATTTACTAGACTTAATCCATTTAACATATTTAGAATAATGAATAGAAAGCTTATGAGATTTTTTAGTTTGGTTGAACGCGCTAATCTCAGGAACTTACTGGTCCGAATTGAAAATATATTTTTGTGTTTGATAGTCCACATATCGAGGAAGATTAAAGGCTAGTAATGATCCTGATATTCTCGCGGAATCGGGACCTGGGCCGCCGGCACTAGGATTGGTAGATAAATAAATCTAATTCCTCTTACGCTATCGAAATAGCAATTAGCATAGGTAAATTGCGTCAGAAATAAGACCTACCTTTTGCCAACTGAGCATGAAGCCTCTCCACTCCACAAGCAGTTCCTTTTGCTGCGTTCGTTAGGTCTTATATACATTTTCCGACACAAAAATACAACAAAACTGATTCAGACGAATTACAAACTACAAAAAGTAAACAAATAATCATAGAGAAATCTAGACGAATAAAGTACTACCAACCTCACAGCATAAACCATTCGTTCTCATTTTTTTATCTGTGAATCCAATTTAGTCCGTGTTTAGTCCTGTCATTTTCAAATTCTAAGTTTAGTTTGTGGACAAAACCGAATAGCATACAAACTTAATTTAACTAAAATAAGTCTGTTTTTGGTTAGGTTAAGTTTTAGTCGGTGGTTTGCTCGAATTGACCCCTATCAACCAGTTCAAGAACAAACTTGACAAATACTTAGCCAATACAGAAACAGACTAAGAATAGCTGGATACAGGCATCTATCAATTGTATCAACTGCCTGCCTGATAAGTAAATAATAATAAAATACCTGTGGCAATATGCCTATTTGCACATACTAGGAGGCAACAATTATTTTCAATAAAAGTCATTTTATATCATTTACAAGTTTTATTCAAAATATATACTAGGTAGGTAGTTAAAATAGAATTTGATTCAGATTTGGCTAGAATTGTCTATACAGTTAAACCAGTTAGGAGTTTACTGTGCCTCTTCAACAAAAATTTCCTCAACTGTGTCTCCCCTCAACGCTTCAGCTAAAACTTGAGCTGCCCGCACCTTAGCACAGGCATTTTCTCTTAATGGCAGTGCAATATCTGCTCAGCTCAGCAGCCTAATATTTTCATTTAATGCTGCTGTCAGGCTATCGGCAACAGGCGGTCTTGGTGGTCTTGGGGCTCGCACCCGCTCAGGCCGGCATATACGGGGGCGGTTGGGCAGCTCAGGTTGTTGTGGCGGTGATTGATGAACTCATTGAGGATCTTCTAGCTGAGCAGGCACAGCAGGAGGAACTTCAGCAACAGCAGCAGCAATATGTTCCGTTTGGGGTCTGAAATTAACAATAAATAATTTAAGATATACAGCAAAAATATTTAATTATATGTATCACTTGGTTTTTAAAGGAAAACTTACCTGCTCTACAGTCGCAAAACCATACACAGAGGCAGGTCCTACAATTTCCAATATTTTATTGTCCAGATCTGTTAAATCTGGACCTGGAGGACCTCCTCCAGTTCCACTGATGGAGCCCATACTTTTCCAGCTTTTGTTTTTGTTTTGCTGCGCCAGACATCCCAATTCTAAAAATAAAAGAGTAATGGTAAAAAATTACAACAAAACAAAGGAAATACATTTCATACATAGTTAATCACGAAGTACTTGTAATGACAAACATTGAGCCGAGTAATAATTGGTATTTGGTTTCTTGGTAAAACTGGTACTCGGACAACTTTAATCTTTACATAGTATAAAACAAAGTGACTTCCCTCTCTGTCGTGTCTGTTTGTATTTTCTATGTATGCTTAGATCTTTAAAACTAACCCTTACGCGGGTGAAACCGCAGGGTGCAGAGCTAGTAATTCTACTACTATTATAAAGCGGAAGAGTTTGTTTTTTTGTTTGAACGCACTAATCTCAGGACCAGCGGTTGCTGGTGCGAATTGAAAAATTCTTTCAGTGTTGGATAGTCCATTTATTGAGGAAGGCTATAGGCTACATTTGATCCCGATAGTCCCACGGGATCGGGACTTACGCGGGTGAAACCGCGGGACGCAGCTAGTTGATTCCATAAACTATGACTTGAAAGTTGAAAGTAATATCTTAGCAAAAATGTTTTTTCACAGAACAGAACAGGTTTAAAATTGCATTTTATGCAACACCTACTATATTCAGACCCTCTGTGTGGACCTATTTGCGTCGGTAAGGCTTAAATTTACTAGACTTAATCCATTTAACTTATCTAAACTAATGAATAGAAAGCTTAGGAGATTTTTTAGTTTGGTTGAACGCGCTAATTTTAGGAACTTACTGGTCCGAATTGAAAATATATTTTTGTGTTTGATAGTCCACATATCGAAGAAGATTAAAGGCTAGTAATGATCCTGATATTCTCGCGGAATCGGGACCTGGGCGGGTAAAGCCGCAGGCACTAGTATCGGTAGATAAATAAATCTAATTCCTCTTACGCAATCGAAATAGCAATTAGCATAGGTAAATTGCGTCAAAAATAAGACCTACCTTTTGCTAACTGAGCATGAAGCCTCTCCACTCCACAAGCAGTTCCTTTTGCTGCGTTCGTTAGGTCTTATATACATTTTCCGACACAAAACTACAACAAAACTGATTCAGATGAATTACAAACTACAAAAAGTAAACAAATAATCATAGAGAAATCTAGACGAATAAAGTACTACCAACCTCACAGCATAAACCATTCGTTCTCAATTTTTTATCTGTGAATCCAATTTAGTCCGTGTTTAGTCCTGTCATTTTCAAATTCTAAGTTTAGTTTGTGGACAGCACCGAATAGCATACAAACTTAACTTAACTAAACTAAGTCTGTTTTTGGTTAGGTTAAGTTTTAGTCGGTGGTTTGCTCAAATTGACCCCATTATTTCTGTTCGAACTAGATTTTCTTCTAATATTTTATTTTTATAACATGTTTTATTATCAAGCATGAAAAATAAAATACATAAATACATAATAGGTATTGGTGTCAATTCGAGCAAGCCAAATTCCGACTTAACTTAACTTAAAATTAGTTAAGACGTGTCAAATTACAGATTGCTATTCAGAAAACGCCGACTTAACTTATTATGACAGGACTAAACCAAAATAAGTTAGGTCGAACTAAATTAGGTTAGAAAACGTTTTTATCTATTCAAAACGGCCACAAAACTGTCAAAATAGTAAACGTCGAACTAAAATTAAGTCGCGACTAATTTTGTGTGGACTAAAATTGGTCGTTGAAGTAAATAACAACATTTATCGAATAAATAACGTTACGATTGACAAATTTGTAATTTTGGCTGTAGTACGGGCTGAAAGGTGTTCTGGCAGGGCTATTCACGCCCACCGATCCGAATCCGACGGTCGGTACAGCAGTTTTTCGGAATCTTCTTTCCGAGCCGAAAAATCTGGAAATTGCGATTCAGGCTACCGTTTCCGCATATTCGGAAACTCGGCCGACGGAAGTCATATTTTTCCGATAAAAAATCATAAACAATTTTCATCTACATTGAATCTTTCATCTACACCAAAATAATCACAGTTGTCAGTGTCAAACAAGTGTTGAGACTTCAGCGTCAAACGCAGTGTTGCCAATTTGGCAGATTTATCGCCAAAACCACCGGTTCTGGGGAAGGTTGGAAATGGCGAAAATATTTTTATCAACTTATTCTGATTACATTTTCCCGAGTCTTAGTCGCGTATTGTTATTTATTTTCTTACCTCGATGTTTTATTTTATTTTTACAATAGATGTAACAATATTGTCGGAACTGCACCAGCTTTTTTTTCGCATAAAAAAACATGAAATTTGTTTGAGACATCACCTTTAGTACTAACTAGTACCTACATTATATTATCTCAATGAGGTAATGTTTAAAAATGTAACTTCTGGCGGAATTTTAATGGACATTGACGAAATTGAAAAAATTGGTAATGGTATCACTGACAATACGCGGTTGAAAGTTTTGCTGTTTCGAAACTTTTGGCAGTTTCTGCTTTTTCTTCACTTCAAATAAATCACAAAATATGCATCGACCCTCGAGGTGGAGAGTCCACCTTCAGAGGACCCCCCAGCGCTCCCTCCAGTGCCAGAGCCCCTCGAGCGGCTGATCCGGTCCTCGAGAGGCAGGCTGTGGCACAGGAAGGGATCGCTCCCGCCCTGCTGGTTCTCGCTGCCGCAGTAGATAAAATGGCTGATGTAATGAAGAGTTTCCGCCTATGAGGTAAATTAATAAATAAGACTTTTTTTTAAATAATTTAATATAGTTAAAATAAACATAAATTTAAAGTAAACATAAAAATAAAGTTAAGTAAAGTGAGTCCTCTCAAACTGTCCCTCTGTTAGGCGAGGGTCTCCTCTTAGAGGGGTTAGCAAGTCACCACAGAAGCAAGAAAATAAAAAAAGCAGATTTAGTAACTAGGCTACAGCACGCCTAGCTACTAAATCTGCCCTTACTTCAAGTCCCCTTTGGTGTAACTCACTACAAGTGACATGAAAATTTTCTTGCTGTTGGTCGGCATCACTGGCAATCACTAACTCTCCAATGTCCAACTCCGCCAGGCCAGCCTCCACGAACATATTGTGAAGCACTGCGCATGCATTGACGATGCAGCCCGCCTTTGTTGGTGCACACTCCAACGCCCTGTGGCTATTTAAGCACCTAAACGCACTCCAAAGCGTCGCTCAATGGAATTGCGTGAACGGATATGGACGTTGGTGTAATGCTGCTCAAGCATGCCTTGTGCAGCATGTAAAACGGGAGTCAAGA
The DNA here is from genome assembly GCA_958496205.1 of Idaea biselata. Lineage (NCBI taxonomy): Eukaryota > Metazoa > Arthropoda > Insecta > Lepidoptera > Geometridae > Idaea > Idaea biselata. The sequence goes on along the minus strand of OY292394.1, from coordinate 38,710,373 downwards.
GCCAGGGCTCCAGTGGATATCCTGAATCACCTGAAAAAATATAACTGCTATTATTATAAGATTCAGAAATCATTATAATCATTTTTGTTACAGAACAGAAAATTATAAACAGAATACTAACCAAGTAGCCAACATGGGTCTCCTCTGGAAACTCGTATCATTTTGTCTCGGAGCAGGCTGCACCTCCATATGAAGGCATTGTGGCTGCTACCCGGGTATTTCGCCAACACATTAAGGATCCTCAGTTCACTGTCACACACCTGAGTTTAAAAATTGATATTTGTTAAGTATTTGTTATTGTAAAGGAATTTCTAGTTAATCTTATTAATAAACACAGTTTAAAACAATTGATTAAGATTACCGCTTGGACATTTAAGGAGTGGTATCCCTTCCGGTTGACGTAGAGCTCCTCATTCCTACTAGGTTTTTTGATAAAAACATGGGTACCATCAACATACCCCACTACCCCTAGGACTCCAAACTTTCTGAAATTTCTGAAATAGAGTAAAAATGAAACTAAGTAATTGTAATTAACGAATTGTAAGCAGTTGGTAGTGATTGATACCATGGTTAGTTTTATCTTTAGTTGACTTGAAAAAGGTTCTCGGTTCATAGCTTTATTATTATTATCTACTGATTATTATTTAAAAAAATAATGACAGAATGTTAATGTTAGTTATAGCATTTTTATTATAGATAATTTAACTTTGGTTGCTTAATGAGACCAAATATTAAGATTTGTATGTTGTTCATTGTGCTGTTTAATGTTTTGTTTTTCTTTTAAATTACAAACAAATTCAATGCAAACTCATTTTCCCGATCCTAATTGTACTCTACTGTTACTCTACTTACCAATAAATATGTTACTTCTAATTTTATATATTTCATTTAACACTGGATAGAGTTATGTAAGTACCTACTTACTTATTAATAGTGAGCTGTGTGTTTGCTGGAAACACCACCCACTTTTTAAGGATGTCAGGGTGGTTCATGGCATTAACCACCTCGCTAATGGCCCTAGACACCGATGCCTGGCTCATACTTACATCGGCGTTTCGGCCACAAGGTCTTTGATATGTGCCATTACCAAAAAAAAACAAGGCGGCGGTGAGCACCTGAATAATACGGATGTATCTACTACCTAAAATTATGTAAGATTTTACATAGAGGTAATTTGAATACTTGTGTAGTTTCAACTTGCCTGTCGGCAGGTAGGTAACTAAACCAACTTACCTTTAATTCGACTGTCAGGGCAGTCACCATACTACCACCAGACATATAGGACCTCACTTGCTCTACAAGGCTAAAAATTATAGGCTACCACCAGACATGGCTCTTAAGCCATGTCTGGTGGTAGCCTATAATTTTTCTGGAAAATGCTCCCAAGGAAGGGATTCGTCACGTCCCTGTTACGATGGAGCATTAAAGTGGTTGACCTTTGTTGCGCTCCGCGGCGCCTATTGCGGTTGCGTAACGCAAGAATTATTTCCATCTTAAATTATCCATATTTTCGAAAAAGATGTCTAATAATATTATAGTATATCCGTTGTCTAGTACCCACAGTGCAAGCCTAGTTGCTTAGTTTGGGGCTAGATGACGATGTATGCAACGTCCTTTACATATTTAATTAAACAAAATAACCTTATAATATTCTTTTCAAACATAAACAACAATCTAAACCGAACTTCGGTAGGCTTTCCGACGGCTAAATCCTATCGGTAAGATTCCGAATCAATAGCTGTCAAATTCGTTCAACCGACCCGAATATCGGTTTTGTGAATCGCAGTTCGTGTCACTATACTCTGTGGATCGTGTTTTTTTTAACTTTATCCGACATCGGTAGCGGTCCGAAGCTCTCTGAATAGCCCTGCTGAGTGCTGGCCTTTATGGACAGATTTAGTGAAAACCCTCAGAAAAACGTGTTTTGTTAAATGTTTTTGTTTAATTTTATTGCAAAAGCAATGACGAAGGGCTTAGATTAAAACGAATAAGAGACTGTTCCAATCCATTCGTATTGCCGGATAACATTTAAAAAACTGTTTTGTATACCTACCAAATGACTACGACCTGCTGGACTTTCACAAACTACTCAGTCGTGACACCAATGATCGTCTCAGAGGTCACCACCTCAAATTACGCACCACCTTCTCGGACAACAACCCTCACGAACATTTCTTCAGCAACAGAGTGGTCAGAGCGTGGAACAAGCTACCAAAGGACATCATCTCGGCACAGTATCAGCCAGTTCAAGAACAAACTTGACAAATACTTAGCCAATACAGAAACAGACTAAGAATAGCTGGATACAGGCATCTATCAATTGTATCAACTGCCTGCCTGATAAGTAAATAATAATAAAATACCTGTGGCAATTATGCCTATTTGCACATACTAGGAGGCAACAATTATTTTCAATAAAAGTCATTTTATATCATTTACAAGTTTTATTCAAAATATATACTAGGTAGGTAGTTAAAATAGAATTTGATTCAGATTTGGCTAGAATTATCTATACAGTTAAACCAGTTAGGAGTTTACTGTGCCTCTTCAACAAAAATTTCCTCAACTGTGTCTCCCCTCAACGCTTCAGCTAAAACTTGAGCTGCCCGCACCTTAGCACAGGCATTTTCTCTTAATGGCAGTGCAATATCTGCTCAGCTCAGCAGCCTAATATTTTCATTTAATGCTGCTGTCAGGCTATCGGCAACAGGCGGTCTTGGTGGTCTTGGGGCTCGCACCCGCTCAGGCCGGCATATACGGGGGCGGTTGGGCAGCTCAGGTTGTGGCGGTGATTGATGAACTCATTGAGGATCTTCTAGCTGAGCAGGCACAGCAGGAGGAACTTCAGCAACAGCAGCAGCAGTATGTTCCATTTGGGGTCTGAAATTAACAATAAATAATTTAAGATATACAGCAAAAATATTTAATTATATGTATTACTTGGTTTTTAAAGGAAAACTTACCTGCTCTACAGTCGCAAAACCATACACAGAGGCAGGTCCTACAATTTCCAATATTTTATTGTCCAGATCTGTTAAATCTGGACCTGGAGGACCTCCTCCAGTTCCGCTGATGGAGCCCATACTTTTCGAGCTTTTGTTTTTGTTTTGCTGCGCCAGACATCCCAATTCTAAAAATAAAAGAGGAAATACATTTCATACATAGTTAATCACGAAGTACTTGTAATGACAAACATTGAGCCGAGTAATAATTGGTATTTGGTTTCTTGGTAAAACTGGTACTCGGACAACTTTAATCTTTACATAGTATAAAACAAAGTGACTTCCCTCTCTGTCGTGTCTGTTTGTATTTTGTACGTACGCTTAGATCTTTAAAACTATGCAGAGCTAGTAATTCTGTTACTATATAAAGCGGAAGAGTTTGTTTTTTTGTTTGTATATTCAGACCCTCTGTGTGGACCTATTTGCGTCGGTAAGGCTTAAATTTACTAGACTTAATCCATTTAACATATTTAGACTAATGAATAGAAAGCTTATGAGAATTTTTAGTTTGGTTGAACGCGCTAATCTCAGGAACTTACTGGTCCGAATTGAAAATATATTTTTGTGTTTGATAGTCCACATATCGAGGAAGATTAAAGGCTAGTAATGATCCTGATATTCTCGCGGAATCGGGACCTGGGCGGGTAAAGCCGCAGGCACTAGGATTGGTAGATAAATAAATCTAATTCCTCTTACGCTATCGAAATAGCAATTAGCATAGGTAAATTGCGTCAGAAATAAGACCTACCTTTTGCCAACTGAGCATGAAGCCTCTCCACTCCACAAGCAGTTCCTTTTTCCTTTTACTTCCATACATTTACCATCAGCGCCTCTAACGGTAACTTTTATGAACTAAAATCGGTAGTATGAGTTTTTTCGAGTAAAACTATTCGAGCTCTACCGGAAGTATTCGTACGTGAACTCGATGATCCTTATAGTTTCGCAGAATTTGGCAGTACGAGTTACATGTTTGACAGTTGACGCATCGTAAAAGTTAACGAATAGTATCAAACTCATAGTTTCCTTTCTCACCAAACTTTTTATTGTGAGTGATAAACTAAATCACGATTTTTTGTTTAAAAATGATGTCTTCCCGTGTGTTTTTTGCTCTACGCATGGTAGCAGAGGCTGCTCAAGTCGCCCGCCGTCGAAATCGACGTCGGCAGCTTATTTTGCGGAGAAATATGTTGTCGGTGTCGGATATTACAGACACACATTTCATCCAGAGATATCGTCTAAATAAATCGGCTTATTATCATTTGTGTAACATTTTAAGTGAGTTAACAGATCTACGTAGCTCACAAAGAGTATCATTGGAAACAAAGGTGAGTTTAAAACTGACTTAGGTCAAGTGAAATGAGTGAGAGATTAGACTATTGGATTTCAAATATAGATAGGTAACTCTATAATTATATTTTCAGGTTTTGTGTGCCCTTCTATTTTATGCCAATGGTGATTACCAAAGAGTAATAGGTTTAGCTAATTGTTTTTCTCAAGAGGCAATTAGTAGATATGTGAATGAAGTTACCCGGGCACTAAACCATCCAAATGTGGTGCGTAGATATATAAGCTTCCCCAGTACATCTGAAGCCAGGGAACAAGTAAAGCAAAGGTCAGTATTTTACTCACTAAAATGAACCAATTTGTTTGATTTCTATGAACAAATTATTGACCGACACTTATTTTTAGATACTATGACAAATATGGAATCCCTGGAGTACTAGGGTCTATTGATGGGTCACATTTTCCCATATTTACTCCACCTAAAAACATGGAGCATCATTTTTACTGCAGAAAGCATTACCATTCCATAAATGTACAAATGGTAAGGATTTGTAACTTTCATTTTCAAATAAATATGCAAGTATTATATACATACATACATATACATGGCATTGAATTTTATTCTGCTATAAATAAATGTTATATTGCAGGTTTGTGATCATGACACCCGTATCTTAAATGTTAACCCCAAATTTGGTGGAGCGGCTCATGATGCATTTGTATGGGAGAACAGCGATCTGAATGATTACATGCAAATGTTGCATAGAAACGGAGAATGTTGCTGGCTCCTAGGTAGGTACTCAAATTAAATCATAATGATTAAAATCTATGCATTATTAATACATCAGTTACATAGTTATACAACTTGAAGTAAATACAATTACCTACTAGTATTTATTTAAAGATATTGTTTTGTTATTATCAGGTGACTCTGGATATCCACAAAGGCCATGGTTAATGACACCTTACAACAATCCAACCCCGGGTACTTCACAAGAGACATACAACAAGATTCATAGTAAAACAAGAGTCATTATTGAAAATACCTTTGGGAGAATGAAGAACCGATGGCGATGTCTTTGTAAGCAACGGGTCTTACATTATAAACCCAAGAAATGTGCACAAATAATAACGGCCTGTGCAGTATTGCACAATCTCACTTTGGACTTCAATGTGCCAGCTCCAAGAGATATTGTAGGTATGTATCTATGCATTGAATTCATTAAAAGAAATCTCTTATTTCATTTCAGCTACAGGCTATGGCATCCAATTTAACATGAACTATGTGGTCTATATGATATAAACCACAATCTATTGCAGACAATGCATTTAATAATATTATTCAACTTTGTCTTATTCTTACAATTTTATTCTTGTTTCCAGTTGATCCAGAGTTTCATCGGCTAGAAGTTCCTGAGCAGGGACAGGGAGAGCCTTCCTTCCTTATACTGGGTCGCGCAACACGTGACACTTTAGCTCAGAGACTTCATGGTGCCAGAGATTTATGAAATTACTAGCATCGCCCCGCAGTTTCACTCGCCTAAATCCCTTGGAAAAATCGGGATAAAAGAAGCCTATGTATTCTAGGTCTCCAGCAATCTATATTCGAAGTTTCATTGCAAATTGTTCAGTAGTTGAGTGAAAGTGTAACAATGCATACATATTTTATATACTTACTTGCAACCGTTCCTGTTTATAATATTAATAGGAATTTTTGTTCAATTCTATACCCTATTACATAGTTTGGAAATGATGTAATGTTGTTTTATTAATGAAAAAATGCAATGTTAACACACAGTATTTAAATCAATCACTTTATTACTTATTCATAATTAATTACATAACAGAATACCAGACATGTTTTAAATTCTTTAATCATAACAATATAAAACTAAGTCCACCTAATCCTACACAACATAAGGCAACAAGCACATGATCTTATAAGGATCTTTCTATAAAAACGATCCTGAGTGACAGATGATTAGGTTTGAAAGGAAAATGAAGAAGTTGTTAACAAGTAAATTTGTAAAAAAACCCAAAAAGTAACACTTGCTTTAAATTTTTTACCACTTTATAATATACAAATTGCATCAAAGTAGTGGATAAATTTCATAATAACTAGATATACACATAGGTACTATTTACTATGAAATTTTTCCATTATTTTGGTGCAATTTTCAAATAAAACTTGCCACCGAGCTTGGACCTCGCGCTCTGCTTGGCGATTACGTAGCTCTTCTTCTCTTAGTCTTAAAGACTCGGTGGCAAATCTTGTTAATGAGTCATTAATCTTCTCCATCAAACCTCGCCATCTGTCATCACTTTGAAGAAAGTGTGTGGTGGCGTCATCTTGTTCCACAGCAGCCCGTCGCCGGTTGCGCCGTGGTGTTAATTGGCGTTGCCGAATCGCGCGGCGGGTCTGTGATGTCGTCCCCCCTCCATGCTGCACATGGTGGGAGGTGGGTGACATCAGACCACCAGTTTCCTCCACATCTGTACGAAAAGGAGTTGACACTGCTTGGGCACGAGCATCTTCGTCCATTTGTACTGGACCTGGGGGAAACTGGGTGTCTATGCTTCCTGTTGCCACATCTTGATATTGTATATCTGCAAAATAATAAAGAAACTAAAGTTAATTAACTATTTTAAATATACTATAGGGGAGCAGATAGATGAATACCTACATCTAAACTAGCTAGCTAACATAGCTGCTAAGCTATTATATTGTATAGCAGATTCCCGCGGTTTCACCCGCGTAAGTCCCGATCCCGTGGGAATATCGGGATCAAAAGTAGCCTACGTTACTCGGGATGAATGTAGCTGAAAGAATTTTTGAAATCGGTCCAGTAGTTTCGGAGATTACCCCCAAATTACATACATACATACATGTTACCAACATTACCTCTTTATAATATTAGTATAGATATCCCACTATTAAAGTAATACACTGATAGTCTTGCATCTACAAATATTATTATTTTCTGTTTACTAAGTATACCTTTTTGTGTTGTTGTGTGTTTATGACTACTCATTATACAATAATTATTTATTACATAGCATTCTGCTACCAATCTTGGACATTGAGCTTAAATGTGTGTCTTTCTCATTAGAAAGTATTTAAAAAAATTACATACCCATCACAATTTCTTCCTGTTGTGTTTGTAGCAAGGAAGGCGACTCTTGGTGGGTGGGTGGCTGAACTAAGCCAGAAGTTTGAGGCAACTGGAAAATATAAGAAATGTTAAAATAAAAATGACACTGCCTATTCTTTAATATCAATCAACTAGCTGCGTCCCGTGGTTTCACCCGCGTAAGTCCCGGTCCCGTAGGAATATCGGGATCAAAAGTAGTCTATAGCCTTCCTCAATAAATGGACTATCCAACACTGAAAGTTTTTCAAATCAGACCAGCGGTTCCAGAGATTAGCACGTTCAAACAAACAAACACTTCCGCTTTATAATAGTCAATATTTTACCTCAATACCCACTTCGGCCACATCAGCCATGCCAGTAGCCGCTACAGGTCCAACCAGGCTTAGAACTCTCTGTTCTAAATCTGAGAGGACCAGTTTGCAGGCTGGCCCACCACCTGTACCCCGTATAGCTCTATTTATTTTAGCCGCCTTCCTTTTTGTATTATTTTTTAGATCACTCCAAACCTGTACAAGCAAAGCAAAGCATTTATTCAAATTTGTGAATTTACATACATTCTACTACATACCAGGATGCATTTGTGAAAGAGGTACAAACTTTTTTCCACTTTTCTAACGTTTTCGGTTGGCCTGAAGCATCCATGTTTAACAATCGGACGAGCTCCGTCCATCGCTCTACGGCTTGTTGTCGCCCGTGTGCCCCATCCATGGGTTTAAGAAGGTCTCCATGCCTACAATGAATAAGTAAATATTGAAAACACAGCTTATATTGCATTTGCATACTTAGAATAACACGTAGAAAAAAGGTTATTAAGGTACGTTTCTACAAACCTTTCCATGAAATCCACTAATACAAGGAATTGGCCCTCGCTGGTCTTCATATTTTATAGTTTCTCTAAAAGCACTTTAAAAATCACTTCAAAATAAACAAACAATTCAAACAAGTGAGTGACGCGCAACTAAGGATGCATCTGACGCTATATCAAAGTTGCCAATTTCTCGAACAAGTTTACGCAAAACAACATAAATTATTCCCCCTAATATAAAAATCTTTAGAAATAGGACATTTCTTTTAAACAATTTATATGATAATCTAATTATTTTAGGAAACTATAGCATATTATATTTTTCAACGCTTGAAAACAAAATATTAGACATATAAAATAATCATAGACCCGTGAAATATTCCCACACGTACAATTTCGCCCCAAAAACTGGCAACTTCATTCAGAAAACGGGCTGCGAGACGTCAAAATGTTTGTGTCTCTTTCTTTCATACTAGTTTGAGTAGGTAGGAAGATATTCCGTAACTATTTCGTTGGATCAAACTATGTGATCGACAGTTTACACGATACGATGAAATAAAATCTTATACTGCCGACTGTGACGGAAACTGCCACTATGGAAGTATTAACTGTGAAAGTTTATCGAGCTTACGATACGAATTTTCGTTTTGTACTATTGTAACTGGTACTAACCCTACAGTGAAATGAATTACAAACTACAAAAAGTAAACAAATAATCATAGAGAAATCTAGACGAATAAAGTACTACCAACCTCACAGCATAAACCATTCGTTCTCATTTTTTTATCTGTGAATCCAATTTAGTCCGTGTTTAGTCCTGTCATTTTCAAATTCTAAGTTTAGTTTGTGGACAAAACCGAATAGCATACAAACTTAACTTAACTAAAATAAGTCTGTTTTTGGTTAGGTTAAGTTTTAGTCGGTGGTTTGCTCGAATTGACCCCATTATTCACATTAAAAAAAAACGGAGAAACATTTTTCAATGAAAAAATGTTACTCCGTTTTATTTCATTTCGAATGAATATTTTGGAAAACCTTGTGATGGGGACCCTTTAAAAGTAAAATCTTAATCCGAATAATATCGATATTAAGGTAGAAAACTAATTTTTTCATAATTTATTTTGGTATTAAGTTTGTATGGAAATGGTAACAGTCGCCACGTTCTTAAGCCACAGTCTTTGTCTTGACAAAGTTGAGGACGAGTTGATGCAATTCTATAATTTGGGCGCGAGGCACGCAGTGGGCATTCTTAGATGGTAATTAGGTATGTAGGTGCGAAGACGGTCTCCAGTGGCCTCGTTTTCCAGTGCAGGAGTCGAGATAATTGTTGCCAAAATAGTGCAAATGCGACGTAAGTGCGGCTATTGTTTTCGACTTGTGACGCAATGAGGAGACACGGCCGTTTGCCTCCATTGATGCAGTCTACCTACCTACTCTCCCTACCTATCTACCTATCGTCTATTAGGGAAAATCTGCATCGCATTATTGTGACCTGAATGCCTAATCGCCAATCCAAAATGATGATTTGCGGACAGTCCTCCATTTCAATTACATAAATGAGTTTAACTCTGATGATTGTTTCCGTTTGAGTTATTTTGTTAAAGCGATCGTTAGATAAGCGCTAGATTTATTCACATTTCAAGGATGACGCTAAATTGTTACGAAACTTGGCCCATTTCTATTGTGTCAGTGATTTAATCTGGAAGAGATGGGATCAAATAAACTACATTATTGAACAATAACTACATAAGTTGGTAAACAATGGGTAACAGCACCGGTATTATTTATCTAGTGACTAGTGAATAACTCAGTTTCATTGGCACTTCTCCTTCTCATCCGAGCGATGTTCCCGGTTGCATCCCTCTCGGGAGCCCGGGGTACGCTTAACCCTAAATGTTTTATTTAATTTGGGGTCGACGCAGTTTCATAGGCACTATAGTTGGTTATCCATATAGATATTAAGGGGAAGTACCTATTCTTTTCTCAATTCAAAACTGTTTCCTCCCTGGATAAAGACTGAGAAAATATGTTTATGCCACAAAACCTATAGCATGAATTTGGAAAAAATAGAATAAGAAAAAATTCAAAGCTTAGGACCTTTGTCATGGCAGATATAGATTTTATGGCATATACATATTTGCTCTAATGTGTTATCCAGGTTGGATATCCATCCAGGTATCCAGGTATCCCTGTGGTTACATTTTTCTAGCATTTCCCATGTTTTGACTTACTTAGGACTTCGCAAAATGAGTAGCAGGGCACACCAATTAATGCGTATATCGTTTCCCCTATCCAGGGTACGTGGTGAACAGAGATCCGGTGAAGTTCTACGCGACGTACCCGTTCCTCTACTTCGTGATGGACGCCAGCATTCACGTCGCTCTCATGGCCGGCAAGATGGTGGACCCGCTCAATTCCAGGATATTATAGTATTATACCACTAAATATCCTTGTTTTTTTTTTAAATCTTTTATCTTTGCAGAGAGTGAAGCGTAAGAGAATCGCTAATGCGCGGGTATTCTCTAGAATTCCGAGGTATAATAACTAAAAACCAAACGCCCGCGCCGAGGCGTTCAACCACCATACAACTACTAGCTCCCTTACTTATAAACGATGACTTAGTTTATGTAACGTTTGTCTCTGTCTGTTCACTATGAAATTTCATGTCACAGTAAAAGACAAACGTTACATAAAGTTAGTCATCGTTTAATAGTAAGGGGGCACGTAAACTGTGGTATAACCACATAATACATAAATAGTAAGAGAGAGACATGTCATAAATAGTATTTTTATACTATTATTGATGACTAACTACTACTGCGAGTGTCCTTATGTATTCTGTGCTATAGGTCAATTCTACTACTAGTTGATTTAGAGCAGATACATGCTATGTCTGGAATCCAATGAGCAGTTTTTACGTTCATTTAAAATACTTTTTTCAAAACTAACATATCGAAGTACAAAATATTATTTATAGGTGGGTGACGAAACAGACGCGATGCGCTATCTATGTTGCATCGGTTTCATGCATTGCGCCCGACATAATCCTCTACTCGCCAATACTAGAATCATTTTCGAGGAAAAACTACATCTCCGAAAATGGCAATCACCACCCCTTTCGGACTGTAACTACAGTAACTCCCATTGAATAGAAAGGGGTTATGTTTACTATATAACGGCATTTTTCCTTGAAAACATCAAACAACCAAAATGAAAGAAAATTTGAGTTTTTTACGTTTATTTTACATTAGACACCTCACTTCGCCCTCTTGGATTTGATCTTTCTTAAGTAGAACTCGAGTTCCTTTCCCTCTAGCACGTAACCATCAGCACGTCCGCACTGGCCGGGCCGGCTTGACACGCAAGCTGAAACAAAAACAAAAAAACTTAGCATTTTCTGGTACAAAACTGAAGTTTTAAAGTACAGATGTTGAGTATCTCAGAGTAACTATGACAAGCAATATCATAACGACTGTTAGATCGTCACCAAAACGGTTCCAATCCGTGACACAGTCTCAAAACTTTGTTTTCATCATTGACATATGTGTGAACTAAGAAAGAAAGACTAGGTACTTATCATCGCCTAAGAATTGGGCCATTGTACTTGATTTTAAGACGTGAGTTTTGTCACCAAAAGAGCACAATTTTTTTTAAGAGAAAGTTATGTGATCACAGTCGGCAAGTTGGGTTATACTTCCCTTTGCCCTATATTGTCCAAACGGATAAGTCTACATGGGTCAGTGCAACTCTTAGACTTCTTTCTATGTTCTAGAAGACCATACTATATTTTAGACGTCATCGTCACATACCTAAACAGCTAATCACTAAGCAGTCTCTTCCCACTGTCTGTTTGCCCCTATGTATGCTTAGATCTTTGAAACTACGCAACAGATCTTGATAGTGTGATTCAAGAGAAACGTTAATATGTATAACACATTGCACCTGTGCGAAGCCAGGGCAAGTTGCTAGTTTTCAATAAAAATAATCACAAAATCATTAAATACCAACTTAACTTTTTTATAACTATGTTAAAATCACTAAGGCTGGCTTGCGCGCAGCTACATTTGCAACTAATCTGGATTAGCTAGAACAAATTAATGAGAATTTGCTTACTTTATTGACATTTGCTAATCCGTTTTAGCAAATTCGGATTAGTTAGTTTGATGCAAGCCAGCCTATGTGTTTCATGCATAACCTTACATTATTTAGAACAAGTTCAACCAACCTAGCAAACGTCCAGTGTGGAACTGCTCCTCGAGCCCCGACTCAACCTTGGACAGGCGTTGTCTTGCTACATACTTCTTGGCTGTCTTCTTACTGCGTTTCTTATTGATGATGGCTTCTTCAGCCTCAGTCTGAAATGGCATACAAATAGGTGTTATTATAAACATGTAATGATTTTAAAACTGTATGGGAGAGAGTAATCAGGATGTTGTAGTCATTCAAATCATTGAGATCCAAACATGTTGGATGGAAGTCATATGACACGCAAATGGTTTCATCATATGTAACAAATCAAGAATTAAATTTTGTAAAGCATTTTCCTCTGCTAAATTCTAACTTTCTGATTTTGAAATGGGTCTCATTTTATAGTTGTTTCTGTTCTGGAATGATGTACAATTAATATGCTGTACATCTGCAGCTTCGGAGGGGCTTTGGTGAAATAACAATGAGTTCCCATAACAGATACATAGTTTTGAACATTTTAACAATTGTGTTGTATAAAAAAATAAGTAAGATGTTGATAAGTTGAAAGCTCTGCTAGATCACAAGCATTGCCGTTGCCATCTGCACTAAATCTAAGTGCAGATGGCAACGGCAATGCAGAAGGTGCGATTTCCGCCAGGTGCAAGTTATGCTTAACCTGGTCTTAACATCATATTATTTATATTAACAAATCAAGTTTCAAAAAGGTAAATGATTGTTATTGTTCACTCACCAACTTAGCTCCCTTCTTCCTGCCAAGAGGCAGAAGGTAATGAGACTCATACCACTGCCTGAAGGGGGTAGCATCAACAACAACGATGGCATTCTTCACCAGGGTCTTGGTTCTCACCAGCTCATTGTTGGATGCATTGTAGACAACATCAATGATACGGGACTTGCGGGTTGAGCCTTCAAACAATATAGAATGCTTTATATGAAATTTGTGCAAGATTTGGCAACTACCTACATACATATACCTAGTGACATCTGAGAAGTGAACAGAATTTGAATTCCAAAAAGTCCAAATTCAATTGTATGATGTATGGAGATTATCAGGTAAGTATAACAGTCATAATATTATTATGCTAGATTCTAGCTAGTTACTGTAATATAGGTTAGCGTCCACTTCAGTTTGTAAGTAAATTGTTATTGAAAAGGGCCTCTACTTGTCGACTTTCCACGCACGCCTTCCAAAGGTTCAGGGATCCATAGCCCTATGATACTGCACATATAATAGGAAGATTTATGATGATATACATAATATATAAATAAAAACTATTCATAATACACTTACATTCTGAGCCCCAAGAGAAGTTTCCAGTGTCCAGACGAAGGGCACGGAACTTGGTGTTGCCACCACGAGAGCGCACCAGATGGATACGCTGAGGTCCAAGCTGGAACAAACAGTCATATCAAAATACTCGGTGTTTGTTAGCCAGTCCACAAGTAGGTAATTAGAGGTTATGTATGTACTCACTTTTGTGTTGGCAGCCGGGCGGCCTAACTCGTACTTCCTCTTCTTACGAATGGGGGCGCGTTTACCGCCAGTTGCCCTTCGTTTATGCCAATGATCACGACTGATACCTGTTTGTCACAAAAAGCACGTTTTACACAAAACTCGCTAACTATCTCTACATCACAGTGGTCAATTACTTTGACAACAATCTCATGGTACAGACAACGTAAGTGTAAAATAAATATTACGAACAACAGATTTTGGATTACACTTGATAATTAAAAATCTGATTAGTAACAAATGAAAGCAATTACTAAGATAAATTGAGATTTAAAAATATATTTGAAAGTAAATTCCACTCACCCATCTTGGCTGGGTTGAAAGAGAAAAGAACTGTCAATTCTGACAATACACTACTGTCAAATTGAGTCCACAGATAACACTATACATCAGTCCAAGCAAACAATCGGAAATTGAAGTGCAAGCAAACAATCTCTGTCACTCTGTCATATTATATAATATTGCAATTTTATATGTTGATGAATGAAACTTTGTTGTTTGATACGATAGATTATTGGAGCGAGCGTTGCAAAATGTTATACATAGACTAGTCTGCCACTGCCTTAAAGTTAGCCCTCATCATCTGTCACTCATTCATCATACGATAAGCCAAAACTTATGGTTGAATACAAGAAACTGATAGTGTGAAAATGGCATAAGCCTTGCTTACTATGATTTTTTTTTAATTATTTTTATCTGTGGTCAACAGCGCGGCGGCGAACAGAGAGCTTGTGTTTTTCTGTGTTGTGAACTTTTATTTTCTTTTGCCGTTGTTTTTGCAACTAATTTACACCGAAAATAGTGTAACTAGACTGTATCATGTCAACCGACTTCTATATTCGCTACTACGTCGGCCACAAAGGGAAATTTGGTCATGAATTCTTGGAGTTTGAATTTCGCCCTGATGGGAAGTTGCGCTACGCCAATAATTCCAACTACAAAAACGATACAATGATTCGGAAGGAGGCGTATGTTCACCCTTGTGTAATGGAAGAATTGAAACGAATAATAGTTGACTCTGAAATCATGCACGAAGACGACCGGCTTTGGCCACAGCCAGATCGAGTTGGTAGACAGGTTAGTTTTCGGCGTTCTTGGTTGGCACAATAACTTTCACCAAGCGTTTGATGAGTAGAAAGGAAGACTTTAATTTTATTGGTTGAACGATTTCATACTGCCCAACACTGAAAACTTCAGTTCAAATATCTGTGTGCAGTTAAAAAGCAGATTACACTATTGCAATTTTAGGCTAAGTGCATTGTATCCTTAGACAGGCATCCAAATATTTAGCTCATAAAATCTATCCTATAGAATAATAATAATAAAGACATCCCTGAGCTCAAAGGAACATCATATCTCTTGTACTCACAATATTCCTGGTTGCATCCCTTCTGGAAGCCCAGGGTCCACAAAAAACCCCAAATTATTTATGTTTGGCACAGTAGGTAAATCATTGACAACACCTACCTACTGCAAAAAGATTTGGTAATGTTTTTATGGCTGGTATCAATGATTTTAAAGGAACCTAATTATATCAGCCTGAGGATGTCCACTCTTGAACATAAGCCTCTTCCATAGATTTCCAGAATGATGGGTTGGATGCACTCTGCAATCTACAACTTTAGTAGGTTGTCTGTTCCCAAAGTTATGGCCCAAAAGAAAAATAAGTTATATTAAATGTTTATTTTTCAGGAGTTGGAAATTGTAATCGGAGAAGAGCACATTTCGTTCACAACTTCTAAAACTGGCTCGCTGGTGGATGTGAACCAATCTCGTGACCCTGAGGGACTCCGTGGCTTCTACTATCTAGTCCAGGATCTCAAGTGTCTAGTTTTCTCACTCATCGGTCTTCATTTTAAAATTAAGCCTATATAAATTAAGTTAATTGTAATGTAATAAAGTTTTGAACTAAAATTTGACTATACTATGTTTTGTTTATTCAAATGTTGGGCACTAAGCCTTTGTCTAAAAATGTAAATACTATGGCTTGACCGATTTCAATAATTGGCAGGCCACTTTTTATTGATACCCCTAGGAATGTGACGGATGAATCCGCAGAGCGCAGCTAGTCTCAAAGCCCAAGCACATTTACAATAGCGCCATCTACCTGATGTCACCCGATCACGGGGGTCTAAAAAATGTGAAAGCGACATCTAGCGAACGTATGTGTACTAAGTTTATAAAAAAACGACGAAAGAAATTAGGTAGATTATAAGATTTCCTAAAGAATACGTTGCTTATTCTTTGATTCTCAAGACCTAAAATACTAAATTATAATACCTAATAAAAATAAAACAGAAAAAAAATAAAATTATAACGAATGAATCTCAAACTATGCTTTGAAGTCTGTGGTTGAAATAATTTCCATTCCATTACACGACAAAATAAATTAATAAGATAAATCTATCTTAGCCGTTATACGAATTCGTTGAGTTTAAGGTATAAATTTAATAATAACATTTGCGGAAATCGTTATTTGCATGTTTTATTATGGAACAATAACTCGAGAGTTTACAATTTTTATAAGATAAATCTACACACGTTTAGATTTATCTTACAGATAAATCGCATGCGAGAAATCTTTACGATAAATCGTACGTGTGTAGGCAAATCTGAGAACTGTACCGTTTAACTGACGATCAAATTGAAAAGCATAGATTTCGCACAGTTTACCTCGTAGTTGATCTTCTGGGATTGTTTTACGCCGTACTCCGGCTTATGAAGTCCGATTTCGATAATTCTTTTTTTATTTGGCAGCTGAGAGTCCCGAGTAAAATCTCGGTGAAGATCTTAGGAGAAAATTCGAAATGATGAGCAGAATAGCATCCCAGAATGTAGTAAATTACTCATTTTTTGGGCTTCTATCAATAGAATCGGCTCCTAAGAACTGGCCCCTGTTTCATAAAGCTGACAATCCGACAGGCGCGACATATATCGAGAACCGACAATTTGACAATTTTTCTGTTTCATAAAGCCGACAGGCAACAAAATTGTCATGGTGGAAAATTTACAAATAAGTCAAATTGTCGCGACAATTTGACATTTTTCTGTTTCATAAAACTTTTTGTGCGACAGGTGACAGGTGACAATTTGTCGGGAAAAACTTGACAATTTTGTTTTATGAGACACAAAATTGTCGTGACATATTGACATATTTGTAAAATTGTCCGACATTTGCGACAGGCGCTTACCTTTCTGTCTCGAAAATCGTATTTTGAATTTTGAAGACGTTAAGATAGAAATATTTTTATCTTTCGATAGAAATCGAGATAAAAAGTAACCTATGTGTTATTCTAGGTCTCCTATCTATATTCCAAGTTTCATCGCCATCGGTTCAGTAGTTTTTGCGTGAAGGAGTAACAAAGTCACAAACAGACATACAATATTTCGCGTTTATAATATAAGTAGGAATAGGAAGTAGAATAGGACTATTTGCAAATATCTTAAAAGTTGACAATTGTTGCCGTTTTTTTGACATATATGTCACGATAATCCGACATATGTCGGCGACATAATTGTCGCCTTTTTCTTGACATATGTCGCGTTTATGAAACGCGCCCGACAATTAAAAATATGTCAAGGTTTCACCTGTCGCTTTTAAATAAAATTGTCACGTTTATGAAACAGCCTCAGCGTGACAATTTGACAAATAAGTCAGTTCTTGACATAAAAGTCGGATTGTCGGCTTTATGAAACAGGGGCCTGTACGATAATCGTACAGAGAAATCTAAACGTGTGCAGCGTACTTAAACGTGTGTAGCGTACTTAACATTAGTTTTTTGTTAACCTGACAAGACAAGTAAAGCTTTATGGTAAAACTTTTTGTAATGTGAGTATTTCATTTCCTTATTTTTTTTAAATAAGCTTATGTAATACATTTTTTCTATATACTCAAATATATAAGTTCAAAGCTTGGAATATTATCAATTTTCAATATTTTATTAGCTACGGCTATGAAAAATAGATAATTCTGCGTATAACGGAACGCAATAGAAGTATTTATGTTTATAGTATACCTTTGCGCGTTGCGCGCGCATCGCATCTGCCCGACCGACCGATTATGGCGGATAGGCAGTGAAGAATGTTTGTCGTCTTTTCTAAATCAGAAAGTATCGACAGCACCCAATGGCTTAAACCGGGTTTTTTGTAAAAATTGTACATTGTAAATAGTTCTGTGTACATATAGTAATTATATTTGTGGTCGTTTTGTTAGAATTTGTGTGAATAGTGTATTATTTTGAGTGTTTATTCAGTTCAGTTTTCGACGCCGACAATTCGCTGAATCCCAGAGTTAGTACATTCGCTAAACCTTCAGTGAATCATAATTCATAAAATTTCACACGAATTTGGATAAAAAACATCGGTTTCACTTCTCATCTTTGTTTCGATCCGTCAAGGAAACCGTTGCAGTACATACGTGCAATATTTTGGTTTCCTTTAGCGGCTGTCATCGTGCTTTGATAAAACTCCTGTCATTACAAAGACAAAAAGACTGAATGTCGATAAATAGCCTCAATAACAAGATCTGTTTGTTATAATTAGTAAAATTGATCATGTGAAGTGGATTAGAATAATAATTTCCATCTCATAGCATTGAAAGTAGCGTTGTGTATCTGTAAACAGCAGATAGTTAGACATTTTGTGTTTACGATAGAGCATCGTAGTGTAGTGAAACTGAATGCTCGAACCTCACGGTAGCCCAATGAAGTGGCCGGGAACGGGGGCGGAAGAAGAGGCGGGTGAAGCTGGGTTGCAGAGCTCTCGCACATCGCAAGCTCGCAGCCAAGATGACACTACTGTGCATTACGTTTTTCAACGGGAACCTCAAGAAGCTGAATTGCCATCGCTAGCACCTAAACAACGCTGGGCTGTAGGCGACGATGGTATTGTTGAGGTAAGTTTAAAATTGATCGTCATTTCTATTACATTTACGCACATATTATTTTACATTTTTATCGATTGTTGATAAACATAACCTCACTTGTCATTAGATAAATAATTGAAACCACAAAGTTCAGTGTATGACCAACATTTCTTTGTAAAATTGATAATGAATCTATCTAGGCAGGTAGTGGTGAAGTCAAATCTAATAATATTCCACAAAATGACTCAGTGATTATTTTATCATTTCAGAACCAAGACAAATGGAAGAATCCTGCAGCAATAACTATAAATAATCTGCATCAACAAGGCCCTGTGCAACTTAAAAACTCTCAAACAAACCAACAACAGTACATTAATCAGGCAATCGCTTCTTCTGTGAATACTTTAGCTATGAATCCTTCAGTGATTGGGACTCACCCAGCCCACATTACCACAAACATGGTTCACACTCAATTGGCGCCCTTGCAAAATCATACATTGGGAAACAGTTTAACCATACAAAACAGTGCTATGATGATGCCGCCTCTGCAAGGAATACAAAATGCTCCACAATTAGGTCAACAAGGCCTTTATGACATGCACCAACATCATGGAAATCCAATGCAAACCATGAACGGTATTGGAAAAAACGCAGAACATTTAATGTATTTAAGTCAAGCAGGAATGCTTGCTCCTGGTACTAACCAATTCCTACAACAAGGACAAAATCAGATTGGTCTGACTCCAGTAGCTGCCATCAGAAATCAGGTAACCTATAACAAAAGCATGACAAGCACTGCATGTTTGATTAGAAATACTAATTATTCTATGTCACCTATCTAATAACACTTGGACTAATGAGATAAATCTAACGATAATTTAATTATAGAAATCCATGTAGCCGTTTGGAAGATACGAGGTTTATAACGAAATTTATATACAAAATATACATGATACGCGCGGACAATAACCCTTTCTTGGCAGTCGGGTAAAAAGGAATTTCACCATATTAACCAATCAAATCAAGTAACGGGGTATTCTAATTAATAATAATAAAAACAGTAATTTATTAATGGTTAATTTTTCTTCTGTTTATGAGATGTTGGATTGAAATAAACTCATTTTTCGGATTTAATCGCGTGGTGTTTATTACTTTTAGCATTGTTACAATGCTCAACGTTTCGAGACCTTTACAACTCTCTTCTTCAAATGTTGTTAATGGTTTGGTTCTCAATTTCTTCAATGGTAAACAATCTTAGTGTTTGTTGCCTAAATAACCAATTTCATATCCACCTATGTTATATTTCCTTCGAAATCATTCTTTCAATGTGATTATTATTGGATTTTGTTGTTATTGCAGTGACTAAAATGTCTTTGATCCCCATTTCAGATAAAAAAGAGTACAAATGCAAGAACATAATTTGCAATGCTGCTAGTATTCATTAATATCATAATCCACTTAGCTTATTAAATTAAATTAAATTTCATTTATTTCAGGCAATTATACACCCATACAAAAATATTAAAATGTCATAAGATATTTTTTTTTAAATAAAGTATTTAACAATAATACTACAGACCGTAGAGACGTAAAAAATACGTAAACCGGTGCACCTACTAAGGAAGGGTTGGATCTTATTCCAGATGAGCGTGCTACATCTTAGACCATATCATCACTAGAGATAGAGGTCAAACGGTCATCTACCGGGTTTTCAAAAAAGCCCACTGCTGGATATAGGTCTCATTCAATGATCTCCTTTTTGGGCGGCCACTCGTATCTAACGGCTTCCCGTAAATCCCGTAATCCTCACTAGATTGAAAGTGATTGACTCACTAGAAACCTACGATATACGTACGAGCTACGTATTTATGATTTATTTATTTATTTCTAATTTGTATACCTACATATTGATTGATTGTTTAATTTTTATTTATTGTACACACTACAGAAAATATAAAAAAAACAAATAACATGAGCAGCTTAAAACTAAGTGAAACAAAGGGCGGCCTTATCACTTAAAGCGATGTCTTCCAGGCAACCTTTGGATGGACCATAAATTACGGAAAGTAAAAGCTACTCAAGTTACATAATAGTTACTTGAGTGCTAATGTACAGGTACAATATAAGTTAAATTATACATACTCATAATATCTATACGTCTAATGATATTTTTTGAGCTTTGGCCAAGGACAAGCTAAACTACTTGGTTTGGCACCTTCTAAGTGGTTTGAAATTTCACAGCTTAAAATTAAATTAAATTAAAAAAAAACACTAAATTATCAAAGTATTAGAACCCTATCTGTGCCTTACTTATCAATGAAGGGTACTTTTAATGTTATCATAATAATATCACAAACGTCAAACTGTAGCAAAAAGTACGAAAATCTTTTATCAGTGAGTATAACCACAGTATACCTACCTAATTGTGCGCCTCGGCGCTTGTAACCAATATTTGCGATTAATATAGCAAATTGGACATATATACCTATTATTATTGCAGCGATCTAGCTAAACTGAATGATATTGTATATGTCAAACTAAAAATCAAAGTAATACCACAAACAAAAAACATACAACCGAATCGTTAGCCTATTTTTTGAAGTTTTAACCTTTTATAAACGACACAAAAGCCTATCCTGCTGCAGGGGTACATAACCAGCAGTTTGGACGAAAATTAGCATTATAATCAAATTCTCCTCCTCATATGAGCGATGTTTCCGATTGCATCCCTCTTGGGATATTTGTACGGCAGGCCGCGTGCTGGACACAAACTTTCCGTTTCCCCGAGCGGGGAGAACTTAAGTTTTGCTAGTCTCCTCCAGATCTCGTAGTCGCATTTTACGACACCTACGAGAAGTGATGAGGTACCTACCTTAGAGTTTTTACGGTTTCTATGCCGGGCGGCATTCTATTCTAAACGGCAAAACATGGTCTAATTCTATGAGTATTTTTATATTAGCCAGAAGTGTCCTACTGCTGAGACAAGGCCTTCCTCCATCTCTTCCATTCAGGTCTATTTTGGGCAATTATTTGTTCGCCACTCACCCTTAAATTTGTCGATGTCACGCCATCTCCACTTTGGTTTGCCGAGTTGCCTTAGAGTCAGTCAACTTTCGCCCAACCCAAGATACCACTGCCATGGCAATTTTGTGGCCTACATCGATCCACGATTTTTGTGCGAAAGAGCAGTTCTGTGCATCGGATTTTGTCTTTAAATTTAACACTCTCTTTATTTAATTTAAGTACTGCGCTCCATCGACCCCGAGGCTGGTCTGCTGTGAATGTATCAAGACCATATCGGTGCACCATAGATCAGGACTGGCAGTATGCACGAGTCTATTAACCTCTTCATAAAGAAAACAAGAAGGTTGCTCTTTATCAAGTCGCCCATAGACCAACCTCCAGCTAATGTCAGTCCGCCTTTCGACTTCCTTTTCTTGTCGACACTGGAAGGAGACCCTAGCCCAGGCCCAGATTGGCCCAAGCAAATGTATTTATAGACGCACACTCTCCAAACCTACTCTCACTGTCCACTTTACGCTGTTGGTAATCAGATTGGTTCTATGTATGCTTTTTGTGCGAGAGCGCAGTTCTGTGTTTCGGATTTTGTCTATCAATTTAACCCTCAATGTACCTACTGCGCTCCATCGATCCCGAGGCTGGTCTTCTGCGTATGTGCCATAAATCAGGACTGGGAGTGGCAGTATGCACGAGTCCAATAACCTCTTTTTGAGGAAAAGAAGAAGGTTGCCCTTTATCAAGTCGCCCATAGACCAACCTCCAGCCAATTTCAGTCCGTCTTTCGACTTCCTTTTCTTGTCGGCACTGGAAGGAGACGCTGGCCCTGGGCCAGATTGGCCCAGGCAAATGTATTAATGGACGCACACTCTCCAAACCTACTCTCACCGCCCGCGTCTGCTGTACGCTGTTGGTCACCAGTTTGGTTCTATGTATGATTTAAAAGGTTCCTTTGTCCCTTTTGAGATCATAATACACAATAATATGATGACCTCTGTGCCGCTTTGGGCGAAGGCTCGATAGCAATAAGGAAGAATATGTATTTATATTTATATTGTTAAATGCCATCCACGCCTAAATAACAATAATTATCAATTATTTTTACAACTTTTAAGTGTGAAGAACCTGGATTATCTACGACAACAATGCAACTATAAGTACTTTTGATGCAAATCATTTATAAATAACTTGCGTTCCTTGTACGTACAATCGTACATAATATATGGCTTGTTGGAGTAAACTTATGGGTACTATAAACCCTTACCACTCGTTGCGTGAAGAAAAACGAAAAACGGTAGCTTCACATTTTTACTAAAAGTTCTAAATTAATATTATCGTCTTGCTTCTAAAAAAATTTATTCATAGTTATCTCCACTATTCCCCACACCCTTGTAATAAGCCCGTTGTTTTTCAGTCAAGTGATTTTTATAAAATCGTTACAAAATGCGCAACTTAAATGCCGTTTAAACTTTACTATTCCGTTCGTTTCCGTAAAAACATATAATTCATCTACTAAAATAACAACCCTCACCATTATCACTCTTCATCATAATAATAAAAAGTAATAAAAAGGTCATTTCCGTATCCTGTACAGTGTCGTTTCTGCAAAGGAAGTTTACTCTGTAACCACGGTAACCATTTCTTTTTTTTTTAAACAACGCCATCTATCGGTTGTCGATAAAGAACTTTGCTTTGTACGACGCTCTGGGAAATTTTAACGCAGGCGCTGTGGTCGGCGTACGTCCTTTGTTCGAAACAAATCAACATTTTGTTTGAGTTTGGGAATTGCTGGAATTATTTGTGTGATTCAAACTAATTTTGTGTTAAAAATACGAATTTTTGTGAGGTGTTACTGTTGAATGTGTTAAAACGATTAATATCGTTTAAAAAAGTGGTATTTTCTGCGATTTCAAGTCAAATTGTTCATGAAGCTTTGGGCTGATTGTACGCATGAAACCTTTGAGCGACTTCTTTTTCGAAACTGATGTTCAGATTATGGGCCCCGACATGGTGAGATATTTCATTTAAACATAAAGATACTTCGAATGCGGATTGGTTTTAAGTCATGAAATCCGAAATAACTTGTTTTTTAGCGCAACAGGTTCGTTTTTGTTTTGTTTACTTGTCACCGGCGTCCGCCATTTCTGATACGGAATTTCGTTCACCACCGGTGCATTTTGGCTTCGTTGTTGCAGTATAAAAAGTTGTTTGAGTTTTATTTACAAAGATTAACTTTTCAGTTACCTCTTGTAACTGAGAATGTGTAAACAAGTAGTTAACTTGGTACTAAATACAAAATTGCTGCTGCTCCCATGTTGTGTCCTTCATACAAGTCCCTTGTCATTTGTCATGTTTGGTGATATTTATGTGCCCATACAATTTATAATAGATAGATTGTTTCATTCATAAAATCAATATTTAAAACTCTCTCTCTCACTTTGTTTTACTTTATGTGACAAACATGACCTAGAAATTTGTGGTAAACATAAAAACTTCTATCGGTGCCACATTATTTCATCTGCAAATACACATGTTTGACAATGCACATAAAAGTATTTGATTTAGTTTTGTAACCAAATCTGTGTTTTACTATAAGGAAACAGGCTTACACCAATCTAAAACTGATTTTTAAATACAATGACTTATTCTTTTCATCATGTCGTTGCCACATTTTTGACCATGTTAGATCCACCTACTCCAGTATACTGCGAGACTCCTGGCTTTGCTATTTGCTGTCATCGAATCAGCCAGTGTAGTTTTTAGAGGGGCAGGTCAAAAGATGTTGAACGGTTTGCATACTTACAATTACTGCTAGTGGCTAACACAAATTAGGCTTGAAGTAGACCATTTTTGCTTATTGTAGTATTCCACATAGATATTGGAATGCAAGTAGCTAACAAAAATTAAGCGGGAAATAGACCAATTTTGCTTCTTGTTGTAATTCCTTACAGTTATTTGAATTTAAGTACAGTATTTAACTAAATTGTAGAAGTTATTGTAGTGCACCTTCTGTAATATGTGTAACTCCACTCGAAAGCCAACAACACTCCAATATCTTTGAAAACTGTCTTATCATTGTGCTTTATGTACCATATTTGTCTTAGTATGTGCATGTAGGTTTTTCAGACCATTTGTCTGCCAATTACACCCCTCTTTTGCTCTACTGTGCATCTCCTTAGCTGTCCAGCTATGTCAGTTTGAAACTGCAGTCCCATAATGGGACTCCCATTCAAATATAAAACAATCAAGTCTTTGAGGTTCTGCAATTTCATTAATATTTCATTTCCATGAAATGATAAGCTTGCAATTTGGTGTGTTTACTGCACCTGTGTAAGTCCTGATATCTTAACAACGTCTCAGGCCAAATGCCACAATGTTTCTTGTAGAGTATAGTCAGGTAAGTTTGGATGTTGGGGAAAACCGTATGACTCAAATATCTCCCAAAATAGGTGATATTTTTATTTTTTGATAAGAGCAATTTACCCCGCATCAATCTGTGGCACCCGGCAATTACAATGTCACCTATTTTGGGACATATTTGAGTCATACAATCTCCCTCCGTGTCCGATTTTACCTGATTATACTCTACTTGTATGCTGCCACTACAGGGCTCCAGCTTTGTAACATTACAATTGGTTTTTGCATGCAGAACTTCTAACAATAGTAGGATGTTTTACCGACATACATATAGTAACCTTGTAATTAAAATTATGTGCAAAACATCTTACTAATATTATGAGGGTGAAAGTTGTTGACTGTGTTTGTTGCCCTTTCGCACAAAAATTGCTTTACTAATTGTGATAAAACTCTGTATGTAGAAGGCTGGATGCCTTGAATAACATACATGCTATCCCCACTTTTATTCTGATATTCCGACGGGATCAGGACTTACTCGGGTGAACTGCTTGTTAAAAATATAGACATAACAATTTCTTTTAAGCACCTAACTACCTAATACCTATTGAAAGAATTTCAGTTTTACTTACTTTATTATTTTTTGGGAATGATTTATATAGTCTTTGATCAAATGGGTTCTGTTCATTTGTTGTCGTGTTGTTGTAAAAGTGAGACTTAAGGCCAATCTTTCCTTGGCTTCATGTAGTTTTGTGTCTAATTGTCTCGATAACTCCTGTCTTGCCTATCTGTCATGGGTTGTATCATCTGCCCATCAAGCATTTTAAATGTAGAAAGTTATTAAACATCCCACCATGTGGTATGGGCATGAAATGTGTATGTAGTATCAAATTGAAATTGGTCTTAAGCAATTGATGGAAGTCCTGCACTTGACCCGAAATGAATTTTGATTGCTATGGCCAATGACAATTCGTAGAAAGTTTTGATAACTTATCTGTTTAAAATGTGACTTTTATGATAAAACAGGGTTTTATTGGCCCGCAATGGTTAAAACAGGTGTGGATTTAACTTCTTTAACTCCAAGATTAAACTCCTATTTTCAAGAAATGATATAAAATACATACACACGTCAAAAAAATATTTTAAAAACAAAAATCATGAAATCCACCACATCAAAGTACTTGTCGAGGGAGCAATATGTAAAAGAAGAATAAATATCACAAATGTTCCTAGTAATCTGGTATTTATTTGCCAAATCACTATGTTTCACCTAGTAAGAGTAATATCATGATTGTACATATTGTTTAAAGTGCGAAACCCATACTTAGATTTGAATTTGACATTTGCTAAGACTTGCTAAGCATCAGTTTAATGTATTATGGCTTCAAAACATTAAAATAATTTTGATCCGGTAACGGTTCCTTTTTATGGTTCTAAAGGGTAATAAAAACGGGACCCTGATACTGAGACTCAGCTGTCTGTCTGTCACCAGGCTGAAAACTAGACAGTTGAAATTTTCTTAGAAGATGTATTTTTGCAGCCACTATAACAACAAATACTAAAAACAAAATAAAACAAGTATTGAAGGGGGCTCTCTACAAAATAAACATGATTTTTTTACCTTTTGAGGGTTCCATACCTAGAAATTAACACTTCCCTAATTATAACACCCCTCTTTTTCCGTCGGGGGTTAAAAAGGTATTTATTAATTTGTACCTCAAAATGTATGGTTCTCTTAGCTCAGTATGTTAGTCTTGCAACGGTGATGCAGAAGGTGTTGGTTCAAATTCTCACCAGAAGCATTACATTTCACAAGATGCAAGACTTTTCAGGGCTTTTTATAAAGTGTTAGTTAACCCGTACTGAAAATATATCTACTTTTCCAAAATCAGTGCTTCAGCCGGACTTGAAACTACAACCTCATGATCACAGTGGATCTGATGAACTTCGTTAAAAACCTTTTTTTTTATAATACTAAAGCAAGGAGAATTTTTAATTAATATGTATTTAGGAACTAATATCATAATTTCTCAAAAGATTGCTCCATCTGCGAAGAAATTATGGGAAAAAGGGCCTGGTGCTGGTGGAGATAGTAAGGGTCCACCTCACTTGCCGCCTCTGCAACTGAACCCGGAACAAATGTGGCGTGACCCTACCTGGTCCGCTCAAGGTAAGCTAAAACTTCACTACTATTCATACTAGCTGCGCCACACGCCACTTTCATCCGCGTTTGTCTCGATCCTGCGGAAATATCGCTACAACTTAGTTTCAGATATTCAGCTATCTGCATACCAAGTTTCACCGCAATTGGTTCAGTAATTTTTACAACATACCTGTTTACTTACTTACACACAAATTGTCACCTTTATTATATTAGCAGCATTTTTTACATTTTTCATTCTAATTAATATGAAAAGTGTATTCTTTTTCTTTTTCTTTCTTGTGTCGTGTAGCCCCGGCATAGAATAGGGCTACTCCATCTCTTCCCGTGGGTGTCGTAAAGGCGAATAAGGGATCTGAGGGGAGACTAGCAAACCTAAAGTTCTCTCCGCGCGGTGGCGGATAAACTGCTTGGTCCCTAGGAGGGTTGGTGACAGGCAGGCGGCCGGCCGTTAAAATATTGCCAAATCTATCTATCTTTGGTCATGACATGACTTACCTACTGCGCCGACCCCAAATTAATTTGGGGTTTAGCGGACCCCGGGCTCCCGAGAGGGATGCAACCGGGAACATCGCTCGGATGAGAAGGAGAAGAAGATGAAAAGTGTATTCATTTTATGCTTATATTATAGAGCAACAAAATCATTCGGTTCTTGGGAAGTTGATTAAAAAGTGAAGACTTCTACGTTAAAGTTGGCCATGGGGTTAGTTAAGAGAAACAAATTGATGATGACTATCAAAAGATAATAGTAGCACCTATCATCTCATCTATTTCTATGCTAAAATTCATCAAAATCGGTTCAGCGGTTTAGGCGTAAAAGCGTAACAAACACACAGGCAGAGTTATTTTCGCATTTATAATATTAAGTAAGGATTACTTCCTACCTAGAGATCATTATATTGTCAAGTAACAATCAAAAATCTAATATTATAATTTATTCTAGCAGTAGAGCACAATGTAGGCGTGCCGATGATGGGCACGCGTCGTGGCGTCGCATTCCCCGGTGGCGACGCCGGCAGCATTCTCTCACCGCGCGACACCGCCGGACTTGGAGTTAAGATGGTGGAATATGTGCTTGGAGGATCACCTACAGGTAACATTCGGAAAATTCATTGGAGTTTGATAGATACTAAGGAATTTTAGTTATGCAATGACATATTATTAGCTGCGCCCAAAGGTATCACCAATAAAAGTCCAGGATCGGAATCAAGAGTAGCCGACAGGCTATTCCAGGTATTTAACAAAGTTTCATTGTAATTGGTTTAACACTTTTTACGTCAAGGTACTTACAATTAAGTTAAGTAGTCTAACATGTTACACGCTGAAGTAGAGTATACAATACAGTATACTTACATGGTCACTGCAGTAAAATTACTTGACACTGGCTGTATTTTCAATACTGAGGAGTAATCGAACCGGCAATCTTCTGCATTGCAGTCGGGTATTCGCCCGACGCGCCAGGGAGGTCGTAATCTGTGAAGAAATTGTCAGTGAGCCTCTACAATGTAGAGTGTGACAAGAGCTGTTAGTAGCCTATGCCCTGCATTGTAGCGTTTGGGGACGCAATCTGTCTATAACTGATCCCGGATAGTACACTTGAGTGACGCTATAACATAATATATTGTTAGTTGATTTGTGACAAGGAGTTGTCTTGCAGGGTAATGTTCTTCTTTCTTTTAGTGTAGTGGTGTGGCTCCTAGTTTCAGAGTTTTCAAGTCGCTCTAAGACCTCTTAACTTGACCTAACTACTGTCATCAAATGCTTAACGTGCCTTCCAAAGCACGGAGCAGCTAAAGAAAGTGTTTTTTTGCCACACAAATTATCGGTCACCCATCCAAGTAATGACCGCACGGCCATTCAAGATCGGCAGCAGCAGCTAGGCCAATGAGCTCCTTGCCTAATGCCATGTGGCCCTCTGTACCGTAGGCGGGGGCGGCGGCGGCGGCGTGGCGGGCGGCGGGGAGAAGGCCGCCGGCGGCGTGGTGGCCGGCCTGCGCGGCATGGTGCTGGAGGAGCGCGACGACAAGGCCGCCTCGCCCTTCGACAAGGATCTTCACGAGCTGCACGACCACTCCGCGCTGCCCAACGGCCTCCACAATGGACAGGACGACGATAAGGCCTTCAAGTTAGTATTATATGATTTCAAACGAGGGCTGTCTCCAGTGGGAATTAACCAAAACCTTTGTGATGTAGGCTAGGTTTCTTATATAGGTTTAGGTTTGCACTGAAAACCAGCGCTGTGGCGTATCTACTTCACAGCATTATGCTGAGGGTTACCCTTTTTTGTTTCACTGTACGTGTCTAGTTTAGTTAAGTTATTTTGTTATGCCTTGTTGTTTATGTACTTTCATGTATAGTGATTCAAAAATCAACGTTTTTCTATTCTTTTCTATATCGATATCTACGCTGAAACATTGTTTCCAAGTGTTTACCCACGCTTAGGAAAGTTACTCATCTCAAGTGAAGCAAAAACACGAGGAAACGCTTTCTTAATTTCGGCTAAAGCGCTAGTGCGGATTATTAATGGTGAACACTGATCGAATATTGCAATAATTAGCCTCAGTCCAGGTCACCAGCTCTTTGACTTCAAATTCATACAACAAGCTGCACCTCGCGGTTTTACCCGCGTAAGACCAGGTTATCAGGAGGAAAATGACACACCGCACGACAGAGGTTGACACAGTATTTTAATTATTTCACAATCATTTTACCAACAGCAAGTGACTAAACTGAAATAGGTATTTTATAGAGTACCTGATGTAATATTTGTCAATTCTTGTAGTGCCTAACTTTTGATATTGCTCATAGAAATTTCTGTACATAGAAATACAGTTGTAAAAAAACTGAAAAACCATGGCTTTTTCAGTTTTTTCAGACTCCGCCATGAATTAAATTCCTTAGAAACTATGTCAGAGCCATCAAGTAACAATTACTACCAGTCTTACTAACTACATGGTTCTGCGCGTTTCCTGTAACATTACGATTTATACAAATTCAAGCTTTTATTTAGCTTGAATTTAGCTTTAGTTTAGCTTGCGGGGCAAGCTAAACTTCATGCTAAAAACCTATTGAAACAGCTAAACGGCCGAACTGAAGCCAAAATTGTCATTAAAAAAAATAACGGAAGACCACACATGACTCGGCTATCAAATAAATGCATCATACAATACGTCCATTACTTTTGAAGCAGTGAATTTACGACCACAGACATGCAAACAGACGGACATAGGGTTAAAAACATCTCTAATTTGTTAGTAGAGATTTTAAAAAAAGTGGCTGTGACATACGGACGGACAGACAGACAGACAGACATGACGAATCTATAAGGGTTCCGTTTTTTGCCATTTGGCTATGGAACCCTAAAAATGCAAGTTAGGTTGAAGATTTTACCAATATTTCGGGAGTTTATCTGCCCCGTCAAAACAAGTATATATTATAGACAGGCCCTGTCCCTGTACTATTTGTATAGAAATAGTACAGGGCTTTTGGTTAATCAACTGTTTCTGCTAGGGAGTAGTAGAAAGGATTATTAGGTACTGATGTATTGGCAAATTAAATCCTTAGCCCAAAGTGAAAAATCTTCAATTTATTTGTTACAAGGTTTTTCATATTTGTGATGGCCAGTGTGTGATCGATCACTATCTCACCAAGCCTTGTATTCTGTTTAACATTTTTGCAATGCCGTGTGCGACACGATTTCGGCAATCGTTTTCAAGCTAATATAATGAAAGTACACAATCCAGACTATCAGCGATTCAATACCACTGGCTATTTATAATAAATACTTGTTGTTATTTTGAATTATTCACACTAATGGTTTTATAAAACTTATCATTATAAAAACGTCTCCGGTCTTCCAATTATAATCATTTGAGATTGATAGATAACCGCTTTATTGTACTAAAATAAACAAGTATTACAAAGAAAGACTTAAATATAATGTGGCAGAATGGGCGGCCTTATCGCCTAATGGCGATCTCTTTCAGGCCACTATTGAGCGGGATGTGAAACTAGACGACTCATTTGATAATATCGTAAGCTACTTTTATTCCCATTCCCAGACTTCCGGGTGAAAGCACAAGCTGCAATATAACCCTCTATAACCCCTACCAGGAATAGATCGAATAACCGATAGCCCCTAACCAGATTAGCCCCATGGCAACGCTACGAAGGTCAGACGCTATAACAGCATATCTGCGACGTAGGGTAGAACGGATATGACAATGTTGTACGTAATTTTATCGGTTAAAATGACGTATCATATTAATAACTACTATGTCAGCGATAGATTTTAACCTACCTAATTGTATGAGCAATCTAAAATACAGATTGGTTTTACGGAATATTTATTTTTGTGTCTTGAGAACATGGCGGATTGCGATAGTGCCGAAATATTAAAATTTGCAAACACCCGATTTAAATAACGTTGTCATTTAGGTATTTTATTCTCTCTTGTCTCATTTATTAGTAAAAAATAGTTAACGAATTGAGAACCTATTACATATTTTTGAAGCCAGTTTTAAAAGCCAAGTAATGTATTGTACAT